>CM033472.1:40456672-40926137 GCA_019447015.1 Hymenochirus boettgeri | reverse complement strand
TCTTCGTATGGATATATTTACCTGGATATGTAATCCGCCTTTCTTCTTGAACCAATATGGGATTATTTTGGATTCAAATTTATTTCATTCTGACATCAATTATTGATATACTTACCTGGATGTGTGACCTACACCTCTTTCTTTCTCCTGAATTGATACGGAATTACTCTGGATCAAAAAAACACCTCAAGCTTTCCATCAGTCAAATTTATAAGGTACCAAGAGGATATATAATGCATATATGGACAACTCTAAAAAAGACTATCTCTAGGAAAAAATATAAATCAGAAATGATATTCTTGTAAATGGATGACATTAGCTTTAGCATCTCTACATATATATTGGATTTCGCTATTGAATGCATCCTAAGTTTAAGGATAATTTATAATGATATATAGACCCTTTACTAATACAGTTGATTACTACAGACCCCCCTGTCCCAGAGCCCCCCCTCTGTCCCAAAGTCCCCCCCTCTACAGTATCTGTTTATCTGCTGTTGGTCTCCATGGCGCCGTGTGTTTCTTACTTCTCCCTCTAGTGGTGAGTCCTCAGGAACTGCAGTGACATACGGACATGGGCACACACTTAGGCCAAGGCCACACTACAACGCACAAAATCACGAGTAATATCGCACGTGCGCGATTTCTGTGCTTTGTTTTGCAAAGAGAAAAGGCATGCGATTGCACGAAAAAATGGTTGAACACAAAACGTGAACGGTCACGCAATCGCATGTGCAATGGAAATCACGGTAATTTTCGTGTATCCGCGATTTCCGTTTCAACGAAAATCGCGGCCGCAATCACAAACGAAAACGCGGTAGTGTGGCCCAGGTCTTAATCACGGACGCAGCACTTGGCATTTTATAATATAGGATGGGAATTATAGTTCAGATTTGCCCCACATGGTGAATAGATGTTAGAAATCCTTTTAAACCCAGTAGGATCGTTCCTGTTAGTATAATAGAGCTGCAGTAAAACTTTCTATTCCCCATATTCCCTCCTCTGGGTTACATTATGGGGCCTATATATATTGGCAGCGTTGTGGTATAATAATAATGATAATATAATATGGATTATATTATGTTAATCAGTGGTTTCTGGGCTATAAAGCTGAACACGGTGTATTTTAGACTATGGTTGTTTTTTTAAATTAACTCCAACCCTCCAAACGTCTTTATCTGCATTACAGGGACACGATTTGGAGAAAGGGGAAGCGGCCATTAAAAAAATTAAATTCGACTCACCGGTAACGTATCTTTCTTTATCTTTTGCTATTAAAACATTCATGGGTAAAGGGTATTTCGGACACTTTGTGTAACCCTGTGTATTAACCGCCATTAAAGTGCATGTCACTAAAATCTATACTTACCTTCTCCAAACTCCAAGATCATAATACTTACCTCTCCACAGTACCTGAAACTCCATATACCTACTTATCTCTGTCTTCCCTTGGTGCCGGCTTTCTAATTGGTTGCAGCCGTACATCATGGCTGTGATGGTAATTTAATGGCTAATGACCGCTGTACACCAGTGTCTCCTCTGCAGCTGGGAGGGCTCCTACAGAGCTTATTGAGCTTGCAGAGGAGGTGAGTACCAGGAAGACCAGTGATGGTGGAGATCAGTTAGTGTAAGGAGGTAAGTATTAGAATCTCAGGGTTTGGGGAAAGGTAAGTATAGAGTTTAGTGGACATTGCCTTTAAGGAAATCAATATCGGATATTTTATCAGCACACAAACCTGAGTTTTGTCCACAAAATTTGAGTTTTGTCCACAAAATTTGAGTTTTGTCCACCCCCAAAACTCAAATTTAACCCCATACTGGCCCCACTCTGTAGTGTACAAAAATCCTTACCTTACATCCCAGCTCCTTATGGTTGCCATGCTGTGCCCCTCCAAAGCCAGGTAAATTTTAGTGCAGAAGCTCCCAGTGACTCATCCTGCGAATGTCTCTGCCTCAACCTCGACAAGGTTGAGGCATGCGCAGGAGAGTCCTCCCACCCTCCCTCCCGTTTTCTTTTCCCTCCCCCTAGTGTAAATTCCCCATGATATATTATATATATTGATCCCCCAGCCCCAACCGCCGTAACAGATTTTAAAGAAAGTGCCCCGGTAGTTACTTACCTTCCCTCTATCCTCTGGCGTTCTGAGCAGCCGGCAGCCGTGTCCCTGATTGGCTGCCTCTCAGCCAATCAGGGACGCGGCTGCCGGTCCCGCCCCCGGCTTGCATTTCCGTGCAAGCAGAGGGACTGGAGACTGCTGCGGAGGATAGAGGGAAGGTAAGTACATATCGGAGCACTTTCTAAAAATTTTATTACGGCGGTTGGGGCTGGGGGACCAATATGTATAACATATCAAAAGTTAAAAAAAGGGGTGGACATGCCCTTTAAAACAACCAATATAAAACGGATGAAGAACTGTTCTTATTACAGGGTTGTGAACTGGGACCTGGTTACTGAACTGCAAAACTCAACCAGTCTCTGGTCAGAGTAGCACTTGTTACAGTTTATAGTTTTATTCGGTATAATAAAATACCACGATACCCACGTGCTCCCTTTCCTGTGTATTGTGGGGACCCAAGTAACTAAAAACTTTCTCTTTTTCTACATTAGTCTAGAGATCTCGTGATCAGGGAGATAAAGCACATGGAATACCTTTCGGGCCATAGAAATATCATCCAGTTCTACGGGGCTTATTATAAAAGAGCACCCCATCCAGAAAGAGCCGATGAGATCTGGGTAAGACATTATTTCTATAACGCCATGTTATAACACCGCGCTTTATCACAGGGACAATACAATTAGCCATAGCTCAAGATATTCCATGTTCTTATTCTTCCTTCAACTCTTTCTATTCCAGATTTCAATGGAATATTGTACTGGTGGAACCGTAGCAGATCTGATTAGGTCACACAGAGCTAAACAGGAGCCTTTACCATATTCCTGGATTTCCTACCTGTGCCGGGAGATCTTACAGGTAAGACTTATTTAATCCTTCACAACCCTTCCACAAACATATTTATAGAGACACTTTACAGTCACATCGTTGGCGGCCATTTTGAAGCTGCGGTAACAGACTTTTCCAATTATAAATATGTCCCATTACACTGGGAATTTCTGTCACTGACATTCTATTCCCTAATGAATCTCTGCAGGGTCTGGTCCATCTACATGATAAAGGAATTGCCCACATAGACATACATGAGGGAAATATCATGTTGACGGAGGAGGCGGACGTTAAAATAGGTAAGTGAGGGTAAATATAGACAGTTTTATTTATTCAATGTACCAGGCCATTTGTTGATCATTTGTACAATGTGTCATTTCAGTCGACTTCGGAATGAGCAGAATGAAGTTCGGTGTGGAAAGAAGTTTTTGCTATAAGGTAGGTTTTACCTGCTATACAGCGGGGTAATTACGTAGCATTTGTTATATATGGGGGGGGGGTCACATGTCTTGCGATTCCTTTCATAGGCCCCGCCTCTTAATCGCCACTCACTATTCCCACCATGCACCAGTCATTTCCTCTGGGGCACGTTACATAGGGAATGTATGGGATAGTATAGGCCGGATACCTGTTCTGAATGGAAATATCTATTTAGATACTGTACATTTGTCTATACAACTGAAACCCAATAAATAATCAGACACATCAACCTTCCCCTAATACTAATCATTCATTGGTTTCACTTTTTTTCAGAAGGACATCCACAGTGTCAGGGATCTTCTATCTCGATCAGCTACAGACAGTTCCGGTAAGTTAAAGCCAGTGAAATAGTAACGTACCTACAGGGCCCAGACACCCATAACCCTCCACTCTACCAGGCACACCACTGCCCCTTGTACCAGGAACTGTACCATGGAACAGCTGGTTATAACATCTAATCGTGGTACAGTGCCAGGTGGCAAACAACCGGCACCCTTAGTGCCTGGATCCCAGTCTGGTTATTATCCCCCATGTACAGTCTGACAAACTAATTAACCATGTACAGTTAATGGAAATAGTTATAAAGGGAGTAACACAAATCCTAGACATACAATATACAGACCCTGGAACTGCCAAGTACGTCGGATATAATAACATGTCATATGGATTTTTCTCTTTTAGTAATGAGGTTAAAACGGATACAAATGAACGGATCACAGTCAAGAATAACGTAAGTGACTCTCCCATTATGATTCCCTTTTGCCGTATCTTTCCCCCAGTCTGTACACACCGTGGGGACATTTTGATTGGCCGATCGTGTCAGTAGCGTCTGACATCATAATAAATCCCATTCTGCTTTACATTTAACTCTCCAGGGCAGAGAATTTAAAGAATTTTGTTAAATGCTGCAAACAAAACAAAACCACCGCCAAGCAGCTCCTACAGCACCCATTCATTACGGATCACCAGGACTATGGGACCATCAGGAAGGAGATCCAATCATATATAAAGGACAGGAAGGTAAAGCAGATTGTGTTTGTATTGACAATAGTTTCCCATTAAAGTGACCTCTGTGGGTTTCACCAATAGAAAGCAATATGATGCATCTTTAAATAATGTTCCCTCTAATGTTCATGTCTGTAATATCCTTCTTCTTGGTTAGGAGACTGCGTGTAAGAGAGAGAATTAGACTACGTGGCGGACGTCACAATCTGGGACGCGTGTGAGAGCAAGAATTAGAGATACAAAAGGACGGATGTCACATCAGACCGCGTGTTAGAGAGAATGAGAGAGACTACGGAACGGACGTCACATCAGAGAAAGCTTCGGAGTAGACAACTGTCTGAGACACTGATACAGGGTGGGGACAGGATGTGTGTGTAGGACAGTGCATCATAGTTGCCAACAGTCCCGGATTACCCGGGACAGTCCCGGATTTAAGAATGCAGCCCCGATCTTCTGATGTCCCGGTAAATGTCCCGATCTGGAGCAAGCAGCGTGCATGTGGTTTTAGAATTTAAAGCCTTCCCCTGCACTGTTACTACTTTCAGATCCTCTCCTCCTGCAGGTGAGAGATCGAATTACAGTCAGTCTCACGTTCGTGTGCACGTTAGGAAGGGGAGGGGGAGTGCAGTCCGTTGATCTCCTGCCTGAACACAATTTGAGGTTTGTGATCTATCTCTGCCTTCGTGTTACTTTAGCTTGTATATGCCTATCTAGTTCTGATCTATCTGTATGTCTATCTATCTAATCTGCTATCTATCTATCTATCTAACTCTGCTATCTATCTATCTATACACTCTGAACTATCTAATCTATCTAACTCTGCTATCTATAATCTTGCTATCCATCTATCTATCTATCTAACTCTGCTATCTATCTATCATTAGCTATCTATCTATCTAACTCTGCTATCTATATCTAACTATGCCTATCTATCTATCTATCTATCTATCTATCTATCTAACTCTTGCCTATCTATCGATCTATAACTCTGCTATCTATCTATCTAACTCTGACTATCTATCTATCTATCTATCTATATAACCTCTGATATCTATCTATCATCTAACTCTGCTATCTATCTATCTTCGACTATGCTATCTATCTATCTAACTTCTGCTATCTATCTATACTAACTCTGCTATATATCTATCTATACTATGCTATCTATCTATCTAACTCTGCTATCTATCATCTAACTACTGCTATCTATCAATCTAACTCTGCTATCTATATTATCTATCTGATCTATGCTATCTATCATCTAACTCTCTCATCTATCTATAAACTATTGCTATCTATCTATCTAACTCTGCTATCTATCTATCTAATCTGCTATCTATCTATCTTATCTAACTCTGCTATCTATCTATCTATCTATCAACTCTGCTCATCTAACTCTGCTATCTATTATCTATCTAATCTGCTATCTATCTAGCTAACTCTGCTATCCTATCTATCTAACTATGCTATCTATCTTCTATTACTATCTATCTATCTATCTAACTCTGCTACTATCGATGGACTATCTCCGTATCTATCTAGCTATCTATCTAGACTTCTAAAACTCTGCTAGCGCAGCATTGAGCGAATTAGAGCGAATGTAACGAGGCGATACATCGGCTGAGCGACGAGGTAGCGTGAGCGAGCGAACGCGGCGACGATCAGCGAGCGAGCGATGCACGCGGGAGAAAGAGCGAGCGCGAGGTAGACGACCTGCTGCGAACGCGGCCGAGCGAGGACGAGCGAGCGAGGCGAAAGCGGAGCGAGGGTCTGCTATACATGTTATGGGGTCTAATGAGAAATCTGTCCCTGAATGTACCCAACACTCCCTTTAAGAAACCCTGCTCTATAGCACCCAGTGCTAACAATCCTCCTGAAATGGCGATCAATAGAACCAGTGTCACAGACGGTGTCTATTTACGTTGATGGGGTTTTGCACCCACTGGTGATGAAACAATATTAAGGCCTGTGTATGTGGAACCATGAATCTCCTTACGAGACTAAGGGATTTTGGTAAAGTAGAAAATGACATACTTAGGGGCATATTTATAAAGGTTCGTTAACTTTTCGCGGCCGTTTTCACGGACATTAACGCATAAATCGGTTTAACGCAATTTATAAATGTCCGAAAACGGCCGCGAAAAGTTACGAAGCGTTAACCCTTCGCGGCGATACTTACCTGTTACCGCCGCTTCTATTTATAAAGCGGTGTGACTGGTTTCGCTCTGCTAGTATCGGGTTTTACTTCCCACTTGATTGGAGAGAGTTGAGAGTGGATTAGCGGCTCAGAGATTTATCGCAGATTGAGATTTGATTGCGACTGGTTTGGCGGCTTTTTAGCTTGTTTTACACATATTACATTTATATACATATAAAAACCTATTTATACCTACATATCCAACTTATTCATATACATACATATATACATACACATTGATAAATACATACATACATACATATATACATACACCCATACACCCCTGTCTACCCCATACACCTGACCCACCCCGTACCCCAACCCCCCTTTCCCCTTCCCTATTTTTCTTTCTATCTTTTTTAGGTTTGAAGAAGACCATGGCCAGTGGGTGAGTGAATAGAAATGTGTTGTAGTGTTGGGGGGTCTATTGTCTGCACTGTAGCGTTTTAATGGTTGTTTCAGATTTAACAGTTTTAACAGTTACAGTTGGAAAATATCTAATGTCCCTTCCTGATCCATTTACCCAACCATGAAACCACTCCAGGACCCAAACCAATAAGGGAAGCAGATAACAGAAACATTTCAATATGTTCCTATTTGGACTAGTGATGGTATAGAGATCTATATAACTATATTGCAGTCCTCGCCCTATAGAATTGGGTTTTATGTTTTATTCCCTGTATTAAATAATCACAGTCAATGTCAGTTAAACTAGATCAGCACTACTGCTATTGGATCCAATGTGCTTATGTCAAGTGGATCTAATCTAACCATCCTGCAGGGCTTCCTTCTCCCTAGTTAAATTTAATTTTACAATCTAATTCCTTTATTAACTATTTAATTTTGCTCTATATGATAATTATATTCTTTACTCCATTTTTTATTTCATCTTGTTTCTATACTAATTGGTGATTTAGATAGATTACTGTTTTTAAAAACTATCAGGATTATTCATTAAAAGTTCTTACCATTAAAATGGTAATAATTATGCCCCAACCAATCAGATATTATATACATCTTTATATTATTAATTGTGGTGGCCTTTTTTACTCTGCACCACTTTTTTCAATTATTGATTTTTAACTGTTAAATGAAATTGTTTTGTATTCAGAGGATAACCATCAGTGTGTGACTGTTTGAAGTCTGTAGTTCTAGAGAATTCCTTTTTTATCTGGGGTAGGAGGAATCTCCAGAGGTTTCCAGTTTTATTTCTTCCCTTTATGTCTGAGAAGACTTGAGTGCAATACATCAAGTTATACCCACCCTTAGACATGAAAATCTGACAATTCATGTTGAGAAATGTAATTAATGTAATATTTTCATTTCAGACATCAGGCACAGAAACGACGCCATGAAGAAGCCACGTCACCACATCCGCTGCGAGATGGTGCGAGAGATTGAAGAAGCCACGTCACCACATCCGCTGCGAGATGGTGCGAGAGATTGCGCGAGGACAGGTAGGGACCTACTAATACCAGCCAGACGTAACTGGAAATACATTTGCATTTTTGTGTGATATGAAGTAGAATCTGATTTATTATAGCCCTTCCCGGATTGGTTCTTCTGAAATGAATTTATGTACTGAGATTGAGTGTTTGAAACCCTATGGCCAGTTTTCTGCACATAAACATGGATGGAGTCTCATATTTGTAATTCTAGGAACTTTCATCAATCACAGGAAAATGTAACCCTGTTTTCTATCCCCAGATCCAGCACATGGGACACCTGCCACTTTTATCAGCTCCTAGGTAAGTACATTTCCTAATCATTAGAATAAACATAATGTAATTTAAAGGGTTTCTCCAGTGGTTAAAACCACTTTTTGCTATTTAATTTATTGAAGAATGGGAGGTAAAGGAGCTGTGTCTTACCTCCCATTCTTCAATAAAACGTTCAGGAGCCCGGAATTAAGTTAAGCGACTTACCCGGTCTCTCCCACCTCCGCCGCGTCCTCTGACAGAGGACTCGGCATAGGGGCGAGAGACCGTGTAAGTTGCTTAACTTCATTCCCGGCTCCTGAACTTTTTATTGAAGAACTGGAGGTAAGACACAGCTCCTTTACCTCCCGGTCTTCAATAAAAGTGAATAGCAAAAAGTGGTTTTAACCCCTACAGATACCCTTTAAGGTTAATGTTCACTGCCTCATTGTTTTCTTTTTCTTGTAGAAGATCCATCCATCAAGAGCTGTGTAGAAAGGGACTAGAAGGGGAGTGGCTAGGTGCCGACCAATGGTGTGACTTAACCTCCAAGCTTTAATTTGAATATTTATAGAGATGAGAAACCGGTTATCACATATTCCTGTTTTTCTTTTCAGTATCTCCTTTCCATGATTTACGAGTACATCTTACGTGCACAATTAACAAAGGCCGAGTGCACCCAAAAGAATTTCTTTGCTCTTCTGTAAGTAGACAGATCACATACAAGGAGCTGCACTCTATAAAATGTAACATATAATAATATTATTTGAAATCAGTTGTAATGTAGTTTTGTAAATTTCAGCCTTCTCGCTAACGACATGGAGGAAGAATCATCGCTGGAGAACATCATTTACCGGTGGGCCCTGGGCAGCAAGGACAACAAAAGGACAACGTGGTCCTTTATCCACATTTGATAAAGGACCACATGCAGTGCCGCCTCGCTAATGAGGCAGGGTGCAGCACAATGCAGAGCGGCACCCTGTAGGGAAGCGGCACTCTGCCGCACTGTCACTGTCTCTCTGAATTATTTTTTTTTTTAAATGGAGGCCGGCATCCGCCGGCTGCCCAACTCCCTCCCTAATCTGTTGGGGGGGGGGGGGGTCCGGACCTACCTACATTAAAAGCAGTTAGTTACTGAGTGAGTTACAACAACCGGTGTTCGGAGAAGACCGAAGTCCGATCCTGACTGTCATGTCTGACTCCGCCTCCATCCACTCGTTACTCGTTGCGTGCGCTGCGTCACCGGCCCACGATGTAGTGACATCAGCGCTCAGCGCTGAAAGAGAGCGCAAGTTGTTCAGCCAGTTGTTCAGTGTGTCCCGTGACTCCCGTCCCGGCCGGCCATCCGTGAGTGAATCTCCTCTGCTCCTCGTCAGGACCAGGACAGAAATGCCTTGCATACTCGTCGACTCGGAGTCGGAGGGAAAGTGGTGAGTCAAGTGTAATAGGGTTCTGTCTACCCCAACCCCAATTTAATTTCCCTGGGCAGGCTGGGGCCTGAGATTGGGCCCTGCTTGCCTGCACTGCAGGTTTAGGTTATATTTGTGTGCTGTACTGCTGTACCGGTGCCAGGGCAGGGGGAAGGGGGAATGTGTTGTGCCAAGTTTTCCATGTGCCCAGCAGACATAATAATTAAAATAATGTGCCCAGGCCCTGTCTGCTGCCCATCTAATGTAAGATGATAGATAGATAGATAGATAGATAGATAGATAGATAGATAGATAGCAGAGTTAGATAGATAGATAGATAGATAGATAGATAGATAGATAGATAGATAGATAGATAGATAGATAGATAGATAGATAGATGGATGATAGATAGATAGATAGATAGATAGATAGATAGATAGATAGATAGATAGATAGATAGATAGATAGATAGATAGCAGTGATAGATAGATAGATAGATAGATAGATAGATAGATAGATAGATAGATAGAGATAGATAGATAGATAGATAGATAGAGTATAGATAGATAGATAGATAGATAGATAGATATAGATAGATAGTAGATAGATAGTAGAGTAGTGATAGATAGATAGAGATAGATAGATAGATAGATAGATAGATAGATAGATGATAGACGTAGATAGATAGATAGATAGATAGATAGATAGATAGATAGATAGATAGATAGATAGATAGCATAGATAGATAGATAGATAGTAGAAGAGATAGATAGATAGGAGATTAGTAGATAGATAGATAGATAGATAGATAGATAGCAGAGTTAGATAGATATATAGCAGAGTAGATAGATAGACAGAGTTAGATAGATAGCAGAGATTAGATAGATAGATAGATAGATAGATAGATAGATAGATAGATAGATAGATAGATAGATAGATAGATAGCAGAGTTAGATAGATAGATAGATAGATAGATAGATAGATAGAGTAGATAGATAGATAGATAGATAGATAGATAGATAGATAGATAGATAGATAGATAGATAGATAGATAGATAGATTGAGATATAGATAGATAGCAGAGTTAGTAGATAGATAGATAGATAGATAGATAGATAGATAGATAGATAGATAGATAGAGAGTAGATAGTAGATAGTAGAGTTGATAGATAGAGGTTGATATAGATAGATGATAGATAGATAGATAGATAGATAGATAGATAGATAGCAGAGTTAGATAGATAGATAGATAGATAGATAGATAGATAGATAGATAGATAGCAGAGTTAGATAGATAGATAGATAGAGTTAGATAGATAGATAGCAGAGTTAGATAGATAGATAGATAGATAGATAGATAGATAGCAGAGTTATATAGATAGATAGATAGCAGAGTTAGATAGATGGATAGATAGATAGCAGAGTTAGATAGATAGATAGATAGATAGATAGATAGCAGAGTTAGATAGATAGATAGCAGTTAGATAGATAGATAGCAGAGTTAGATAGATAGATAGATAGCAGAGTTAGATAGATAGCAGAGTTAGATAGCAGAGTTAGATAGATAGATAGATAGATAGATAGATAGATAGATAGATAGATAGATAGATAGATAGATAGATAGATAGCAGAGAGATAGATAGATAGATAGATAGATAGATAGATAGATAGATAGATAGATAGAGATAGATAGATAGATGATAGATAGATAGATAGATAGATAGATAGATGATAGATATTATAGATAGCAGAGTAGATAGATAGATAGATAGATAGATAGATTAGATAGATAGATAGATAGATAGCAGAGTTAGATAGATAGCAGAGTTAGATAGTAGAAGAGTTAGATAGATAGATTGATAGATAGATAGATAGTATATAGATGATAGAGAGTTAGATAGATAGATAGATAGATAGATAGATAGATAGATAGATATTTTAAGATAGATAGATAGATAGATAGATAGATAGAGTTTAGATAGATAGATAGCAGGAGTGAGGTAGATAGATAGATAGATAGATAGATAGATAGATAGATAGATAGATAGATAAGATAGATAGATAGCAGAGTTAGATAGAGAGATGATTAGCAGAGTTAGATAGATAGATAGATAGCTAGATAGTAGATAGATAGATAGATAGATAGATAGATAGATCGATAGATAAGATAGATAGATAGATAGAGTATGATAGATAGATAGATAGATAGATAGTAGATAGATAGATGAGTAGATAGATAGATAGAGTAGATAGATAGAATAGATAGATAGATAGATAGATAGATAGACGAAATGATAGAGAGTTAGATAGATAGATAGATAGATGAAGATATAGATAGAGATAGATAGATAGATAGATAGATTAGATAGATAGATAGATAGATACGCAGCGTAGATAGATACATAGATATAGATAGCAGAGTTAGATAGATAGATAGATATAGATAGATAGATAGATAGATAGATAGATAGATAGATAGATAGATACGATCGATAGATAGAGAGATCGATAGATAGCAGGATAGATAGATAGATAGATAGATGATAGATAGATAGATAGCTGTAATAGTAGCTAGATCGATGCTGCGTTAGAGCGTTCGGTAGATAGCTCGATAGATCGATAGCTTCGATAGTCGGATAGCTAGATAGATAGATAGAGCGAGTTATCTATCGAGCAGCGTCTAGGCAACGTCGGGGAGTCTAGCTAGCGGCGATCGATTCTAGGAGCATTAGCTATCTATCTAGCGATGGAGCTATAGAGCTATCATCGAGCGATCTAGAGATCGATCGACTAGGAGCTAGCTATCTATCTATGCATCGGGCTAGCTATGCATGGAGACCGAGCTAGTCGAGTATATGCGAGCTATTATAGAGCGATCTATCAACGTTCGTCTATCTATCTATCTATATATCTATCGATCTAATATCTATCTATCCCTATTACAGTTACAGACTTGCCTTTGGAATTGGCAGGACTAGCGCTGAACTAGCGCTCTTTCAGTTTGCTGAGTCAACGTCACGCACGCCGCGTTCCGCGTTGATCCAGGAAGCTGTGCTGCCTTGCCAGTTCTTGTACCAGTGGACGGTCGGAATGGACAGATCATTCAGTAAGAAAAAAAAACCCCAAAATTTCTTCTTTCCCTTCTACAGGGTGCCGCTTCGCTACAGAGTGCTGCTCTGCATTGTGCTGCAACACTGCTCATTAGTGAGGCGGCCCTGCATCCAGAGCATGCACAAAAATACAGTCTAGAGGACACTCCTGACACCTCAATCACACCAACCGCAACAAGTTCATGCCAGAGTGCAGCAAGAAAAGTGTTTGATGACAGTTCTTGCTCCTACAACCAAGATGCCACTAACTGTGGGAAAAGCAGAATTCTCTTCACCAAACCTAACAAAGCAAGTTGGGAACGGCAAGCAAGAAGGTAGAGACATCCCAAAACCTAAAGAAGAAACTGAAGAATGAGATGGGAGGATGAAGTAGAAGAAGAAAGTAAAGACCCAGGGGATGATAAAGACAATAGAACTGTTGGGTTTCACGGAGTCAAAAAAAGCAGCAGAAAAAATATTCGAGCAAAAGCTGATTCCGTGGTGAGGAAAACTCATCCAAAAAAAAAGTATTAGGGGGTGTAGTGGGTAATTCAAATGTATATGATACCCAAAATGTTTATTTACAGGTATTGCAGGTATATCACATAAAGTGGCGAGCAACTGAAAACTTCCATAAATTGGTTAGGGTGGTTTAGAGAAATATATCAGTTTGCTGAATGTTGCCGTTTAGGATAAAAATATTTAGCAAGTGTTTACATTTGTCCATAGACGTTTAGAAGGCTGTAAATGTATAAGATGTTTATTTAATTAGCTTTCTGGGTACATGATACATAAGCGTTCTCGTGTTAATACAAAAATGGAGAAAAAATAACAAAAAATAGATTGTGGTTTTGTAATTTACTGAGATGTCCAGGGAAAATAGGAATGTACAAAGCTTTACAGAGTCTACAAAAATATAGTTGTCCAAATTATTAATATAGAAGATCCACGACCACAAGGTTCTCCACAGGAGCAACCACCTTGCTCTAGACCAATGGCACCTATCCACATAATAAACCTGGCTATCACATGCTGATTTGGAATTTCCAGTATAAGCCGACCGAGATATAAACTGAGGTACCTATTTGGGGCCCCAAAATCAGAAACACTGATTTACGTGAGTATAGCCCGAGCAATATGACCTTACTGCCTTTTGATTCTGTATTGTTTTGGGGCTTTAGTTGACCTTTAAATGGACAGCAGAATTCCCATACAGTGTCCTATACAGTAATAGCCATACTGATTCGGCTATTACGTATGGGACTACTGTATGGGAAGACTGCTGCCCATTAAAGGGCAACCAAAGCCTCAAAACAAACAGAATCAGAAGGCAATATTTTTAACAATATATACCATCCCCTGATTCTATTTTGTTTTAGGGCATTGGTTGCCCTTTAAAATGGACAGTAATCCCATACAGTAACCCTAATACCTTTCCACTGTAGAGTTTGGAAACTACAACTCCCAGCCTGCTTTAGTTGCTGGGAATTGTAGTTTCCAAAAAATCTATAGATGAAAGGTATGGGGGTTACTGTATGGCATACTGTCCCCACCCTAGAGCCCCCCTCCCCCAAGTTCAATGTTTCACTACCTGGCCAGTTTGGATCTTCCTTGGATCTTAGTTCTGTGCTCCATTAGTGCAGGTGAGGGATATCTCCATAGCAGGAAGGGACAATTACTGGCTTTGCAGTCTCCACAGAGCATCTGGCAAGGACCAGCCACGCTGCCAACAGGACAACCAACATGCTGCCATGGTCCCAAATCTGCCGCTCGCTTTGCTGCATCTCCCTACCTGACGTTATTACTCGGTCCGGGAAGTTAGAGGCACGGTAGTAGTGGGAGATGCGAAGCGACCAGCAGCAGGCAGAGAGATGAGTTTGCGGCGAATCGAGTATAAGCCGAGGATCGATTTTCAGGCTTTTTAATGCCTGAAATCCTCAGCTTATACTCGAGTATTGCGGTATAGAAGATAGAAAGCTCTTAATTTAACATTTTGATGGCCTCATTCATAATTTTTCTAGTGTCTCCTCAGATCAGTAGGATACGTCTGCAAATCTAACATCCATTATATATTATTTTAGAAACAAATACATTGGCTTGTGCAGGTGCCCTGGTATTGCAAGAGAACCTGTCATTTAACCTGAAATCATTTTTGTTCAATACAAATAAAAAACAATTAAGTAAAAAGTAATTAAAAATCATAATTAAGATCTGTATCCAGTAATGATTTTTCTGTAGCCATCAACCCTTCAGAATTTGGAATAGAAAAATGTACAAACTTTAAATAACAAAACTAAGGGGCATATTTATAAGGAACGAAAATAGCGCAAAAAAATTACCGCCGCACATCGCGGCCGCGAGAAATAGTGCTATCGCCGTATTTATAAAGGCGAGCGCCATTCCGCGATATGTATCGCGGCGCGATGTGTTGCGGTAATTTTAAGCCCCTTCGCGGCGATACGTATAGTATTGCCGCGAAGGGACTTAAAATCCCTCCTGACGCATTCTCTAAGGGGGGGGCATACGCCCCACCCGCTCGCGGCAATCTCGGAACGGGAGGCTAGGAGGGGCTGCCGCCTTCCCAGCAACCCTCCAAGCCCCCCGCCCCGGCTGCTCCCGGGGAGGGGAAGGGAGGGAGCCGCTGGGAGGGGTGGAGGCTCCCCTCAGCGGGGCCCTGAGAAGGCCCTTTTGGCTTAAGGGGGTCCCGCAGCTCGAACCGGGCCCCCCTCCCGGCCCTTGTAAGGGCCTTTGCGGCACTGACAGTGCTTTGGGGTGGGGGTCCCGCAGCTCGAACCAGGACCCCTCCCCGGCCCTTGTAAGGGCCCTTGCGGCACTGACAAGTGCCTTTGGCAGGGGTCCCGCAGCTCGAACCGGGACCCCCAGTGTGCGGGCTCTTAAAAGAGCCCCTGGGCGACGTTCTTCTGGAAAGTTCTGAAATCTGATTGGTTAATGTAAAGCATGTAAAGCAAGTATTAAAAAATGACCAATCAGAAACGGATTATGGATTTCTGCAAACCTATATAAAGAGGGCTTTCCGCGCGGGAACTCAGATGCCATCGCAGTAGATGGCTGAAGAAAGAAAAAAGAAGCGGCTGGCAACATCGGCTCCGTGAGGCCGGCGGGTGCCAGCCGGCTCACTGGCGGCCGCAGTGAGTCTGCCTGGCAATGGCGACCTGAGTGGGGTTGGTGTCGCAGCCCAAAGACGTCGCCCAAGGGCTCTTTTAAGAGCCGCACACTGGGGGTCCCGGTTCGAGCTGCGGGACCCCCGCCAAAGGCACTGTCAGTGCCGCAAGGACCCTTACAAGGGCCGGGGAGGGGGTCCTGGTTCAGTGCGGGACCCCCAAGCCCCAAAGGCACTTGTCAGTGCCGCGGGCCCTTATAAGGGCCGGGGAGGGGGTCCGGTCCGGTCGAGCTGCGGGAACCCTTAAGCCCCAAAGGGCTCTTGTCAGAGCCGCAAAGGCCCTTACAAGGTGGGGAGGGGGGATCCCGGTTCGAGCTGCGGGACCCCCTTAAGCCCCAAAAGGCCCTTTTCAGGGCCCCGCTGGAGGGAGCCCCACCCTCCAGGGCTCCCTCCTTTCCCCTCCCCGGGACGCGGCCGGGGCGGGGGGCTTGGAGGGGTTGTGGGGAGGGGTGCGCGGCGGGTGGTTGGGTGCTGGGAAGCGGCGGGGTGGGTCTCGCGCCGGGCGGGGGTTTGTGGACGGGGTGGGGTGTCTCCTGGGGAGGGTGCGACCACCAGCCGCGGGTTGCGCCCCATCCCCGCGCGGGAGGCGTAGTATCGGCTGACTTCGCCACCTTCAAGGTGGCGAAGTAAAACAGCCGATACTAGCAGAGCGAAACCAGTCACACCGCTTTATAAATAGAAGCGGCGGTAACAGGTAAGTATCGCCGCGAAGGGTTAACGCTTCGTTAACTTTTCGCGGCCGTTTTCGGACATTTATAAATTGCGTTAAACGCGATTTATGCGTTAATGTCGTGAAAACGGCCGCGAAAAGTAACGAACCTTTATAAATATGCCCCTAAGTATGTCATTTTCTACTTTACCAAAATCCTTAGTCTCGTAAGGAGGTTCATGGTTCCACATACACAGGCCTTAATTTGTTTCAACAGTGGGTGCAAAACCCCATCAACGTAAATAGACACCGTCTGTGACACTGGTTCTATTGATCGCCATTTCAGGAGGATTGGTTAGGGTGTTTAAAGCTTTAGCAATCCTAGGATGTCTGACAGAAATGTATAGACATTTCCATTGATTAGACCATAATATGTGCTTCAATAATCATGTGACCAGTTTCTTTCTTAATGTTTCAAGTAGGATCTTTATGACACATTGCATAGAGGCCTGGAGTATTAATGGTCCATCCGCAATTGATGTAAACCTGTGCATGACCACAATGGCTCCCAATTTAAGTGCACTTGAATAACCAAGTCCATATTATGGCTTTAAGGAGAACTATAATGTGTATAGTTTATAGAAAAAAATGTTAAAATGAAAAGTACTTGGGACAGGGATATGGGACTGGCAATTCCTACCTCCCAATATTGTTTCTTTGAGGAGCACCAGCCTAAAGAAAACTGGGCTTCAGCACTTTAATACAGAACTAGTCCAGGACTAACCTGGCAAATGAAAACTGTACATACTGTAGCTCCTCAACAAAACATATGGGAGGTAGGAATAATCCATCCTACCTCCTGCCCCAGGTACTTTCCATTTTATAAAGTTAATTTTAGAGTATAGTTATCCTTCAAACTATGGAGAGCTTCTGTCTCTTTGCAATTCAATGTTCTGTGAGGAGTTCACAAAGTTCTGTGTATCGGGTGTAAATTGACCTGGTTTTAAACCTTTGTTACTTGATCCTTAAAGAACATTTTGAGTTTACATAAACCTCAAAAAGTCTATTTCAAAGAGATAAAATATATACCGTATATACTCGAGTATAAGTCGAGGTTTTCAGGCTGTGGAAACAGCCTAAAAACTGAACCTTGACTTATACTCGGGTCAGTCACTTACTGATGGAGGAATCCGGCTGCCGCCGTCACATGATGGCGCATCCACGGCGTCACACTCAGCGCCGGGAAATGAGACTGGCGCCGAGTAGTGACGTCAGTGGATGCGACCATCAGTGGTGAGGGCAGCTGGGGCCCGGCTCTCCTGCAACTATGGAAAAGGTAAGGCTGCATCTTTACTTGTAGTGAGAGAAGATGGGTGCAGGGAAATAGGGATAATTCCTGGGGCTGGGGGGAGAGGAGAGTAGGAGTCAGAGACATTGTAGTGGTTTTATTCCTGGGGCTGGGGGGAGAGTAAGGAGTCAGGGACAGGGTAGTGTTTTATTCCTGGGGCTGGGGGGGAGAGTAAGGAGTCAGGGACAGGGTAGTGTGTTT
Organism: Hymenochirus boettgeri; assembly: GCA_019447015.1. Classification (NCBI taxonomy): domain Eukaryota; kingdom Metazoa; phylum Chordata; class Amphibia; order Anura; family Pipidae; genus Hymenochirus; species Hymenochirus boettgeri. The sequence continues at coordinate 40,907,940 of CM033472.1, read as the reverse complement.
GGGGTTAGTGTGTGCAGTTCCACTCATGAGTTTGTAAACTACTACTCCCTTCTATACTCTACCCTCGACTATACTCGAGTCAATTGTTTTTTGCTCATTTTGATGTAAAAATGGGTACCTCGGCTTATACTCGGGTCGACTTATATTCAAGTATATACGGTAGGTTGGAACAAAGCGTTAATAATCCCGACTTCTGAGACAGGGTATCATAATAAGAATGATAACCAGGCATACATGTTGTGTAGGTGGTGATCTTTGATCAAAGCCTTTCATGTTAATACACAGATTTGTAAATCTAAAATCAATGTAACCAGCCAGGGAATTGTGTGGGAACATCGAGGTAAAAAAAACGCTGCTCTATTAGACATTAAATCACATTCGCATTTGTTTTTGTCAAATTGACTGTAATGACGACAAGTGAATGGCAAGTTTTAATCACTGGGAATGGAAAACAGGCTGAGGTCACACTAGGACGTACGGGAAATGCGCATGTGCATTTTACCTCGTGTTACTGTCTGCTTGCATTGCAATCTGTGCTATCAGATCACAGGAATAAACAAAAATATGGTGATACATGCAATCAGAAAAGCAGATCACAGCGCAGCACACCTAGTGTGGCCAGACCAATTGGCCAACTCTAGCATGCTAGTGTGGCCTAGCCCTAAGTCTGGATTACCCTATTGCACTCTTACTCAGTAGTCACTAGACTAGCTTGTTTGCACTGCACTGTTGCACGAGTGGTGTGTGTAACTGCCCACATACATGTGTACATGCAGAGCCCATACATGTAGGAATAAAGCAAATATATGTATATGTGAGAATGCTTTAAATAAAGCCTAGCTACCTGGGTTACGTTTATTTACAATAGACAAAAGGTGTCTGTAAGTTTCTTTGGCCGTGAAACTCCTTGGTGGCTTCTGATATCTTTCCTATTTTCCAATATGGGGTGCATTTTCACTAAATATGGCCCATTTCCTTCTTAGTATTAATAAAATGCAAGAGTCATTGGTTGATGGCAAACCAATGGGATCAATATTATGCAAATAAATAACTGCCATTATGAATAAATCCCAACTGTCATTTTGACTGGTGCTTAGCTATTGGAGAGAGTTGAGAGTGGATTAGCGGCTCAGAGATTTATCGCAGATTGAGATTTGACAGCGATTTATTTGGCGACATTTTAGCTTATTTTACACTTATTTTAAATCACATTTATATTTATATACATATAAAACCTATTTATTCCTACACAACTTACACAACTATACCTATACAACTTATTCATATACATACATACATAAATATACACATTCACCCCTCTCTACCCCCTCTTTCCCCTTCCCTATTTTCTTCCTATATTTTTTAGTTTTGAAGAAGACCATGACCAGTGGGTGAGTGAATAGAAATGTGTTGTAGTGTTGGGGGGTCTATTGTCTGCACTGTAGCGTTTTAATGGTTGTTTCAGATTTAACAGTTTTAACAGTTACAGTTGGAAAATATCTAATGTCCCTTCCTGATCCATTTACCCAACCATGAAACCACTCCAGGACCCAAACCAATAAGGGAAGCAGATAACAGAAACATTTCAATATGTTCCTATTTGGACTAGTGATGGTATAGAGATCTAATAACTATATTGCAGTCCTCGCCCTATAGAATTGGGTTTTATGTTTTATTCCCTGTATTAAATAATCACAGTCAATGTCAGTTAAACTAGATCAGCACTACTGCTATTGGATCCAATGTGCTTATGTCAAGTGGATCAATCTAACCATCTGCAGGGCTTCCTTTCCCTAGTTAAATTAATTTTACAATCTAATTCCTTTATTAACTATTTAATTTTGCTCTAATGATAATTATATTCTTTACTCCATTTTTATTTCATCTTGTTTCTATACTAATTGGTGATTTAGATAGATTACTGTTTTTAAAAACTATCAGGATTATTCATTAAAAGTTTACCATTTAAATGGTAATAATTATGCCCCAACCAATCAGATATATTATACATCTTTATATTATTAATTGTGGTGGCCTTTTTTATCTGCACCACTTTTTTCAATTATTGATTTTTAACTGTTAAATGAAATTGTTTTGTATTCAGAGGATAACCAAGTGTGTGGCTGTTTGAAGTCTGTAGTTCTAGAGAATTCCTTTTTTATCTGGGGTAGGAGGAATCTCCAGAGGTTTCCAGTTTTATTTCTTCCCTTTATGTCTGAGAAGACTTGAGTGCAATACATTTAGTTATACCCACCTTAGACATGAAAATCTGACAATTCAGGTGAGAATGTAATTAATGTAATATTTTCATTGACATCAAGCACAGAAACGACGCCATGAAGAAGCCACGTCACCACATCCGCTGCGAGATGGTGCGAGAGATTGCGAGGACAGGTAGGGACCTACTAATACCAGCCAGACGTAAATGGAAATACATTTGCATTTTGTGTGATATGAAGTAGATCTGATTTATATAGCCCTTCCCGGATTGGTTCTTCTGAAATGAATTTATGTACTGAGATTGAGTGTTTGAAACCCTATGGCCAGTTTTCTGCACATAAACATGGATGGAGTCTCATATTTGTAATTCTAGGAACTTTCATCAATCACAGGAAAATGTAACCCTGTTTTCTATCCCCAGATCCAGCACATGGGACACCTGCACTTTTATCAATCCTAGGTAAGTACATTTCCTAATCATTAGAATAAACATAATGTAATTTAAAGGGTTTCTCCAGTGGTTAAAACCACTTTTTGCTATTTAATTTATTGAAGAATGGGAGGTAAAGGAGCTGTGTCTACCTCCCATTCTTCAATAAAACGTTCAGGAGCCCGGAATTAAGTTAACGATTACCCGGTCTCTCCACCTCCGCCGCGTCCTCTGACAGAGGACTCGGCATAGGGGCGAGAGACCGTGTAAGTTGCTTAACTTCATTCCCGGCTCCTGAACTTTTTATGAAGAACTGGAGGTAAGACACAGCTCCTTTACCTCCCGGTCTTCAATAAAAGTGAATAGCAAAAAGTGGTTTTAACCCCTACAGATACCTTTAAGGTTAATGTTCACTGCCTCATTGTTCTTTTCTTGTGTAGAGATCATCCATCAAGAGCTGTGTAGAAAGGGACTAGAAGGGAGTGGCAGGTGCCGACCAATGGTGTGACTTAACCTCCAAGCTTTAATTTGAATATTATAGAGATGAGAGAACCGGTTATCACATATTCCTGTTTTTCTTTCAGTATCTCCTTTCATGATTTACGAGTACACTTACTGCACAATTAACAAAGGCCGAGTGCACCCAAAAGATTTTTGCTCTTCTGTAAGTAGACAGATCACATACAAGGAGCTGCACCTCATAAAATGTAACATAATAAATATTATTTGAAATCAGTTGTAATGTAGTTTTGTAAAATCAGCCTTCGCTAAGACATGGAGGAAGAATCATCGCTGGAGAACATCATTTACCGGTGGGCCCTGGGCAGCAAGGACAACAAAAGGACAACGTGGTCCTTTATCCACATTTGATAAAGGACCACATGCAGTGCCGCCTCGCTAATGAGGCAGGGTGCAGCACAATGCAGAGCGGCACCCTGTAGGGAAGCGGCACTCTGCCGCACTGTCACTGTCTCTCTGAATTATTTTTTTTTAAATGGAGGCCGGCATCGCCGGCTGCCCAACTCCCTCCCTAATCTGTTGGGGGGGGGGGGGGTCCGGACCTACCTACATTAAAAGCAGTTAGTTACTGAGTGAGTTACAACAAACGGTGTTCGGAGAAGACCGAAGTCCGATCCTGACTGTCATGTCTGACTCGCCTCCATCCACTCGTTACGTTTGTGCGCTGCGTCACCGGCCCACGATGTAGTGACATCAGCGCTCAGCGCTGAAAGAGAGCGCAAGTTGTTCAGCCAGTTGTTAGTGTGTCCCGTGACTCCCGTCCCGGCGGCCATCCGAGAGTGAATCTCCTCTGCTCCTCGTCAGGACCAGGACAGAAATGCCTTGCATACTCGTCGACTCGGAGTCGGAGGGAAAGTGGTGAGTCAAGTGTAATAGGGTTCTGTCTACCCCAACCCCAATTTAATTTCTGGGCAGGCTGGGGCCTGAGATTGGGCCCTGCTTGCCTGCACTGCAGGTTTAGGTTATATTTGTGTGCTGTACTGCTGTACCGGTGCCAGGGCAGGGGGAAGGGGGAATGTGTTGTGCCAAGTTTTCCATGTGCCCAGAACATAATAATTAAAATAATGTGCCCAGGCTTTGCTGCCCATCTAATGTAAGATGATAGATAGATATAGATAGATAGATAGATAGATAGATAGCAGGTAGTAGATAGATAGTATAGATAGATAGATAGATAGATAGATAGATAGATAGATAGATAGATAGATAGATAGCAGAGTTAGATAGATAGATAGATAGATAGCAAAGATAGATAATAGATAGATAGAAGATGTATAGATGATGATAGAAGATAGATAGATAGATAGATAGATAGATAGATAGATAGAAGATAGATAGATAGATAGAAAGATAGATAGATGTGATAGATAGATTAGATAGATAGATGATAGATAGATAGATAGATAGATAGATAGATAGATAGATAGCAGAGTAGATTAGATAGATAGATAGATAGATAGATAGATGATAGATAGATAGATTAGATAGATAATAGATAGATAGATAGGATAGCAACGTTAGATAGATAGATAGATAGATAGATAGATAGATAGATAGATAGATAGATAGATAGCAGAGTTAGATAGATAGATAGATAGATAGATAGATAGATAGATAGATAGTTAGATAGATACGATAGTAGATAGATAGATAGATAGATAGATAGATAGAATAGATAGATAGCATAGATAGATAGATAGATAGATTAGCACAGAGATAGTAGATAGCAGAGTTAGATAGATAGATAGATAGATAGATAGATAGATAGCAGAGTTAGATAGATAGATAGCAGAGTTAGATAGATAGCAGAGTTAGATAGATAGCAGAGTTAGATAGATAGATAGATAGATAGATAGATAGATAGATAGATAGATAGATAGATAGATAGATAGATAGCAGAGGTAGATGATAGATAGATGATAGATAGATGATAGATAGATGATAGATAGATAGATGATAGATAGATAGATGATAGATAGATAGATAGATAGATAGATAGATGATAGATATATAGATAGCAGAGTTAGATAGATAGATAGATAGATAGATAGATAGATAGATAGATAGATAGATAGCAGAGTTAGATAGATAGCAGAGTTAGATAGATAGCAGAGTTAGATAGATAGATTGATAGATAGATAGATAGTATATAGATGATAGCAGAGTTAGATAGATAGATAGATAGATAGATAGATAGATAGATAGATTTTTTAAGATAGATAGATAGATAGATAGATAGACAGAGTTTAGATAGATAGATAGCAGAGTAGAGGTAGATAGATAGATAGATAGATAGATAGATAGATAGATAGATAGATAGATAGATAGATGATAGAGAGTAGATAGAAGATGATAGCAGAGTTAGATAGATAGAAGATAGTAGATAGAGATAGATAGATAGATAGATAGATAGATAGATGATAATAGATAGTAGATAGATAGATAGATAGATAGATAGATAGATAGATAGATAGATAGATAGATGAGGATAGATAGATAGATAGATAGATAGATAGATAGATAGATAGGATAGATAGATAGAGATGATAGAGATAGATAGATAGATAGATAGATGATAGTATAGATAGAATAGATAGATAGATAGATAGATTAGATAGATAGATAGATAGATAGAGTAGATAGATAGATAGATAGATAGATAGATAGATAGATAGAGTAGATAGATAGATAGGTAAAGGATAGATAGGAATAGATAGATAGATAGATAGATAGAAAGATAGATAGAGAGATAGATAGATAGATAGATAGATAGATAGATAGATAGATAGATAGATAGATAGATAGATAGATAGATAGATAGATAGCAAAGTTAGATAGATAGATAGCAAAGTTAGATAGATAGATAGATGATAGATAGATGGATAGATAGATAGACGTGTATAAAGACGATAGATAGAATCAACGTGTATAAAGCCCCTCCCACTTCTTGACAAGCCACATCCTACTTCCGGACAAAGCACCACCCACTTTCAATTATAAAACCACACCCCTTCCGGTGGCGAGGGGGGCGGCATTTGGAATTTTGTGTCAGGTGGCAAAAAAGTCTAGAGACGGCCCTGACCACATGTCCATAACATGTTATGTGAATAAAGCAAGTTTAGAGGTGTGTAACATGTTATGTTCTTAGCTCAACCCTCCTTATCTGGATATAGGACTGATCAAAATTACATGCAATTTCCTACGTCTTAGGAACAAGCTGGAACATGTCAAATAAATTCAAACATTAAATTGCATTGTATCATCACTGCCACAAAGTCGGATTAGGCAACTGTGTTAAGGATGTTGTGTAGTTCGTCCCCCCTCCCGCCAACACTGTTGCACCCTGTCCTCGACCCTCTTTCAACTGCCCTGTACACGCCTGTCCCCGCTTCAGCCACTTGAGTAATTCTCTAGATAATGGAAGAGATCCCCTGTCACTGGGCGTGGAGAAGAGAACGGAAGGAACATCATGGAAGAGCCATCAGGAGTCACCAGATGAAACCTTTCTACTATAACATCAATGCTGCAGAGTGTCCTTTATGTCTTTCTGTTTGTGAGTCTCCTTTCTAATTCTTATCTTATCTCTATGTCTACTATCCCTCTTCTGGTTCCCTTCCTTCTCTCAATCCCTCTCTTCTCATCCCCCTCTACCTCTTTACCTTCCTGTCTCCTTTGGTGCCCTTTCCTCTTCCCAAATCACTCTTTCCCTGTGCCACTGTTCTTCCCCATTTCTCTGCCATTCTCTCCTTTCATACCTTGCTCTGATTTCAAAGTTTTGCATGTTTTCCCCATTCTCTGACTTTTTTCTTTATTACTTATTACTCTTCCTTTCCCTCACTATCTCTGTCTCTCTCCATCTTTACTACTAATCTCCTCATATCCCTTTTTCACCCTCATCCTCCCCTTGTGATTGGCTCATGGTTTCTGCCCCCTTTCCTTATCTTCCATTCTCCTCCTCTCTCCATCCCTCTTCTCATCTCCCCTATACCCTGTCTCCTTTGGTATCTTCTCACATCCCCTTTCCCTCTCTGTCCCTACCCTACTGTTCTCCTGCTGTTGCTAGCTCTGATTTTAATTATCTATTTTTCTCTTTTACCAACTTTTTTCTCTCTCACCCACTAGAAAAAACTTTTCACATCTCAGTCTCTCTCCATCTCCTCCTCTCTCTCATCCCCCTCTACCCCCTTGTTTCCCTGTCTCTCTTTCCTTGCTCTGATTTTAATCCTTATCTTTTTTTCCTCTTTCTGTGACTTTCTTGTCTATTACTTATAACTCTTCCTTTCCCTCACTATCTCTGTCTCTCAGACTCTCCATCTTTACTAATAATCTCCTCAACTCCCTTCTTCACCCTCATCCTCCCCTTTCCCATCATCGTTGATTCATGAATTTCTTCCCCTTTCCTTATCTTCTCCTCCTCCTCACTCATCTACTACCCTCTTCCCATCCCTCTCTTCTCATCTCCCCTCTACTTCCCTGTCTCCTTTGGTATCTGCTCACTTCCCCTTTCCCTCCCCGGCCCATTTCCCACTGCTCTCCTCCTCTTGCTTGCTGTGATTTTAGTGATTTGTTTTCTCTCTCCCCCACTACCCTACTTTCCCCATCTCTGTCTCTCTCCATCTCTACCACTGATCTCTTCCTCTCCCTCATCCCTATTTAAATTCTGCTTTCCCACAATGATTGATCAATGGATTTAGCCGATTGCCAGGTTTTTTGGGGTCAGGAAGGAATTTTTTCCCATCAAGACTAAATTGGCCACAGTTTTGATGGGTTTTTCGCCTTCCTATGGATCAATCTAGTTCTACACAATATTTAAACATTTTTAAAACATTAAAAACAAAAAAAAACTTAACTCATTGTGTCGTCTTCATTCATTTGTACTTGGTAAAACATCTTATTTTTTAAACAAACTTCTGCATATGTCTGTCGATTCTTATAACAGTCATAGCCTGGAGTGGGCACTACGAGACTCAGAGACAAATAAAATCATATATTGAATTTTTTTGAATGGGCACCAAGATTCTGGCCTTTCTTGCAGTAGTTAAACCTGTCAGCGTAAAGCCCTAACTGTGAAACACAAGAATTTGTAGTAGGGACAATCCTGTCCAAATTTGGACGCCTGCACCTTGGGTGTAATACAGATGGGTAAAAAAAAAGACATAACTACCATAGGCACAGCCCCTGTGACCAGAGATGGATTAGGTTCACATTGGGACCTAGGTAAATGTTATTTGGGTCCCTTCTTTGCTATAAGTGTATTTATGGAGGGTAATACTATTTCTGCTTCTGAAGCTGGTCCCTATGCACCACCAGGTTACATTGCATTGTGGATAATCCTGCTCTGTCTGTGACTACATGGGTCCCAAAGAATACAGTAGGTGCACAGCATCTTACAGCAAAAACCCCAGGGAACCCCTGTAGATGCCATGTGGAATATCCCAATTCTAGTTTTGTGTGTGGGGCAATGATCCCCAGTTACAGTAATCCCGGGTCAGGGACATTTTTAGGCATAGGCCACCTAGGCAAAGAATTTGGGCACCTATGTTAAACCAGGGCGCCCAGTGTTCTCCCTAGCATCTCCCTGTCAGCTGTTACTTGCTGTGTTAGATCTGCTCTCCTTGTTCTGCTGTAATGTGTAACATTGTATCTAGTACAGAGCCTGAACTCAGCTCCCTCTACTTGGATACAATGTTACAAATGAACTGAAGGCGAAGGAAGGAGGGTGAGGATGAGATCAGCTAATAGTACTGAGGAAAACAGTTCTAAAATGCCAGGTAAAAGCTGCTGCAGACTTTATAACAGTGGCCCCTGTGACTAGCAGCCATGAGATCCCTATCCCTGCCTCTTTCTTCCTTCTACCCAACTCTCTAATTAGAACTTTAGAGTAAGTGAGGAGTGAAAAATTTAATGGAGGAGACATGCAAAGCAGATACATACTCTATATCATGAGTCATGACAATGCTGGCAGCTGAAAGGGTTAAAGGTAATACTCTGGGAAAGTGCTGGCACTGATTGGGTTAATGGCAATACTCTGGGAAAGTACTGGAATTGAAGGGTTAAGGGTAATACTCAGGAAAAATGCTGGCACTTAAAATACTAGTAGGAAAGCCTGCTGGCACTGAAGATAATACTCTTAAGGAGTTAGGCCACGATACTGCGTTTTTAAGCATAATTGGGTTGCAATCTGATCACGCTAGGGCACAAAGGTGCTTATCAGTAAATTCCCCCATACACACACAGACTTGTTAAAAAAATCCAGGGATGTTAAACATGTGCCACTCAAAATGTTTGAAAACTTTTAGCATTCCTTAATGCAGAATGCTGGGAGTTGTATTTTTTAAAACATCTGGAGGCCCACAAGCTTGACGTCCCTGTTCTAAGTGATTTATAACAAGAAATACATCAGGATGCAGTCCGTCCAGGGTTTCCAGATGGATTGGATGCAAGCAATCCTAGAATTCAAGAAGTCCTTTTTCAATTTTGATTGATTATCTATTATGTATATCTTTAGTGACAGCTTGATTATCGTATACCGTATATACTCAAATATAAAGCAAGGTTTTCAGGCTTTAAAAAAAGCCTGAAAATCAAACCTCGGTTTATACTCGAGTCAAACACTTTTCCTACCTTGTCCAGCAGCTTCTCGCTCCACATCCTTCACCCTTCTGGATGACATCACCACTCGCATGACGTCATCCAGAAGCGCGGAGGATGCGGAGCGAGCTGCTGCCAGACAAGGTAATAGAAGGAACAGGAGGAAAAGTCAGATATACTATAAAAATGTTGTGTTACTTAATATTTTTGTTGCCACCCTTCCCCCAAATTCTAGTGATAAGTTTGTGAGACAGTGAAATGCTGAGCTGCCAATATTGTCCCTCCCATTATCATTTAGACCTACAATTTCTATATGGATTACTAAATTCCACTAAAATAAAATATATTGCAAGTTCTAGAAAAAAATACTCAGTCAGATAAAAAAGAAATACAGAGTTCTATCACTTATGTGTACAACTCTCAGTTAAGACCCAAGATAGATAGATAGCTCTTAGATGTCTGGAGAGGCAAGGAATTGGGGGTTACTGTGTGGGATTTAAAGGGCAAATAACCCACAATACAGAATCAGGAGTATTGACTTCTGATTCTTTATTATTTCGAGAATTCCCATACAGTAGTCCCATACTGTAATAGCAATACTGGATTTGGCTATTACTGTATGTGACTACTGTATGGGAATTTTGCTGTCCCTTTAAAGGGCAACTAAACCCTCAAAACAATACAGAATCAGAAGGCAGTATCAGTCATAATTTCTACCCTCCGTTTATACACGAGTCAAAAACTTTTGCACCTTTTCTGGTAAAATTAGGTACCTCGGTTTATACTCGAGTATAAACCTCGGTTTATACTCGAGTATATACAGTATCATATCCTATTAATAAAATAGAGATAATTTGCTTGGGTGAGTTTTACACTATTTATAATGTCCTATTAATAAAATAGAGAAAATTTGCTTGGGTAAGTTTTACACTATTTATCATATCCTATTACTAAAATATAGGAAATTCGCTTGGGTGATTTCTACACTATTTATCATATCCTATTAATAAAATAGAGGAAATTCGCTTGGGTGATTTCTACACTATGGGGCATATTTATAAACATTCGTTAACTTTTTGAGGCCGTTATTCCCGCCATTTTCACAAAAAACGCGGACGCGGGCAACCTCAACGAGGGCGATGTTGCGGGCATCTTGATCCATCACGACGTCTTCGGGCTGGTGACACCAACCCCACTGAGCCTGCCCGATGCCAGGCAGGCTCACCGCGGCCAACAGTGAGCCCGCTGGCACCCCCGGCCTCAGCGGAGCCGATGTTGCCAGCCGCTTCTTTCTTCAGCCATCTGAGGTATGGCATCTGAGGTATGGCATCTGAGGTATGCTTTAAAACATGTTTAAACTTTGTGGCTCTTGGTGTGCTGACCTGCTCATCCTGGCTGGGGGGGGAGGGTGTGTGCCACTGCAGATTTTTGTAAACTACAATTTCCAGCAACTAAAGCATGCTGGGAGTTGTAGTTTAGAAACACCTGGAGTGCCAAGGAACTGGGGATTACTGTTAATTTAAAGGGCAACTTATGTCTGCAAACAATACAGAATAAGGAGGATGGTACCTATTGTTAAATAGATTGCCTTCTGTATTGTTTTGAGGCTTTAGTTGTCCTTTAAATGGACAGTAGAATTCCCATACAGTAATACACATACTGGATTTGGCTATTACTGTATGGGGCTACTGTATGGGAATTCTGCTGCCCATTTAAAGGGCAAATAAAGCCTCAAAACAATACAGAATCAGAAGGCAGTAGTGGTCATAATTTCAACCCTCGACTTATACTCGAGTCAATCATGTTTTACTAATTTTTTAGGTAAAAATAGGTCCCTCGAATTACACTCGGATCGTCTTATATTGAAGTATATACGGTATTTGAAAATCCACCTGGGAGTATTGCCTATTAAGCATCATTTGGGCTGAATTTTACTTGCCATATTTTCAGCATTATTAGTGCTACTTTTTGCTAAAAATGTTTGCCTTTAAAGAAAATTAGTCTTTTTAATAACTTTATAAGAAAAGTTGAAAGTTTAAAAAATTGTGGTGAAGAAACTGTCTCTTCGTTATTGAGCAAATTGTTTTGGGATTATGAAAGCTTGAGGTGTGTAGATGATTATCTCTACCGCTTCCCTGTGATGGAAGTCATCGGAGAATATTATTATTTAAGGACAAACTGATATCCAAAAAGTTGATCTAGGACTCGGATGTAGAATGCTTGTGAAGGTTCTCATTCATCCAGGTCATGGTATATCTGTTGTATTTAGTTAGGTCAATTAGACTTTGGTAAGTGAAGACGTTTCTCTAGTCATCCGACTGGCTTTCTCAATTCAGAATAACTTGTACAAGAATCTGTTGCCAATATAAGTACCTTGGAAAGTCACAATTAGCATATGCCAGCCACGTGTTAGGGACCTTCTGAATTCAAGGGGTGGATGCAAGAGGTGTTTGAAGATTCTAATGTCAACATCTTGGAAAAGGAACAGGACTGGTTCAAGAGAGATGTCAAGGAGGCCATTTATGTGAAAATAAAGAAAACAAGCCAAAATAGAGGTGCGGAATACCCCGGTGCATCCGTGAAAAAAAGTCATTATAGCAAAGGTATACAGAGCACTCATGGGTCAAATCAAAAAGGATATTTATTTAAATAACTAACACTAAGGGGCATATTTATAAATAGCACTATTTTCACCTTATTTATAAAATGCTCATTTTCGCTTTCGCGTTTGTGGTAAAGTATTGCTGCAGCGATGAGTGGCGATAGTTTTCGCCTTATTCATTGCGTTAAGTGTGGTATCACTGCGAAAATAGAGATTGCTCTCTACTGTAATTTCAGAGCTATTTTTGTCACTTTTTTTATTTAAAGCTATTTATAAATAGGTGAAATTTCACCTTTTTGCCCATTTTCTCCCTTTTGTTGCATTTTTTGCAGTGTTATCAGAATTTTCGCCAAACATCATTACTTACTGGAATGTTCCATTAACATGACTATTTCTTACCAAGCACTATGGTATGTTCCCATATTAATGGAACTAACTGGTTTGATAATTAGCTGCAGTTTGCTGAAAATAAGCAATACTAAAAAATCTGTCCTATTAATAAAATAGAGGAAATTCACCTTTTGAGTTTTACACTATTTACCATGTCCTATTAACAAATTTTTACACTATCATCCTATTAATGAAATAGAGAAAATTCGCCTTTTTTGTTTTATACTATTTATATCTTTGGCTGAAAAAAACACCAACCGGGAGATTCAATAAAAGTTCTTATCGTTAAAAATGGTGCTAATTTTGCCCTAACCAATCACATATTATTTAACATTTGAAAGCTAACATCTGATTGGTTGGGGCAAAATTAGCACCATTTTTTACGATAAGTACTTTTATTGAATCTCCCTGCAAAGAGGATAGGTGTTCAGTGTGTTTTATCCAATTTAATACTACTTTGAAAAACCACCAGGGAGTATTACCTATTTACAATCATATGTGCTGAGCTTTTTCAGCATTATTAGTGCTTCTTTTTGCTAGCTAATTTTCGCCTTTGATGAAAATTCGCCTTTTTAATAACTTTGATGAAAGGAAAAGATGAAAGTTTAAAAAATTATGGTAAAGGCTGGTGAGGAAAAAAAAGCAAAAATAATGCTTTATAAATATGTCCCTCAGACCCCCATTTGACTTTATTGGTAAATACAGAAAATCGGAGCCTTAAAAAAAAAAGATCATTAAAAAGCGAAAAATTAACCTTAAAAAGAGAAATCGCTGATCGTATTATAGTAAATGCTGGAAAATAGTCTAACACCCCCTGAGTACTTATTAGTATTGAGAAACACTCCACAATGTACTGACACCTTCCATGGACCCATTGGCAGGCTAAATAAATGGCCACTTATGCGTTTTCACCACCTCAGACTTGGCGAATTGGAATGGCTGAATTTCATGCAAAATACACTTTACACCCATTTTATAAATATGCTTGAGCGGTAACAGCAGCGATGTATGGCGGAAAGCGAAATGTAGCAGGAATGACACAGGTTATCACTGCTTTATAAACAGCGAAAAGTCCAAATTAGGCAAAAAAGTTAACGAAGGCGAAAAGTTTAACAAATCTTTATAAATATGCCCCTTAGTATGTCATTTTCTTCTTTACCAAAATCCCTTAGTCTCGTAAGGAGATTCATGGTTCCACATACACAGGCCTTAATATTGTTTCACCAGTGGGTGCAAAACCCCATCAACGTAAATAGACACCGTCTGTGACACTGGTTCTATTGATCGCCATTTCAGGAGGATTGTTTAGGGTTTAAAGCTTTAGCAATCCTAGGATGTCTGACAGAAATGTATAGACATTTCCATTGATTAGACCATTAATATGTGCTTCAATAATCATGTGACCAGTTTCTTTCTTAATGTTTCAAGTAGGATCTTTATGACACATTGCATAGAGGCCTGGAGTATTAATGGTCCATCCGCAATGTATGTAAACCTGTGCATGACCACAATGGCTCCAAATTTAAGTGCACTTGAATAACCAAGTCCATATTATGGCTTTAAGGAGAACTATAATGTGTATAGTTTATAGAAAAAAACTGTTAAAATGAAAAGTACATGGGGCAGGAATATGGCACTGGCAATTCCTACCTCCCAATATTGTTTCTTTGAGGAGCACCAGCCTAAAGAAAACTGATTCTGCCAGTCTTCCTCCAGGAACTTTAATACAGAACTAGTCCAGGAGAAACCTAGCAAATGAAAACCGTACGTACTGTAGCTCCTCTGCTTGCGCTGCAATCTGTGCAATCAGATCGCATGCAGCGATAAAAAAATGGTGATCACATGCACTGTGAAAAGCAGATCACAGCACAGCACACCTAGTGTCTGGATTACCCTATTGCGCTCTTACTCAGTCACTAGACTAGCTTGGTTTGCACTGCACTGTTGCACGAGTGGTGTGTTAACTGCCCACATACATGTGGAGAACCCATGCATGGAGTAAATAAAGTAATAGATTATAGTCACTTACTCCCAATTATGAAACAATATAGGCTCAGATCACACTCCACCTGTCCTTAGTGGTAAAGTCCATAATATCAAAGAAAATAGCGAGAGCCTTCAGCAGATTATACTGCAAACATTTTCTTTACTGAGTACGACATGTTTCAGAAACAATGTGCTCCTTTATCAAGCACTCAATAAAGAAAATGTTTGCAGTCAAATCTGCTGAAGGCTCGCCTCTCACGCTATTTTCTTTGTTATTATGGAGTAAATAAAGCAAATATATGAATATGTGAGAGTGCTTTAAATAAAGCCTAGCTAGCTGTGTTATGTTTATTTACAATAGACAAAAGGTGTCTGTAAGTTTCTTTGGCCGTGAAACTCCTTGGTGGCTTCTGATATCTTTCCTATTTTCCAATGTGGGGTGCATTATTCACTAAATATGGCCCATTTCCTTCTTAGATATTTAATAAAATGCAAGAGCTCATTGGTTGATGGCAAACCAATGGGATCAATATTATGCAAATAAATAACTGCCATTATGAATAAATCCCAACTGTCATTTTGACTGGTGCTTAGCTATTGGAGAGAGTTGAGAGTGGATTAGCGGCTCAGAGATTTATCGCAGATTTGAGATTTGATTGCGACTGGTTTGGCGGCTTTTTAGCTTGTTTTACACATATTACATTTTATACATATAAAAACCTATTTATACCTACTATCCAACTTATTCATAACATACATATATACATACCCATTGATAAATACATACATACATACATATATACATACACCCATACACCCCTGTCTACCCCATACACCTGACCCACCCCGTACCCCAACCCCCCTTTCCTCCTTCCCATTTTTTCTTTCTATCTTTTTTAGGTTTGAAGAAGACCATGGCCAGTGGGTGAGTGAATGAAATGTTTGTAGTGTTGGGGGGTCTATTGTCTGCACTGTAGCGTTTTAATGGTTGTTTCAGATTTAACAGTTTTAACAGTTACAGTTGGAAAATATCTAATGTCCCTTCCTGATCCATTTACCCAACCATGAAACCACTCCAGGACCCAAACCAATAAGGGAAGCAGATAACAGAAACATTTCAATATGTTCCTATTCAGACTAGTGATGGTATAGAGATCTATATAACTATATTGCAGTCCTCGCCCTATAGAATTGGGTTTATGTTTTATTCCCTGTATTAAATGATCACCATCAATGTCAGTTAAACTAGATCAGCTCTACTGCTATTGGATCCAATGTGCTTATGTTAAGTGGATCTAATCTAACCATCCTGCAGGGCTTCCTTCTCCCCTAGTTTATTTTAATGTTATATTCGCTATATATGATAACTATAATCTTTACTCCATTTTTTAATTTAATTTTGTTTCTATACTAATTGGTGATTTATCAGGTTTAAAAGTCTGCAGAATCAATAGATAATCAATTAATAAATAAATCTGGATATACAAAGGGAGATTCAATAAAAGTTCTTATCATTAAAAATGGTGTTAATTATGCCCCAACCAATCAGATGTTAGCTTTCAAATGTTAAATAATATCTGATTGGTTGGGGCAAAATTAGCACCATTTTTAACGTTAATCACTTTTATTGAATCTCTACTGTATTTATCCAGATTTATTTACTAATTGATTATCTATTTATTCTGCAGACTCTAAGACTGGTAATCTATTTTCTGTAAATATATGTGATACTGTCATTAGAGGGACCTATTATCCACTTTATACATTGTAATTATAAATATAGAGACCCATGGTGCGTGGCCTGACATGGCATGAGGAAAGATGCATAACTAGGGAGCTCCGCTCGACCCACCTAATCCTACCTAAATCCTGAAGGAACAAAACAAATAATAAAATCCCCCAAAAGAACCCAGAGCAGAGGGGCCATCACCAGCTCCCCAAGCGGACCCGCACTGAGAGACCACACCACGGCTGAGAGGCCTGACGCCCGCCCGACTGACCCTGCCCGACTGGACCTGCTGCAGACAAAGCAGGTCTCGGAAAGACGATGAGGCCCCCGACCTGGGCCTCAAGACGAACTGCCCACCGGTATAAAGACTAGGCCCACACCGCGGCCCCACGCGCATAACTCTGCCGAGCCGGACGAACGCCGGACTCCCCTGATGACAACCGGGACAATACGCTTGGGGCCAGCCGACGAGTAAAGCAGGTCCAGAATGCTGCCAAGACCGGGGAACTCCCCAACAGGTGAGACAGCCACGAGAGTCTAAACCACCACATGGGGACTCACTACTGGGACAGGGCCTTAACCAGGCCTGAGACACCGGAAGCGAGCAGTGCCAGACCCAGGGCACACCAGCCCCCTTCCACTTAGCTAAAGGCCAACAGGGAGGACTGCACACATAGAACCTAGAGAGCCAGCGAGACTTAGCCTCGAGAGACCCCGAGTGCACCGGGAAAACACGGCTTAACAAAGGAAATCTTCTTGTACAACAGGGTGAAGCCCAAATTGCCCGGAGACTGAATGCACCAATCTATAGAGTCCAGGGAAAAGGGCGCAAACAAAAAGGCACTTCCTCAACGCCTACCAGACAAACTACCAAGTGAAAGAGAGTGGACATTACCTGCACTACCCTTAACCAACGCTAAGTAAATCTAGTCCCTCACCACAAGATACTACTCCTATACACGTTGTACGACCTCTACAAACAGCAAAACATAGACTGCTATCAACACAACTGCTGTAAAATTTCCCGATACCTGTCTACACCCACAAAATGACCCAGCCAACCCGCACTGGACCCGAATACTCCGGTACAATGTCACCACCGAAAAAAGCGCAAGAAGGGACCCGCGGGCTTGACAAATTCATGCGTCAACCCGAACAGGAAGACACACCAGACCCAGGAGAACCAACTCCTCGGGCAACAGAGGCATTGCAACCTGACACAACTACAAAGGTCCTGGAAGCCATCCCAACTGTCAAACCACTCTGACAGCTAAAATAGAGGAGGTCAAGGTGGATATTTCGCTGATCTGCCAAGACCTACACACATTACGCGACAGAGTGACAGACATAGAAGATACGCTGTCTCCAATTAAACGCACAGCAGAGGCTCAGCAGGCCACAATAACTGGAATCCAGGCGCGACAAGAGGACCTGGAAAACAGGCACTGTCGGAACAACATAAGGCTGGTAGGCCTGCCAGAGAAAGTCGAAGGAGCGGACCCAACCAAATTTTCTAATAGACACTTTTGGCACTGACAGCTTATCCAACACATTTGTTGTGGAGCGCGCACACAGGCTCTCCCCCAATGTCCCCCTCCCCGGAGCCCCACCGCAAACTCGCATAGCAAAACTGCTAAACTTCAGAGATTGCGACACAATACTTTGTCTTATGAGAGAAAGGGGCAACAACCCCTTCCAAAATAGCACAATTTCAATTTACAAATATCTCTGTCCTCCGTGGGTGGGCTACTGGTCAGCACTCCTCGATCCGGCAAGAATTTTCTTGGTCACCAGGTTAAAAACTTTAAACTTTATTATAGCATTTAAAATCTATCACACAATCAGTAACTTGCCTGACGCGTTTCGAGCGATACTGAACGCTCTTACTCTCATAGGCTACAGCAGTCATATCCGTTACATCTATTATACTAAAATGCATGGGTATTCTCCCCTCTGCTGTTCACACAAGGGAACTGACTTTGTTACATTGTATATTGTTCCCAAACAGTGTGTAACATATTAGTTAATTAGTTGATACAAATAGATCTGCTGTTAACTCTTAAGATGCACAATAAAAACTGCTTTTAGTTTGTGAACCAAGTCAATTAAAACATTAAACATACAAATTACACAAATGATGGTGTGATACAATTCTTTACAGTTGTCTCTCTCATAATAATACTACCGTATCAAGTTCCTTATTATATCTTAGTTACATGTATTCTATTGACACCCAATTCGCACATATCTTCTATGTTGCCCCTCTCTATCAGATTACTAATTATTTCATATCAATTAGTTGAATTAATTAATTCATGTCTATCTATTACATTCATCATTAGAAAACAATTTATATTACCAGTTGTACTCTTTATTTAACCCATATAGCAATTAATGTCACATATCATGTTTAAACCCTGTGGGATCCTCGTTTTTAGTTCAAATATCCACATTACTTCCTTTTTTCGTAGAAGCTTAACTCTGTCTCTGTTTCTACTGTCTCTTGGTACCCATTGAATAGCTTGAACTCCTAAATTGTTGATTTATCATTACAGTTGAAAAAATGCATTTTAGTATAAATAGATGTAACGGATATGACATGCTGTAGCCTATGAGTAAGAGCGTTCAGTAAATGCTATAATAAAGTTTAAAGTTTTTAACCTGGTGACCAAGAAAATTCTTGCCGGATCGAGGAGTGCGGACCAGTAGCCCACCCACGGAGGACAGAGATATTTGCTAATTATACGGACCGAGCGAAGGGTCCGGGGCAGTCCAGCACCCGGACCACCAAGTCATACGGGTGAGTCCCGATTTACGGGAGATGTTTGCATTGTGAACATATGGCGGCAGCACTAACCCAAGGGATAAGAAGGAACTAGCGCTAGATCTGGGGTCGAGTACACCCAGATCTCCCCTTCACCCTAAGTAAGCTAATTAAGTAATTAGGATACAAAGCATAGGTGCAACAAAGTTAATG
This sequence comes from Hymenochirus boettgeri, assembly GCA_019447015.1. Classification (NCBI taxonomy): domain Eukaryota; kingdom Metazoa; phylum Chordata; class Amphibia; order Anura; family Pipidae; genus Hymenochirus; species Hymenochirus boettgeri. The sequence continues at coordinate 40,888,496 of CM033472.1, read as the reverse complement.
TTATAAAGCGTTTAACTATACCAAAAAATAGGGATCACCAGAATCTGGGACTGTATACAACTTATTAAATTTGTTTAAGCATTCAGCACAATTTCAATTTACCCCGATTTCTCAATAGAAACGCAGAAACTGAGAGCAAAATTCACAGACGTCAAACGTAGAATGAGGTCAGCGAATATAAAATACGCAATGTTCTACCCTGCAAAACTCCGTGTCACAACAGGTGACAAAGTACATTTCTTCACATCTGCCGAAGAGACCTCCAGTTGGCTCGACTCCAACCTCAACCGCAACTCCCCATAAGAATAAGAACACCCGCAACCTACCTCCAAACAAACACGCAGAAAAGAACCAACCCCATAACATAACACAAAAAAAAATGCACAACCCTGCTGGAAACAGAGATCATGACCCATTCCTGCCTAATCCATACGGGGAAAACCACCTACAAAACCAATCCAGGGAAACGAACTAACTAACACCTGTGGATTATAAATACCAAAGATTCTACAGATATACCACATAAGAGGTTCGCCTACACAAGACCCACAACAACTGTTTCCCAAACAGACCACAACTATCCGCAATGGCGATACCTAAAGGATTACAAAATGTCCACACTCCAGTACCATTGGATAACATCTCCACCAGATTTCCAGATTGTACCCTAGGTCCTTTATTACACAAACAAAAGGAACAAGAACCAAGACCCATCCTCGACTGAACTTCATAAAGAGAACCGACCATCAACCCAACTTAAGGAAACCAACCAACTACTACCCGTGGATTGCAAATACTAAAACCCCTACAGTGATACCATATTAGTTTCTAATTCACACAAGACCCACATCGATGAGCCCCCTAAATAACCCACCACCACTTGCAACCCTAACACCCAAAGGACTACAAACATCCACGAACTAACCTAACTGGGTAACATCCTCATCGGACTCCTGGACCTGCATCCTTGGGACCCTACTGTGAGAACAGGGTAAGAACAACGATAACCCCCCCTTGCCCCCCCTTCTCCCACCAACAACCAATTACTGGACTCAAATTCTAAGCAAACAATTTGCCCGCCACTCCAAGAAACCCCCCTGATGGTTAACCACTGGTGCCTTTCTCCCCCCACTTCCCTATAATATGGGTCCGAGCGGACGAGACTGCTCCCTAAGCTAAAGTCAACAATACCTAACCCCTCCTCACCAACCAGTCGCAGCGATACAAGACTACCGTCCCCCTAGCGCTGCCAATTTAACTACTAGGGTAATCGGTACACAAACCTGTACCAAGACCAATACTTCCTAGTACAAAAAAGTTAATCTGTTGTTTAAATGTTCAATGTTAAAGAAACACTGTTTTATACAAATGTATCAAAATCTATTGTTTTGTATAATACTGTGCTTCAACTGACCCCCACTGGACCTGGCCTCACCCACGAGCTCAGATATATGAACACCCATTACCTCTTAAAACACTAATCTGGAATGTTAGGGGCCTTCAAAATAAAACTAAGCGTACAGAAATTTTCCAATATTTAAAAAAACTAAACCCAGATATAATTGTACTTGTGGAAACACACTTAGAAGGCCGCCAGCAATCAGCGCTAAAAAAAACCATGGGTGGGCTGGGTACACCACTCCCAATTTACATCCTCCTCGCGAGGTGTAGCAGTACTTATAAACAAAAGAATACAGTTCGAGCTTGTGGAACTGAGGCTAGACCGGAGGGGAACCTATGTATTGATCAGTGCTAATATACAGTCGCTCCCCATCAATATTCTTGCCTCCTATGTCCCACCCCCGTTCAAGATGTCCTCTATACAAGAGGCACTACACTTTCTGGTGAAATTACCCGGAGCTCCGTCTGTCTGGCTGGGGGATTTTAACACAACCCAAAATCTTAAATGCGATAGAACCCACCCTCCCGGATGGCAAGCCTCCATAAACCCATTTGCCAGGCTGATACAGAGTATTAACCTAATAGATGCGTGGAGACACTTACATCCCAACGATGTAGAATACTCCTGCTTCTCCACCTCACACAACACTATGTCAAGAATTGACATGATACTGATCCAGTCAACTCCCCATATCTGACACAGGCGAAATATGCTCCAAGGATTCTATCCGATCATGCCCCATGCTATGTGGAATTGACCTGGTCAACTCCCCGCCCCGAGACTATGGAGGCTCAACCCATTCTGCTTGACCTTAATGCCAGAGGGAGACGAGCTGTCTAGAGAGTGGGAGCTGTTTTTTGACACCAACGCAAACACAGCAAATGCAGTCCAGGTGTGGAAAATGTTTAAATTGCATGCACACATGACCATTACATCCGCTATTAATAAGATTAAGCATAGATCGTACGAGTTGGATGAGAGGGCCTCTAGCACTCTACGACAAGCGCAATCAATGTTTATTAATAACCCCTCGATAGAGAATGCGGAGGCTCTCAAGCTCCAAACCAGAATAACGAGCTAATAGAAGCAAAGGCCCGAAAGAAACTCCCCTTCAGATCACAGAGGCTGTATGAATATGGAGAAAGATGTGGGAAATTACTGGAATATCTAGCCAACAATGAGCACAAACCCCCCACAGTTGTAACCCTATGAACCCCAGAGGGAACCCTGGTAACTGACCCACACGCTGTCGCTAACCAATTTCATAAATACTACAAAAAACTCTACTCCTCCCAGCTTAATTGCACTCTGGAAGAAATCACAACATACTTAACCACAATCCCACTACCCCAACTCCCACTGGAGGCCCGTCACCTACTAGAAGATCCCATTACAGATACTGAAATTAGATCCACCTTATCCCTCCTGCCACATAACAAAACCCCCGGCACAGACGGATTGCCAGCAGAGTTCTATATCCACTACGCAGACACCCTAACGCCAAGACTACTCAACCTTTATAACACAATATCCACCACGTTCACACTGCCAGAATCCACGTCCAAAGCCCTGGTGATACTTATTCCAAAGCCCGGCAAAGATCCCCAACTACCAGAGTCCTACAGACCAATAACACTCCTGCAAACGGACATTAAAATCTTAGCCAAAATACTCTCTACCAGACTAAACAAAATTATCCAATACCTAATCCACCCAGATCAAAATGGCTTTATGCCTGGAAAGAACACCTCCCATAACACTAGGCGCCTCCATATGAACATACAAGCCACACACGACCACACCAACACAAGATGCATAGTAAGCCTAGACGCCGCAAAGGCATTTGACTCGGTAGAGTGGCCATACCTTTGGCAAGTACTCCAGGGCTACGGTATTGGACCCAAATTCATTAAATGGCTCCAACTCCTATATAATTTCATCCTAAGACCCAAATCTTAGTTAATGGAATAACTACTGATACCTTTCAACCACAACGAGGAACAAGGCAGGGCTGCCCACTCTCTCCCATGCTCTATGCACTCACGATAGAACCCCTGGCAATTAAACTCTGAAACGACCAAGTGATTCAGGAGCGGGAAGTCATATAGAAAAAACCAGCCTATACGCTGGCGACATGCTACTGTACCTGGCAAACCAAGACACAGCCATTAGCGCATCACTATCTCTCATAAATGAGCACGGGAAATACTCCGGCCTATCTATCAATTGGGCTTAATCCCAAATCCTCCCAATAGACATTCCCCCCCCCCAACATCACCTGAACCTCCCTCCCCTTAATTCATCTAATATTGTATCTAATATAACAAACCCTTTTGGCTCAAACATATGTTAATGCTGGTGCTGTGGGTATAATGAAAAATACAGCATAACAAATATGGTAACCAGAAATAATTACCAAGAAACCCACCAAACTCCGGAAGACTCCAGAGGCACTCAAGGAGCCATATCTAGGGAAATAAACACCCCCGAAACATATACATAACTAAGGGAGTATTAATTAATCCTAGGGTATATACAAAAGAACCTTCCAACAAATACAATATAAAACCATAATTTTATTTAACATTTTAAAAAACATCATATAAAGTATCTAAACATCGTACACATTAAAAAATATGTCTCTGGGTGTCCCCAGAGCAGTAGTTATCTAACTATGGCGTCCTAGAGCAAAAAGCAGCAAATGAAGCAGTTAATAGGGTTAGCAGGTAAGTGTATATAATATAGCATCGCACACACGGGCGCCTCCGCGCAACCCCCCCCATCTCAGGGGTCGGGGTAACCCGTACCTAAATAGCAGTATGAGAGCCAGAGGAAACTTCTGGTTACCATATTTGTTGTGCTAACCTCCCTCCCAGAGATCCAGCAGAATCAAACACTTAGGAATAACTGTGTCCAGAGATCCTAGAGAATATATAAATCTAAACTTAGAACCCCAGATCCAGCTAATTAAAAACAAAACACAAATCTGGTCCAAATTACCCATAGGAACGACTGGATGCATTAACCTTATAAAGATGATACTCCTCCCTAGCATTGTGCATTGTACATGGCAGACAGTCAGACAGTTGGTGTCAACCCCCCGGTTTTCCACTAAAAGGGGGAGTGGGGATAGGGGTGGGGGGTGGGTTGTGGCGTTTTTTTAATTTTTTCTTATAATTGCAATTGCGCATGGATCCCATTTGAGCTAGTTGGTGGCCCCGTCTCTGTTTGCACCCACCCTTATGGCATACCGTTTGATTCAGGACATGTGGGAGATTGCCGTTTAGTGTTTTTTTTACTTGCCGAGTGGGTTTAGGTAGGATTTCAACCATTGAGTCCTCTTATTTTATTTTTTCACAAAATCTCCTAAAAGCACGGAGTTCTATGGATAACAGCGCCTGGAATTCTTCATGTATATACGAAAGTATGATACCATCACGTAGCTGAAGGTGTGTAGCTTCCAAAAATATATAGTTTGTGGGGGGTAATTCCAAGTTGATTAGGCTGTTCAAATTACAGAACACTTTGATTTTTTTCTTGTAATTGGACTTGTGCATGCGTCCAATTTGAGCTAGTTGGTGGCCCCGTCTCTGTTTGCACCCACCCTTATTGCATACCGTTTGATTCAGGACATGTGGGAGATTGCCGTTTAGTGGTTTTTTTACTTGCCGAGTGGGTTTAGGTAGGATTTCAACCATTGAGTCCTCTTATTTTATTTTTTCACAAAATCTCCTAAAAGCACGGAGTTCTATGGATCAGTGGGTCTGGAATTCTTCATGTATGTATGAAAGCATGGCATCGTAACGTAGCTGAAGGTGTGTAGATTCCAAAAATATATAGTTTGTGGGGAGAATTTCCATGTTTCGGGACTGTTTCCTTAGAAAAAGTGTAGGCTGTTCAAATTACAGAGCACTTTGATTCTTTCTTGTAATTGCATTTGTGCATGCGTCCCATTTGAGCTAGTTGGTGGCCACGTCTCTGTGTGCATCCACGCATATGGCATAACGTTTGATTCAGAACATGTGGGAGATTGATATTTAGTGGGGGGTTTTATTTGTGGGGGGCATTTCCAAGTTTTGGGGCTGTTTGAAATTACAGAGCACTTTGATTTTTTTCTTGTAATTACACTTGTGCATGCGTCCGATTTGAGCTAGTTGGTGGCCACGTCTCTGTACATCCACACATATGACATACTGTTTGATTCAGAACATGTGGGAGAGTGATATTTAGTGGGGGGGTTTATTTGTGGGGGGCATTTCCAAGTTTTGGGGCTGTTTGAAATTACAGACAACTTTGAATTTTTTCTTGTAATTACACTTGTGCATGTGTCCCATTTGAGCTAGTTGGTGGCCACGTCTCTGTGTGCACCCACACATATGGCATACCGTTTTATGTAGGATATGTGGGAGATTGACATTTAGTGGGTTTTTTTGCTTGTCAAGTTGGTTTAGGTAGGATTTCAATCCTTGAATCATCTTATTTTATTTTTCACAAAACCTCCTAAAAACACAAGAGTTCTTTGGATCACTGGGTCTGGAATTCTTCATGTATGTATGAAAGCATGGCATCGTAACGTAGCTGAAGGTGTATAGATTCCAAAAATATATAGCTTGTGGGGGGAATTTCCATGGTTCTGGACTGTTTCCTTAGAAAAAGGGTAGGCTGTTCAAATTACAGAGCACTTTGATTTTTTCTTGTAATTGCATTTGTGCATGCATCCCATTTGAGCTAGTTGGTGGCCACGTCTCTGTGTGCATCCACACATAGGGCATACCGTTTGATTCAGAACATGTGGGAGATTGATATTTAGTTGGGGGTTTTATTTGTGGGGGGCATTTCCAAGTTTTGGGGCTGTTTGAAATTACAGAGCACTTTGATTTTTTTCTTGTAATTACACTTGTGCATGTGTCCCATTTGAGCTAGTTGGTGGCCATGTCCCTGTGTACATCCACGCATATGGCATACCGTTTGATTCAGGGCATTTGGAAGATTGATAATTGACAAGTTTTTTATACATGACATGGAAATTTGCCATGATTTTTAACTTTGAATTGTATTTTTATAAATTTTTCCTGAAAATCTGGTAAAAAAGCGAAATTTTACATGAAACTGCGCTCATACCATTGGTGGTATGCATAAAAGAATCACACCATTGTGTAGCTGAAGATGTGTAAATTCCAAGAATATATAGTTTTGGGGGGTATTTCTAATATAGAGGGGTGTTTAGTCTGACAAATCTGAAAAGTTGCTGTAATTGGGCCATTGTTCATTGGCTCACTTTGTGGCTAGTTGATTCCACGTTTGCGTGTGTAACCATACATAGGGCATACCGTTTGATTCAGGACATTTGGGAGATTGATATTTGGTAACTTTTTTTTACATTACTTGGGATTTTGGCATGATTTCTACCTTTGAGAGTGTTTTTTTCCAAATTTTTTAGAAAATCTGCTAAAACTGTGAACTTCTACGAAGAACTGCGCCCACACCATTGATGGTACGAATGAACAAACTACAGAATTTCGTAGATAAAGGTGTGTGGATTTGAGAAATATATGGTTTGTGGGGGTTGTTTTGTGGGGAAAAATTGCAGACTGTTCAAATTCAGATTTGGCTGAATATTTTTGCTGTTTCATGGCCATCGTGCATTGTTTCCACTTTGTGCCTTTTGGCTTCCACGTCCGTGTGTAACCACACATATGGCATACGTTTTGATTCAGGACTTGGGAGATTGATATTTAGAACTTTTTTTTACATTCATGAGGTTTTGGCATGATTTCTACCTTTTGAAGTTGTTTTTGTTCATTTTTTCAGACAAATGCGAACTTCTACGAAGAACTGGCCCACACCATTGATGGTATGAATGATCAAGACTACAGTGTTACATAGCGAAGGTGGTGTAAATTTCAGGAATATATAGTTTGGGGGGTTATTTCTAAGTTACGGGGTGTGTTTGTGGAAAAAACTGTAGACTGTCCAATTCGGAGTTGGCTAAATATTTTCGCTGTTCTGAGCCATCGTGCATTGTCTCCACTTGTGGCTTTTCGCTTCCACGTCCGGGTGTGTAACCACACATATGGCATACCGTTTGATTCAGGACATTTGGGAGATTGATATTTAGGAACTTTTTTTACATTCCATGAGGTTTTGGCATGCTTTCTACCTTTTGAAGTTGTTTTTTGTTCATTTTTTCAGACAAATGCGAACGTCTACGAAGAACTGGCGCCCACACCATTGATGGAGAATGAACAGCTACAGTGTTACATAGCTGAAGGGTGTGTGAATTTCAGGATATATAGTTTGTGGGGGTATTTCAAGTTACGGGGGTGGTTGTGGGAAAAAACTGTAGACTGTCCAAATTCGGAGTTGGCTAAATATTTCGCTGTTTCTGAGCCATCATGATTGTCTCACTTTGTGGCTTTTCGCTTCCACGTCCCATGTGTAACCACACATATGGCATACCGTTTGATTCAGGACATTTGGGAGATATTATATTAGTAACTTTTTTTTACATTCCATGAGGTTTTGGCATGATTTCTACCTTTGAAGTTGTTTTTGTTCATTTTTTTCAGACAAATGCGAACTTCTATGAAGAAACTGCGCCCACCATTTGATGGTAGAATGAACAAACTACAGTGTTACATAGCTGAAGGTGTGTAGATTTCAGGAATTACAGTTGTGGGGGTTATTTCTAAGTTACGGGGGTGTTTTGTGGAAAAAAACTGTAGACTGTCCAAATTCGGAGTTGGCTAAATATTTTCGCTGTTTCTGAGCCATCGTGCATTGTCTCACTTGGGCTTTTCGCTTCCACGTCCGGTGTGTAACACACATATGGCATACCGTTTGATTCAGGACATTTGGGAGATTGATATTTAGTAACTTTTTTTTACATTCCATGAGGTTTTGGCGATTTCTACCTTTTGAAGTTGTTTTTTGTTCATTTTTTCAGACAAATGCGAAATTCTACGAAGAACTGCGCCACACCATTGATGGTATGAATGAACAAGCTACAGTGTTACATAGCTGAAGGGTGTGTGAATTTCAGGATATATAGTTTGTGGGGGTTATTCTAAGTTACGGGGGTGTTTTTGTGGAAAAAACTGTAGACTGTCCAAATTCGGAGTTGGCTAAATATTTCGCTGTTTCTGAGCCATCATGCATTGTCTCACTTTGTGGCTTTTCGCTTCCACGTCCACATGGTGTAACCACACATATGGCATACCGTTTGATTCAGGACATTTGGGAGTTGATATTTAGTAACTTTTTTACATTCCATGAGTTTTGGCATGATTTCTACCTTTTGAATTGTTTTTTGTGAATTTTTTTCAGACAAATGCGAACTTCTAGAAGAAACTGCGCCCACACCATTGATGGTATGAATGAACAAACTACAGTGTTACATAGCTGAAGGTGTGTAGATTTCAGGAATATATAGTTTGTGGGGGTTATTTCTAAGTTAGGGGGTGTTTTGGGGAAAAAAACTGCAGACTGTCCGAATTCGAATGGCTAAATATTTTCGCTGTTTCTGAGCCATCGTGCATTGTCTCACTTTTTGGCTTTTCGCTTCCACGTCCGCGTGTGTAACCACACATATGGCATACCGTTTGATTCAGGACATTTGGGAGATTGATATTTAGTAACTTTTTTTTAGATTCCATGAGGTTTTGGCATGATTCCTACCTTTTGAAGTTGTTTTTTGTTCATTTTTTAGACAAATGCGAACTTCTATGAAGAACTGCGCCCACACCATTGATGGTATGAATGAACAAACTACAGTGTTACATAGCTGAAGGTGTGTAGATTTCAGGAATATATAGTTTGTGGGGGTTATTTCTAAGTTACGGGGGTGTGTTTTGGGAAAAAAACTGCAGACTGTCCGAATTGGAATTGGCTAAATATTTTCGCTGTTTCTGAGCCATCGTGGCATTGTCTACTTTGTGGCTTTTCGCTTCCACGTCCCGGTGTGTAACCACACATGGCATACCGTTGATTCAGGACATTTGGGAGAATGATATTAGTAACTTTTTTTTAGATTCCATGAGTTTTGCCATGATTTCTACCTGTTGAAGTTGTTTTTTGTGCATTTTTCAGACAAATGCGAACGTCTACTGAAGAATTGCACCCACGCCATTGATGGTATGAATGACAAAACTACAGTGTTACATAGCTGAAGGTGTGTAGATTTCAGGAATATATAATTTGTGGGGTTATTTTCTAAGTTACGGGGGTGTTTTGTGGAAAAAAATGCAGACTGTCCAAATTCGGAATTGGCTAAATATTTCACTGTTTCTGAGCCATCATGCATTGTCTCACTTTGTGGCTTTTCGCTTCCACGTCCACGTGTGTAACCACACATATGGCATCCGTTTGATTCAGGACATTTGGGAGATTGATATTAGTAACTTTTTTTTACATTCCATGAGGTTTTGGCATGAATCTACCTTTTGAAGTTGTTTTTTGTTCATTTTTTAGACAAATGCGAAATTCTATGAAGAACTGCGCCCACACCATTGATGGTATGAATGAACAAACTACAGTGTTTATAGCTGAAGGTGTGTAGATTTCAGGAATATATAGTTTGTGGGGGTTATTTCTAAGTTACGGGGGTGTTTTGTGGAAAAAACTGCAGACTGTCCGAATGGAATTGGCAAATATTTTCGCTGTTTTGAGCCATCGTGCATTGTCTCACTTTGTGGCTTTTCGCTTCCACGTCCGCGTGTGTAACCACACATATGGCATACCGTTTGATTCAGGACATTTGGGAGATTGATATTTAGTAACTTTTTTTAGATTCCATGAGGGTTTTGGCATGATTCCTACCTTTTGAATTGTTTTTTGTTCATTTTTTAGACAAATGCGAACTTCTACGAAGAATTGCGCCCACGCACCATTGATGGTATGAATGAACAAACTACAGTGTTCATAGCTGAAGGTGTGTAGATTTCAGGAATATATAGTTTGTGGGGGTTATTTTCTAGTTACGGGGGGTGTTTTGTGGAAAAAACTGCAGACTGTCCGAATTCGGAATTGGCTAAATATTTCGCTGTTTCTGAGCCATCATGCATGTCCACTTTGTGGCTTTTTCGCTTACGTCGCGTGTGAACCACACATATGCATACCGTTTGATTCAGGACATTTGGGGAGATTGAGATTAGTAACTTTTTTTTAGATTCCATGAGGTTTTGCCATGATTTTACCTGTTGAAGTGTTTTTTTCATTTTTTTCAGACAAATGCGAACTTCTACGAAGAACGTGCGCCCACACCATTGTGGTATGAATGAACAAGCTACAGTGTTACATAGATGAAGGTGTGTGAATTTCAGGAATATATAGTTTGTGGGGGTTATTTCAAGTTACGGGGGTTGTTTTGTGGGAAAAAACTGTAGACTGTCCAAATTCGGAGTTGGCTAAATATTTCGCTGTTTTGAGACATGCATTGTCCACTTGTGGCTTTTCGCTTCCACGTCACATGTGAACCACACATATGGCATACCGTTTGATTCAGGACATTGGGGGATTGATATTAGTAACTTTTTTTTTACATTCCATGAGGTTTGGCATGATTTCTACCTTTTGAAGTGTTTTTGTGAATTTTTTTCAGACAAATGCGAACTTCTATGAAGAACTGGCCCCACACCATTGATGGTATGAATGAAAAAACTACAGTGTTACATAGCTGAAGGTGTGTAATTTCAGGAATATATAGTTTGTGGGGGTATTTCTAAGTTACGGGGGTGTTTTTGGGGAAAAAACTGCAGACTGTCTGAATTCGGAATTGGTACTAAATATTTTCGCTGTTCTGAGCCATCGTGCATTGTCTCACTTTTGGCTTTCGCTTCCACGTCCGCGTGTGTAACCACACATATGGCATACCGTTTGATTCAGGACATTTGGGAGATTGATATTTAGTAACTTTTTTTTAGATTCCTGGGTGTTTGGCATGATTCCTACCTTTGAAGTTGTTTTTTGTTCATTTTTTAGACAAATGCGAACTTCTATGAAGAAACTGCGCCCACACCATGATGGTATGAATGAACAAACTACAGTGTTACATAGCTGAAGGTGTGTAGATTTCAGGAATATATGTTTTGTGGGGGTTATTTCTAAGTTACGGGGGTTGTTTTGTGGAAAAAACTGCAGAACGTCCGAATTCGGAATTGGTAAATTTTCGCTGTTTCTGAGGCCATCGTGCGATTGTCCACTTTGTGGCTTTTCGCTTCCACGTCCGCGTGTGTAACCACACAATGGCATACCGTTTGATTCAGGACATTTGGGAGATTGATATTTAGTAACTTTTTTTAGATTCATGAGGTTTTGCCATGATTTCTACCTGTTGAAGGTGTTTTTTTTGTCATTTTTCAGACAAATGCGAAGTTACGAAAGATTGCACCACGCCATTGATGGTATGAATGAACAAACTACAGTGTTACATAGCTGAAGGTGTGTAGATTTCAGGAATATTAATTTGTGGGGGTTATTTCTAGTTACGGGGGTGTTTTGTGGAAAAACTGCAGATGTCCAAATTCGGAATTGGCTAAATATTTTCACGTTTCTGAGCCATCATCATTGTCTCACTTTGTGGCTTTCGCTTCCACGTCCACGTGTGTAACCACCACATGGCATACCGTTTGATTAGGACATTTGGGAGATTGATATTTAGTAACTTTTTTACATTCCATGAGGTTTTGGCCTGAATTCTACCTTTTGAAGTTGTTTTTGTTCATTTTTTCAGACAAATGCGAACTCTACGAAGAACTGCGCCCACACCATGATGGTATGAATGAACAAGCTACAGTGTTACATAGTGAAGGTGTGTGAATTTCAGGAATATATAGTTGTGTGGGTTATCTAAGTTACGGGGGTGTTTTGTGGAAAAACTGTAGACTGTCCAAATTCGGAGTTGGCTAAATATTTCGTGTTTCTGAGCCATCATGCATTGTCTCACTTTGTGGCTTTCGCTTCCACGTCCACATGTGTAACCACACATATGGCATACCGTTTGATTCAGGACATTTGGGAGATTGATATTTAGTACTTTTTTTTACATTCCATGAGGTTTTGGCGATTTCTACCTTTTGAAGTTGTTTTTTTGAATTTTTTTCAGACAAATGCGAACTTCTATGAAGAACTGCGCCCACACCATGATGGTATGATGAACAAACTACAGTGTTACATAGCTGAAGGTGTGTAGATTTCAGGAATATAAGTTTGTGGGTTATTTTAAGTTACGGGGGTTGTTTTGGGGAAAAAAAACTGCAGACTGTCTGAATTCGGAATTGGCTAAATATTTTCGCTGTTTCTGAGCCATCGTGCATTGTCTCACTTTTTGGCTTTTCGCTTCCACGTCCGCGTGTGTAACCACACATAGGCATACCGTTTGATTCAGGACATTTGGGAGATTGATATTTGTAACTTTTTTTAGATTCCATGAGGTTTTGGCATGATTTCTACCTTTTGAAGTTGTTTTTTGCTCATTTTTTAGACAAATGCGAACTTCTACGAAAACTGCGCCCACACCATTGATGGTATGAATGAACAAACTACAGTGTACATAGTGAAGGTGTGTAGATTTCAGGAATATATAGTTTGTGGGGGATTCTAAGTTACGGGTGGTGTTTTGTGGAAAAAACTGCAGACTGTCAAATCGGAATTGGCTAAATTTTTGTTTTCTGAGCCATCGTGCATTGTTCTCACTTTGTGCGCTTTTCGCTTCCACGTCCCGTGTGTAACCACACATATGGCATACCGTTTGATTCAGGACTTGGGAGATTGATATTAGTAACTTTTTTTAATTCCATGAGGTTTTGCATGATTTCTACCTGTTGAAGTGTTTTTGTCATTTTTTCAGACAAATGCGAACTTCTACGAAGAAATTGCACCCACCATTGATGGTATGAATGAACAAAACTACAGTGTTAACATAGCTGAAGGTGTGTAGATTTCAGGAATATATATTTGTGGGGTTTTTCTAAGTTACGGGGGTGTTTTGTGGAAAAAACTGCAGACTGTCCAATTCGGAATTGGCTAAATATTTCGCTGTTTCTGAGCCATCGTGCATTGTCTCACTTTTGGCTTTTCGCTTCCACGTCCACGTGTGTAACCACACATATGGCATACCGTTGATTCAGGACATTTGGGAGATTGATATTTAGTAACTTTTTTTTACATTCCATGAGGTTTTGGCATGAATTCTACCTTTTGAAGTTGTTTTTTGTTCATTTTTAGACAAATGCGAACTTCTAGAAGAACGCGCCCAACATTGATGGTATGAATGAACAAACTACAGTGTTATAAGCTGAAGGTGTGTAGATTTCAGGAATATATAGTTTGTGGGGGTGGTTATTCTAAGTTACGGGGGGTGTTTTGTGGAAAAAAAATGCAGACTGTCCGAATTCGGAATTGGCTAAATATTTTCGCTGTTTCTGAGCCATCGTGCATTGTCTCACTTTTTGGCTTTTCGTTCCACGTTCGCGGGTGTAACCACACATATGGCATACCGTTTGATTCAGGACATTTGGGAGATTGATATTAGTAACTTTTTTTTAATTCCATGAGGTTTTGGCATGATTCTACCTTTTGAAGTTGTTTTTTGTTCATTTTTTAGACAAATGCGAACTTTCTAGAAGAATTGCGCCCACGCCATTGATGGTATGAATGAACAAACTACAGTGTTACAAGCTGAAGGTGTGTAGATTTCAGGAATATATAGTTTGTGGGGGTTATTCTAAGTTACGGGGGTGTTTTGTGGAAAAAAACTGCAGACTGTCCGAATTCGGAATTGGCTAAATATTTTCGCTGTTTCTGAGCCATCTGCATGTCTCACTTTGTGGCTTTTCGCTTCCACGTCCGCGTGTGTAACCACAAATATGGCATACCGTTTGATTCAGGACATTTGGGAGATTGATATTTAGTAATTTTTTTAGATTCCATGAGGTTTGGCATGATTTCTACCTTGAAGTTGTTTTTGTCTTATTTTTAGACAAAGCGAACTCTACGAAGAATTGCGCCCACGCCATTGATGGTATGAATGAAAAAACTACAGTGTTACATAGCTGAAGGTGTGTAGATTTCAGGAATATATATTTGTGGGGGTTATTTCTAAGTTACGGGGGTGTTTTGTGGAAAAAACTGCGACTGTCCGAATCGGAATTGGCTATAATTTTCGCTGTTTGAGCCATCGTGCATTGTCTCACTTTGTGGCTTTTCGCTTCCACGTCCGCGTGTGTAACCACACATATGGCATACCGTTTGATTCAGGACATTTGGGAGATTGATATTTAGTAACTTTTTTTAGATTCCATGAGGTTTTGGCATGATTCCTACCTTTGAAGTTGTTTTTTGTTCATTTTTTAGACAAAATGCGAACTTTACGAAGAATTGCGCCCACGCCATTGATGGTATGAATGAACAAACTACAGTGTTACATAGCTGAAGGTGTGTAGATTTCAGGAATATATAGTTTGTGGGGGTTATTTCTAAGTTACGGGGGTGTTTTGTGGAAAAAACTGCAGACTGTCCGAATTCGGAATTGGCTAAATATTTTCGCTGTTTCTGAGCCATCGTGCATTGTCTCACTTTGTGGCTTTTCGCTTCCACGTCCGCGTGTGTAACCACACATATGGCATACCGTTTGATTCAGGACATTTGGGAGATTGATATTTAGTAACTTTTTTTTAAGATTCCATGAGGTTTTGCATGATTCTACTTTGAAGTTGTTTTTGTCATTTTTCAGACAAATGCGAACTCTACGAAGAACTGCGCCCACACCCATTGATGGTATGAATGAACAAACTACAGTGTTACATAGCTGAAGGTGTGTGTAATTTCAGGAATATATAATTTGTGGGGGTTATTTCTAAGTTACGGGGGTGTTTTGTGGAAAAAAAATGCAGACAGACTGTCCAAATTCGGAATTGGCTAAATATTTTCGCTGTTTCTGAGCCATCATGCATTGTCTCACTTTGTGGCTTTTCGCTTCCACGTCCCACGTGTGTAACCACATATGGCATACCGTTTGATTCAGGACATTTGGGAGATTGATATTTAGTAATTTTTTTTACATTCCATGAGGTTTTGGCATGAATTCTACCTTTTGAAGTTGTGTTTTGTTCATTTTTCAGACAAATGCGAACTTCTACGAAGAATTGCGCCCACGCCATTGATGGTATGAATGAACAAACTACAGTGTTACATAGCTGAAGGTGTGTAGATTTCAGGAATTTATAGTTTGTGGGGGTTATTTCTAAGGTACGGGGGTGTTTTGTGGAAAAAACTGCAGACTGTCCAAATTCGGAATGGCTAAATATTTTCACTGTTCTTGAGCCATCATGCATTGTCTCACTTTGTGGCTTTTCACTTCCACGTCCACGTGTGTAACCACACATATGGCATTACCGTTTGATTCAGGACATTTGGGAGATTGATATTAGTAACTTTTTTTACATTCCATGAGGTTTTGGCATGAATTCTACCTTTTGAAGTTGTTTTTTGTTCATTTTTCAGACAAATGCGAACTTCTACAAGAATTGCGCCCACGCCATTGATGGTATGAATGAACAAACTACTAGTGTACATAGCTGAAGGTGGTGTAGATTTCAGGAATTTATAGTTTGTGGGGGTTATTTCTAAGTTACGGGGGTTTTGTTGTGAAAAAACTGCAGACTGTCCGAATTCGGAGTTGGCTAAATATTTTTGCCGTTTTGAGCCATCGTGCATTGTCTCACTTTGTGGCTTTTCGTCTTCACGTCCGGGTGTGTAACCACACATATGGCATACCGTTTGATTCAGGACATTTGGGAGATTGATATTTGGTAACTTTTTTTTTACATCCATAGGGTTTTGGCATGATTTCTACCTTTTTGAATGTTGTTTGATGTTCATTTTTTTTGAAAAATCTGGTAAAAGTGCAAACTTCTACAAAGAACTGCGCCCACACCATTGATGGTATGAATGAACGAACTACAGCGTTACATAGCTGAAGGTGTGTAGATTTCAGAATATATAGTTTGTGGGGGGTATTTCTGAGTTGGGGGGTGTTTTGTGGAAAAACTGCAGACTGTTCAAATACAAAACTGGCTAATTTTTTTTTTGCTGCTACTGACATTTGGCACTGATCACGCTCTGGGTTAGTTGGTAGCCATGTCTCGGGACACCATGAATGTGGCATACCATTTTATTCGGGAGGGGTTAGGCTTTCATATTTGAGATGTGTTTGAACTTTCCTCCACAGCTTTTAGCTGAAATTTGCATTTATTTTGTCTCTGATTTACAGTTGAGGAAAATGTGAGAAAATAACTTACAATGGACGAAGAGCTGCGTCTGGGTATCTGCATTTTGATCGAAACTTACCTCACCTCATAAAATCCTGGGGGTGTGTAGTTTCTAAAAATATCTCACTTGTGGGGATATTTAGTTAATTTGGAAGATATTCTATGTTAACTGTCAGTAGTGGTTATACATTTAATTTAGTGTAATATTCTTGAAGGTTGCAGTTTTAGTTTGGGGGGGGCCTGTACAGGAAAGTCGGGGTACCTACATATATCTGGTATCGTTTGAACTCGGGAGTATCTGAGCTTTTAGAAACAGTAAGATTTTTGTGCGTAACCTTAAGATAACTATCAGTAAAAATGGAAAAAATCCATGAAAATTTGCAAATTTTTCATTTTTTTTACATTTTTACCCATAATTCCAGTAAATTTCCAGAAAAGTTACAAAATGTTACCATGTTATAAGTAGACTTTGTGCTGAAAAAAACAATTTATAATATCTGATTTACTGCAAGGTTTCCTACTGTAAAATTAGTCTAAAGCGATTGAGGGCAAAATCCTGAAAATTCTTCTGGCAGTTAACGCAAAAAAAAATGAAAATCTCCTGGCAGTGAAAGGGTTAAACCAGATTATTACAATTTTTGTACGTAATAAATAAATATATATTGTCGTGACCTTTTTTACTCTGCTCCACCTCATTTTTAAATTATAATTTTTAACCATTAATTTTTAACTTTTAAATAGAATTGTTTTGTATTCAGAGGATAACCATCAGTGTGTGACTGTTTGAACTCTGTAGTTCTAGAGAATTCCTTTTTTATCTGGGGTAGGAGGAATCTCCAGAGGTTTCCAGTTTTATTTCTTCCCTTTATGTCTGAGAAGACTTGAGTGCAATACATCAAGTATACCCACCCTAGACATGAAAATCTGACAATTCATGTTGAGAAATGTAATTAATGTAATATTTCATTTCAGACATCAGGCACAGAAACGACGCCATGAAGAAGCCACGTCACCACATCCGCTGCGAGATGGTGCGAGAGATTGCGCAAGGACAGGTAGGGACCTACTAATACCAGCCAGACGTAACTGGAAATACATTTGCATTTTTGTGTGATATGAAGTAGAATCTGATTTATATAGCCCTTCCCGGATGGTTCTCTGAAATGAATTTCGTACTGAGATTGAGGGTTTGAAACCCTAATTGGGGGATCAGTTTTCTGCACATAAACATGGATGGAGTCTCATATTTGTAATTCTAGGAACTTTCATCAATCACAGGAAAATGTAACCCTGTTTTCTATCCCCAGATCCAGCACATGGGACACCTGCCACTTTTATCAGCTCCTAGGTAAGTACATTTCCTAATCATTAGAATAAACATAATGTAATTTAAAAGGTATCTGTAGGGGTTAAAGCCACTTTTTGCTATTTACTTTTATTGAACACCGGGAGGTAAAGGAGCTGTGTCTTACCTCCCGTTCTTCAATAAAACGTTCAGGAGCCGGGAATGAAGTAAAGCAACTTACCCGGTCTCTCCCACCGCATCCTCTGACAGGTCCCAACACACTTAGTACTCTATGCACATGGAATAGTTTTAACCACTGCAGATACCAGGGGAACTTCTAGGGTTTTTGCTGCCTGAGACAAACTTTTGAATGCCGCCCTTGATTATTTCTAGGCGTTCTGCGAAGCTGCTGTTTTAAAGTGGTGACTCTTTCAGCAGTGCTCTAACTAACCCAATTAGTCTAACCTTTCCCTAACAAACTAACTAAAGCTAACCTAAATATATAAAATTATTTTAAAAACATCATATCTGTTACTAAGGAAAATTCCTTTTTTTTTTTGACCTGTCAAGGGAAAAAACATTTTTTCCACAACTGCCTGTCTGCCGCCTTTCTTCTTCAGTGCAGGGGTACCGCCTAATACAAATGTCTGACTGCCTAATGGTAGAAGTGGCCCTGGCAGATACCCTTTAAGGTAATGTTCACTGCTTCATTGTTCATCAAGAGCTGTGTAGAAAGGGACTCATGCCACCGAGTATCGGATAAGGTAAGGGGAGTGGCTAGGTGCCGACCAATGGTGTGACTTAACCTCCAAGCTCTAATGTGAATATTTATAGAGATGAGAAACCGGTTATCACATATTCCTGTTTTTCTTTTCAGTATCTGATTTACGAGTACATCTTACGTGCACAATTAACAAAGGCCGAGTGCACCCAAAAGAATTTCTTTGCTCTTCTGTAAGTAGACAGATCACATACAAGGAGCTGCACTCTATAAAATGTAACATATAATAATAATATTTGAAATCAGTTGTAATGTAGTTTTGTAAATTTCAGCCTTCTAGCTAACGACATGGAGGAAGAATCATCGCTGGAGAACATCATTTTCCGGTGGGCCCTGGGCAGCAAGGACAACCCAAAGAGGAGACAAAAGCTGAGGAACACCCGCAACAATATATGGGCCCGGATGGACTTCAATGCCTCCGTTAAGAAGTCCCGGTGTGATGAGGTGTGTAACATGTAATAGAGAGCCCCTTTACCTTCCAATCCTGCTGGTCCTAGCTATCGTTCTGTCTCAAATGTATCAATAAGCCAAACAATTAAATATAAGCAGCTCCAGGAATAGAAGACTTCAAAGGATGTCTTTAAACTTGTTTTATTCACATAACATGTTATAAAGGGCCATGTGTCTGAAACATGTTATGTGAATAAAACAAGTTTAAAGACATCCTGACTTTCTTCTTTATTACTTATTGCTCTTCCTTTTCCTCACTATCTCTGCCTTTCTCCATCTTTACTACTAATTTCCTTATCTCCCTTCTACATACTCATCCTCCCCTTTCCCCTTGTGATTGGCTCATGGTTTCCTTCCCCCTTTCTTTATCTTCTATTCTCCTCCTCACTCCATCTACTACCCTCTCCCCATCCCTCTCTTCTCATCTCTCCTCTTCTTTCCTGTCTCCTTTGATATCTTCTCACATCCCCTTTCCCTCTCTGTCCCTATCTCACTGTTCTCCTACCCTTGCTAGCTCTGATTTTAATTATCTATTTTTCTCTTTTCCTAACTTTTCTCTCTCTCACCAACTAGAAAAAAACTTTTCCCTAGGGGCATAACTAGAGGGGAGCAGGGGGGCCCAGGAGCCAAGGGGCCCCATCTTATTTTTCCTATGACAGATATAGCTTCTTCCCAGAAAACCACTGTGGATAAAGCACAGATAGGGGCCCCATCATAGTTTTGCTGGGGGGCCCACTGATTCCTATTTATGCCACTGCTTTTCCCATCTCTCTCTCTCCATCTCCTCCCCTCTCTTGTCCCTATTCAACTTATGTTTTTTTTTCTAATTCTTTCCCTCTCTGTCTTCTTATCTCCCTATCTGCTACCCCTCTTCTGGTTTCCTTCCTTCTCTTTATCTCATCTCCTTCTACCCCTTTACCTTCCTGTCTCCCTGCCCTGCTTTCTCTGATTTTAATCCTTATATTTTTTTCCTCTTTCTCTTTCTTGTCTATTACTTATAACTTTTCCTTTCCCTCACTATCTCTGTCTCTCAGACTCTCCATCTTTACTAATAATCTCCTCACCTCCCTTCTTCATTCTCATCCTCCCTTTTCCCATCCTGATTGATTCAAATGTCTGTCAGGTGATCATGCTCCACATTTAAAGGGCATCTATAGTGGTATATATCATGTGTTCTTTAATTCCCCACAACCCCCAGAGTGTCTTCACTTTTTTCAGATTCCCTCTCTGTCCTGAAATACACCAGTTAGAAGAATACGTGATTGCATTCCTCTACTCCTACTTGGACTGTCAATCAAATCCCTCCCTGCTCTGTAATAAACATAGAGATAACAGCATAAGCAGGGGGAGAGAGGTAGCTTTGATGGTAGATATAAGGCTGCACTTGACCCCTCCCCCCTTCTTAATAGCTTTCACTGATTGATGATGGGCTACAAAGAGAGAGATCATAAACTGTCCTGTTCTTCTTCCGTGTCTCCAGGACAGCTTGCTTTCTATTGGCCACTGTGCATGGGTGTGTTTTTCAGGATGTTGAATTTTAACTCCTACTGCACATGATAAGCTTGTCGGTTAGCCGGAGTTGAGACATGGAGGAGGTAACAGAGGGGAGGGGGAAGGGGGGAGTGCTGCACAGAGATCTGACACCATGCTTAAACAAAGTCACTGACAGAGATAGGATTAAGGCAGCACAGAGTACATTAATTTAACTTTGCAAAGGGGCAATGTTTTTTTTATTATAGATGCCCTTTAAGTACATGTTTACCAGGTATGTTCAACCTGACGTACTCCAGATGTTTGCTCACTAAAACCCCCAGCATTCTCTGGCTGCATACTGCCCAAACAGCTGATGGCTGCAAGGGAACAGTGTGTGGGCAATTCTTATAACAGACATAGCCTAGAGTGGGTACTTCGAGACTAAGAGACAAATAGTATCATATATTGAATTTTTTTGAATGGGCTCCAAGATTCTGGCCATTCTTGCAGTAGTTAAACCTATCAGCATTTACCTTTTACTGCATGGTAACTGCAGGTGGCTGAGTGGTTGTCTGATGTCTTGCAGTGCTGAAGTCCTAAGTTCAATTCCATCCTTGGACACATCTGCAAGGAGTTTGTATGTTCTCCCTGTGCTTTTGTGGGTTTCCTCCGGGCACTTCGGTTTCCCCCCCAATCATAAAGACATACTGATAGGTTGTATGGGTCAAATAAATGTGATTAGACTGTAAGCTCTTTGGGCCAGGCCTGTTCCTTCTACAACATAGAAAATGCATAGAAACATATGGAAACTCACCAGTCCAGACTTATTAAAACTTGTCTTTATTTCTTCATTTAAAACAAAACAGAGCTTGTTGGCTGGGGACAGTGGAAGATGTCTGACGCGTTTCAGGCCATCAAGCCCTTAACAGGACTGTTTTGAGGAGAGACACTCCAGTGCTAGCTGGCACGCTATTGAGTGGGGAAGGACCGGAGAGGAGGATCTAGAGAGTGAGAGACACAGCACACAAACCCATAGATGGCTGACAAGGTGTTTACCTTGTCAGCCATCTATGGGTTTGTGTGCCGTGTCTCTTAAATAAATCAAGTGTTTTTCAAATACCTATAGCGCATGTGTAGACCCCTTTTTCGGCCAGATCGATTTCCCTTCACTTCGTCTTACCTATAAACTGCTATTATTATACTAACAATTGATAAAACACAAAACCAGAAGTTAATACCATAACGCACTGCATGATCCCTAAACTCTGGTCAGCTGGGATCTAATGCCCAAAAGAAAGGGGAAGTTTAAAGATCATTGACAGGATACATTTTGGAAGGTAACATGCCCTGGCTGCACAAAGCTCTATTAATATGTGTGCTGTGTGCAGGGTAGCCATATTCTACCTGCCTCGTAGCGGGAGGGGGCGGGACTGTAAAGTCATTGTGACATTATGGTGGGCGGAGCTAAAGTGGGCCTGGGGGCGAAGCTGCAGTTGGGAGAGAAGTTAGGGGCGTAACTGGGTAGAGAGTTGGTGTAACGGGGTAGAGCTTCCAGGGCTGGAATTTGGATGGGATTTCAGCCCTAACTGTGGGGACACGGCAATTTGTAGTAGGGACAATCCCATCTAAATTTGGATGCCTGGCAACCCTGGGTGTAATACAGACGGGTAAAAACTTGTCCAACTTGGTAAGAGACATAACTGCCATAGGCACAGCCCCTGTGACCAGAGATGGATTAGGTTCACATTGGGACCTAGGTAATGTTATTTGGGTCCCTTCTTTGCTATAAGTGTATTTATGGACGGTAATACTATTTCTGCTTCTGAAGCTGGTCCCTATGCACCACCAGGTTATGTTGCATTGTGGATAATCCTGCTCTGTCTGTGAATACATGGGTCCCAAAGAATACAGTAGGTGCACAGCATCTTACAGCAAAAACCTCAGGGAACCACTGTAGATGCCATGTGGAATATCCCAATTTTAGTTTTGTGTGTGAAGCAATGATTCCCAGTTACAGTAACTCCTTTATTAGGTTTAAATAGAAAAGTAGATCATGTAAATAACAATCAGAAAGCACAATCTGAATATGAAAAAGCAATTCAGGTAAAAAATATAATCAGGAACTATTGTTACAACATAATGCAGAACCAGAAACCATTAAAGGGCATGTCCACACCCAAAACTAAAATTTGCTCCATTGCTGGCCCCACGGTGTAGTGTATCAGGTCGGGTACCCAGGGGTTACTCGATTTGCGGGTCGGGTTTGTGTAACCCGCATTGTGTTTGAATTGGTTGCGGGTTGGGTTCAGGTAAAGAGAAGAATTCCAGTCTGAAAAAAACTTTTTTTCCCTGTCTATGAAGAGAGATCTATCTATAATAACTGGAACTGAGAATACATTGAGACAATACAAGACAATGTGCACCTTACACTAAATCACACTATGGCAGATAAAGGGCAAATATATCTAGATGAAAAAGTTCCCAGCCTCTTACTATGTTTTTAGCTTGGTAAATATTGGTAAATATTGAGTTATCAACATCTCTAATGCACATAGAATGTTATACAGGATGCCATTGTGGATAAAAATACAGACAGCTATGTTGAACTTTTAACTCTTGTATTGCCTGGGTAACAGTGGCATAGTTACAGACCTATGGGCCCTGTGCAGATTTAGGTGAACTACTAAAGTGATAAATATGTACATTTATCACACACAGACTGGTAAAATGCTTGACACACAGACACTTTTAAATTAGTTGGAAAACTGGAGCTAGCAAAATGGTTGGCACATTTACCACTGCCAATTTGCCAACCAATTACCAATTCCTGTATGCTTATAACAATGTATTCTCAGTTATTACAGACATATCTCTCTTCATTGACAGGAAAAAAACATTTTTTTTACAGACTTGAGTTCTTCTACCCATGACCTGACCCGACCCGCTTTCTTGAACCCTACCCGCAAGCCAGTTCAAACTCAATGCGGGCTACCCAAACCCGACCTGTAAATCAGGTAACTACTGGGTACCCGACCCGATACACAACACAGTGGGGCCAGCACTGGGGCAAATTTTAGTTTTGGGTGTGGACATGCCCTTTAATGTTTTTTTTTGTAACAATTGTACCTGATTATATTTATACACATTACTGCCACAAACATGAATCAATTTTATTGGAATTCCATGTCAAAGACCAATACAAAGTGGTGTACACGTGAGAAGTGGAACGAAAATCATACATGGTTTCAAACATTTTTAACAAATCAATAACTGCAAAGTGGGGTGTGCGTAATTATTCAGCCCCCTTTGGTCTGAGTGCAGTCAGTTGCCCATAGACATTGCCTGATGAGTGCTAATGACTAAATAGAGTGCACCAGTGTGTAATCTAATGTCAGTACAAATACAGCTGCTCTGTGACGGTCTCAGAGGTTGTCTAAGAGAATCTTGGGAGCAACAACACCATGAAGTCACTAGTGGTGAATCACGATTTACAAACCTGGTTTCAGTTCGGAACTGCTGGTTTTGAAATTTCACGGATCCAATGGTTTTTTTGAGATTTTTAAAAATTTTCATTGAAAATTTCAAATAGGGAACTTCACAAATCAGAACATCGAAATTCCATTCCAAAATCAAATATTTCTATCGGAAAATTAAAAAAATTCCAATTCTATTGGATTTTCGGGAACTTCAATAGGTTTTGCAGAACCACTATCGAAATGAAAGTGGCCAGTTTGTTTATCCCTAGTGGGGAGACCCAGCCCCCCACAGATTTACCGGTTAAACCTTAGTTAACTGCCGCACAACCCACCAATCCCCCCTAGTTAGCCAGCAATCAGCGGGTTTAAACGTGTGATTGGTGCAAGTGGTGTGAGGGCGGTAGTTACGCCCCTGGCAAAGTTCCCAGACAGGTTCCAATGAAGGACATTCTTATTATTCTCATAGATACACAAACAAGATAAGAGCTGCATCTAAGAGACCTGTTGGGACATTACATAATTATTTATTAATTATTATATTATTAGCTATTAAATGGCTCTTTATGGTGCCCCAATATTGGGCCTCTCCTAAGCTAAATTGTAATCAGACTGGTTGGTCAGGATTGTTCACACTGGAGAAGAGCTACTGCATGTAACGCAGAATATGAACATAAGGCTCATTCCCAGAGAACATTAAGTGCAGACTTAAGGTCAAATAAAGATTCCTGTGGATTTATAGTGTTTTTTGTAATAAACAGTCTATAAAGCCACAATGGGGCTAATGTTTGTCCCTTTAGAAATTCAACGAAAATGTTAATGCAAATTAAAATCTGCTGCTAAGTCCAGAAAATTGTGTGCGTAATTGTGAGTTAAAACGCATGCGCAAACGCGGGAAAAACACTCTAGTGTGGCTTAGTCCTTACACACACTTCTGCACACCATACTAACTATCCACATGTTCTTTGGTATGGGCGTGCAGGAATGTGACATGCACAGGGAAGCACACACTGCTTGGCATGGGGGGGGGGGGGAATCAGGAGTGTGTGAGGCACAGGGAAGCAGATAAATGTAAGGGACATGCCCTACCCACACTCCTGTACCTAACACTGTTTCCAATGCCTCACAATCCTTCACCCACCTACCAAAACCTATGAGCTTTCTAGTGCCTTGTACACACCCCTATACTAAACACATTCCCTGTGGCATGTGTATGTAAGGCTGAGGCCACACTGCAATGCACAGGAATCGCGCACAAAGTGCGTTAACGCTCGCGATTGTGTGCGCTTTTCTTGTGCGTTCGCGCATGCGTTTTTGCCATTTTGCTTTATGGAAACGCTGCGTTAACGCACCAAAAATGGTGAACGCATGCGTTACCAAAACACGAACGCAATCGCGTGCACATCGTAAATCGCAGGAATTTTCGCGTTCCCGCGATTTCCATTTTAGCGAAAATCGCGAGCGCAATTGCGAGCGCGAAACACGTGCGCAAACGCGCGATAAACGCGCTAGTGTGGCCTAGCCCTTAGGCACAAAAAAAAAGCACAATTACCAAAAGTTGCATTAGAGGCTTAAGCCGAGCGAAACCGGTCTGGTAAGTAAGTTTCTGGCGACATCTTTTTTTACAAATACATCAAGCAGTTATGGTTGGGAGGCTACACTACATAAAATTAAGAGATTTTAGGGTGGACATACCCTTTAAAGGAGAACTAAACCCAAAAAATCAAAGTTTAAGTTAGAAAGTACTTGCCTCAACATCCTTCTCAGCATGGAAGATTTCACTCAGGGGGCTTTTCTTTACCTCTATGACATTTTCCCTTGCCTGCCAGTACTTTTACCTTGATTACATTTTCAGCACTTGTGTGATTCCCACTCCCACCTCTTAACCCCTATGATGTAGGAATATATTAAATCCTCAATATTCAAATTGGTGGTGCAGCTGATTAACCCTTTCCTAGTAGCAGTGTTGTTGTGTGATGTATATAGGTCTGGGTATCTAGTGTGTCCAGATCTGAACCAATGTATGTCTCACCAACGGCTTTCACTCCACCAAATCCGATATATAAACAATAAATTGCAGGTGAAACATACAAAGACACAGGTGAATATTGCAAGTTTATTGCAAAACATGCGTGCTACATGTTTCAGACCCACTCAAGCACTTGAAGGAAAAGTGGGTCAGAAACATGTAGAATGCATGTTTTGCAATAAACCTGCATTATTCACAGTTACAGACCTGTGTTGTTTGAGTTTTGGAGGGCCATATTTAAAAACTTTCGATACCACAGGTTTTGTTACTGTAAGACCGTATTCTACTGACTGTCATAGATTTACATTGGTTATCGTACATTTACAAGATTTAAGATTTTGATGATTGCCATAACGATCGCTAAAGAAGGCGATACTACACCTTTATAAATATGGCCCGTAGTGTGAAGGTCTCTAGCTCTCCCTGTCAGCTGTAGCAATATTAGTGGGAAGTGTAGCTTCTTAAAGGGGAATGTTGGAGGGTAGGAAGAGTGTGTTTTATAGAAACAACATAGTGCAGAACTGTAGGGGGGGGATAGTGAAGTGAACCTGATCTTAGCACAGTTCTGTGCCATGCATTTCTCATCAGTGTACCTTATTAAAGGGAATGTTGGAGGGTAGGAAGAGTGTGTTTTTGATTCAGCTGTCTGTATAAAAACAACAAGCTAAGAAATGCATTACACAGAGAAATGCATTGCACAGAGCTGTGCTAAGATCAGGGTCATTCTATTATCCTCCACTTGCAGCACTGCACCATGTTCTATAAGTGTATGTATCAAAGTACATATTACACAATGTATTTATTAATAGATATTATTGGAGGGAATGCCAATTAAAGGAGCATTGTTAGAGGGAACGCAAACATGTTCTATAAAATTAATTTAGCAAGAAGGCTGCCTGTGGGAAGTTTAGCATAAAGAAATATGGGTTCCCACCTTTGCCTTTAAGACCTGAACACATATACAGGCCTATGTATTAAAAGTTCTTATCTCTGTTGTATTCAATTAGATCAACTGGACTTGAAGTTTAGTTCTTGAAGACGTTTTGCTAGTCATCCGACTGGCTTTCTCAATTCAGAATGACTTGTAATTGTCCCAATTAGCATATCACAGCCAAGTGTTAAGGGCGTGATTGGATAGTGGCTAAGAGGTGTTATAGGAACGCAGGGTAAACAATGGTGGAGGTGCACTCTCTCCAATTGTGGGTGCAGACACCTCTATAGGTTCTTCCCTTAGGAACCAATGACTCCACAGGAAAAAAAGAAAACTGAGGGTCGCACTCCAAATCGTTAGAAACTTTATTGTGAACCACACATTTCCATGTCACAACGTTTTGGGGGGATGCCCCCTTCTTCAGGCGATAAAGTGCAATAGTGCTTCAAAGAAAATATAAAGACTGTGATGAGCATAGGTCCCTCCCCCAATTAGGGCGGAACCACTAGTCAGGTGTCTGTTACAAACGTAGCAATAAATTACATACAATAAATATATTCAATCTTTTAAAAAAAAAACAAAAAAAAAAAAACAGTCTCTCATTGATGTGCTATACAGTGTAAAATATCCATTAAAAATAATTTTATCTACAACCAATTATTTTAATATAAGAAGTGCTAAACAGGTGCCAATAAAGTGCATGTGTGTCTATACCAGGTATCTAAAAACCCATAATACATGTGGCAAAAATACTGTGTAATTACTCAGCATATATAATATAATAAAAATATGTGTAAATACAACTGGACATTGCTATAAGGCATTATTATAAGGCATATAACTGATATTGCATAATTACTTCAGTGTACATCTACAAACGAAAAATATCCTTCAGAAATCCACTAGGTGGCGCCAATGTCCATCGGATCTATAATAAAGATAAAATCATCATATGTCTCAACTAAGACAATAATAGAAGAAGCTACAATTGCTCGTAAAAAGGCTATCATAATAGTTACAGAAAACAGGATAGATTGAATTCTTCATTTAAACCATGAGGGGACAAGGTCCCTAATTTCTCTATCCACCAGATTTCTTTCTGCAATAACTTTCTGTTAAATTCTCCTCCCCTCAGATCTTTCTCCACTACTTCCAGAACCATCCACCTTAATTGTGCCGCTCTGTGCTTTTTTTCGAGAAAGTGCCTACTTATGGGGGTCTCATACTTCTTGTTAGTTCCTTCATAGTTAGAAATATCTCTTTTGTGTTCACACACCCTGGTCCGTACTTCCCTTTTGGATTTGCCTACATAGGCCCATCCACATGGACATTTAAGCATGTAGATGATCCCAGTCGTCCTACAAGTGGCATAATGTTTAAGTTTGATCTCACAGCCTTTGCTTGGGTGGTTAACAACACTCCCTTTGATTATCGCATTGCACACTGAGCAGTTACGGCATGGGAAGGTGCCTCTTAGGGGTTCACCCAGAAATACTTGTCTACACCCTTTCTCTGTCACAATATCTGTCTGTATTAATTCATCACCTAGGTTTCTAGACCTTTTATATGAAAAAAGTGGGGGGTTAGCGAACAGAGAGCCGAATTGTTGGTCTGATTGTAAGATGTACCAGTGTTTCTTAATTATCTGCTGGATCCTGTTAGACAATACATTGTATGAGGATACAAAGGGTAACCTCTCACATTTCTCTTTCTGTTTAACATTTTTCAACAAATCACTGCGTTTTAATTGAAGTGCTTTGGCCGCATCTTTCTCCAAATTGCTTCTGTTATAACCCCTAGTCACAAATTTAGTGATTAATTCATTCATTCTTGTTTTGCATGTATCTTCCTCACCTACAATTCTTCTAATTCTTAAAAATTGACTATAGGGTAATCCTGTTATTAAACTTTTAGGATGGAAACTGCTTGCTAGCAATAAGTTATTCCTATCTGTACTTTTTACATACAGATTAGTTAAAATTTTCTTTTCCTGTTTAATAATCATAACATCAAGATAATTAATCCTGTTATAGTCATATGTGAGGGTAAATTTTAAGGTGGAGTGTGTAGAATTGAGGTAAGTGCCAAAGTCTCTTAAACCTGCCTCGTCACCATCCCAAATAAAAAATACATCATCTACGAACCTGACGTAATGCTGAACATGTGTCATAAATATAACATTATTGAATAAACGTGTTTTTTCAAAATATGCAACAAACAGGTTCGCGTACGAGGGCGCAAAATTAGCGCCCATACTAGTCCCTTGGACTTGCAGATACCATTCTTTGTTAAAACGAAAAAAGTTCTTTTTCAAACATATCGTCATAAGTTCTATAATGAAAAAAACAAGTTTATGATCATATCCAAATTCCAGGAGGAGTTCCTCCATGATGGTTAATCCTTCATTATGTGGTATAGATGTATATAAGGATTCAATGTCCAATGTACATAAAAACTTGGATTCATTAAAGTCTGTGATATCATTTAAGCAGTTTAGGAATGATGTAGTATCCTTGAGACATGTTTTGTATCCTTTCACCAAGGGCTGCAGGAAAGAGTCAATATATATCCCTAGGGGTTGAAGTAAGGATTCTACCCCTGACACTATTGGGCGACCTGGTGGATTAATCAAACTCTTGTGTATTTTAGGAAGCATGTATAGTACTGGAACTCGGGGATTATCACAGCAAAGAAATTTCTTAGTATTAAATTCTATAATCCCATTGGTGTGTGCTTCTTCCACTAATGCTTCAATCTCCTTTTTTATGGAGGTAGTGGGATCCGTTTGTAATTGCACATAATGTGTGTTAACCTTCAATTGTCTATTACACTCTTCCATATACATTCCCTTGTCCATGATCACTACTGCCCCTCCTTTATCAGCTTTTTTAAACACCACCTTTTTATTAGTTTTTAACAGTTGAAATTACTTATATTCCTGTTTGGATAAATTAAATTTAGATAGGGGTTTTATCCATGGGAGCGCATTCACACAATTCACACAATTGTTTAAGGTCTCCAATGAGGAGTTACTGATTTCCGGGGTAAAATACGATTTTTTCTTAAAGTTACAGGTTAAAGGGCAAGTTTGTCCAAAAAACATTCTGAGTTTAATATTCAGAGTGAATCTAAACCATTCTTTTTTAAAGTCCAACAAATTCCCTTTATGAGTGGGTACAAACCCCATCCCTTTGTTAATAAGTGACTCCTGTTCCTTAGTGAAGTGTTCCTTGGAGATATTAATAACCAGGCTACCATTGTTGGCACTAACGGGGTTAGGTATAGGCATAGTGAGATCAGTAGCATGTGCAGCTGTGTCATTAAAAGGAGGAAAAAGTACAGTACCTTGCTCTATCTCCTCTGCTGTCGCTTTTTTACTCTGGTATCGGCTTCTTCGTTCTTTCTTATGTCTCTGACTCCGTCTTCCGGACCTTCGTGGAGCAACCGGAGTGAGCGGGCGTGCTGTGACTAAAAAATCATCCTTTGAGCTGTCCGAGGTTGTCGAGTGACTAGAATCCTCCTCACTTTCAGGCCGTGTGGTGCGGCGTCCTCTGTACTTTCCTGCAGCAAGCGTGGTCGTTTCCATGGGAACCCGGCTCTCTCTCCCGGCACCTCGTGGATTCCAGCGTCGCTCTTTAGCCCAGGTATACACTCGCTTTAGTTCATAGTCCTTCGTATCTCTCCTAAACTTGTACAATTTCTTCTGGATTAAGTCAAGCTTCATATCGTCAATTGTAGAGGAGATCTGTTGTTTGATAGAGTTTAATTCTTCATTAGTAACTCTGGTTTTCAATTCCTGTTCAATGGAAAAAATGCCCTGTCTTATTGTCTGTAAGGCCTGCTGCAAATGTTCAATAGTTAGGTATATTAAATCAATACTGCATTTGTTAAGTATCATATACCATTTTTTTTTATACTTATTGTCATCTTGGCACAGTATGGGGTGAAGATTAACCCTTAACCCTCTGCGGATCTGTTCAGCAATGGCATATTCTTTCAGAGTAGTACTGTGTAGTTGGAGATTAATCTCTTTTTTGCGTAATGCTTCTAACTGCTCTTTGTAATCCCTTTCTGAGGTGTTAAGGGGGATTGCATCCTCTTCAGTAATCAACCCCAAAATGCGTTTTTTTTCGGCATCACTTAGGGCCAATGTGTTAGCCTTTTCGTGTGTAGTTTTGGCGATATCCGCAAACGACATGTTGTCTCTGGTTTGGTTTGGTTGGTGCACCTACCTAGGGAAAAATAGTCCAAGTAGGGTAAACAATGGTGGAGGTGCACTCTCTCCAATTGTGGGTGCAGACACCTCTATAGGTTCTTCCCTTAGGAACCAATGACTCCACAGGAAAAAAAGAAAACTGAGGGTCGCACTCCAAATCGTTAGAAACTTTATTGTGAACCACACATTTCCATGTCACAACGTTTCGGGGGAATGCCCCCTTCTTCTGGTGAGTTCCAGTACTATACATGCTTCCCAAAATACACAAGAGTTTGATTAATCCACCAGGTCGCCCAATAGTGTCAGGGGTAGAATCCTTACTTCAACCCCTAGGGATATATATTGACTCTTTCCTGCAGCCCTTGGTGAAAGGATACAAAACATGTCTCAAGGATACTACATCATTCCTAAACTGCTTAAATGATATCACAGACTTTAATGAATCCAAGTTTTTATGTACATTGGACATTGAATCCTTATATACATCTATACCACATAATGAAGGATTAACCATCATGGAGGAACTCCTCCTGGAATTTGGATATGATCATAAACTTGTTTTTTTCATTATAGAACTTATGACGATATGTTTGAAAAATAACTTTTTTCGTTTTAACAAAGAATGGTATCTGCAAGTCCAAGGGACTAGTATGGGCGCTAATTTTGCGCCCTCGTACGCGAACCTATTTGTTGCATATTTTGAAAAAACACGTTTATTCAATAATGTTATATTTATGACACATGTTCAGCATTACGTCAGGTTCGTAGATGATGTATTTTTTATTTGGGATGGTGACGAGGCAGGTTTAAGAGACTTTGGCACTTACCTCAATTCTACACACTCCACCTTAAAATTTACCCTCACATATGACTATAACAGGATTAATTATCTTGATGTTATGATTATTAAACAGGAAAAGAAAATTTTAACTGATCTGTATGTAAAAAGTACAGATAGGAATAACTTATTGCTAGCAAGCAGTTTCCATCCTAAAAGTTTAATAACAGGATTACCCTATAGTCAATTTTTAATAATTAGAAGAATTGTAGGTGAGGAAGATACATGTAAAACAAGAATGAATGAATTAATCACTAAATTTGTGACCAGGGGTTATAACAGAAGCAATTTGGAGAAAGATGCGGCCAAAGCACTTCAATTAAAACGCAGTGATTTGTTGAAAAATGTTAAACAGAAAGAGAAATGTGAGAGGTTACCCTTTGTATCCACATACAATGTATTGTCTAACAGGATCCAGCAGATAATTAAGAAACACTGGTACATCTTACAATCAGACCAACAATTCGGCTCTCTGTTCGCTAACCCCCCACTTTTTTCATATAAAAGGTCTAGAAACCTAGGTGATGAATTAATACAGACAGATATTGTGACAGAGAAAGGGTGTAGACAAGTATTTCTGGGTGAACCCCTAAGAGGCACCTTCCCATGCCGTAACTGCTCAGTGTGCAATGCGATAATCAAAGGGAGTGTTGTTAACCACCCAAGCAAAGGCTGTGAGATCAAACTTAAACATTATGCCACTTGTAGGATGACTGGGATCATCTACATGCTTAAATGTCCATGTGGATGGGCCTATGTAGGCAAATCCAAAAAGGGAAGTACGGACCAGGGTGTGTGAACACAAAAGAGATATTTCTAACTATGAAGGAACTAACAAGAAGTATGAGACCCCCATAAGTAGGCACTTTCTCGAAAAAAAGCACAGAGCGGCACAATTAAGGTGGATGGTTCTGGAAGTAGTGGAGAAAGATCTGAGGGGAGGAGACTTTAACAGAAAGTTATTGCAGAAAGAAATCTGGTGGATAGAGAAATTAGGGACCTTGTCCCCTCATGGTTTAAATGAAGAATTCAATCTATCCTGTTTTCTGTAACTATTATGATAGCCTTTTTACGAGCAATTGTAGCTTCTTCTATTATTGTCTTAGTTGAGACATATGATGATTTTATCTTTATTATAGATCCGATGGACATTTGCGCCACCTAGTGGATTTCTGAAGGATATTTTTCTTTTGTAGATGTACACTGAAGTAATTATGCAATATCAGTTATATGCCTTATAATAATGCCTTATAGCAATGTCCAGTTTTATTTACACATATTTTTATTATATTATATATGCTGAGTAATTACACAGTATTTTTGCCACATGTATTATGGGTTTTTAGATACCTGGTATAGACACACATGCACTTTATTGGCACCTGTTTAGCACTTCTTATATTAAAATAATTGGTTGTAGATAAAATTATTTTTAATGGATATTTTACACTGTATAGCACATCAATGAGAGACTGTTTTTTTTTTTTTGTTTTTTTTTTAAAAGATTGAATATATTTATTGTATGTAATTTATTGCTACGTTTGTAACAGACACCTGACTAGTGGTTCCGCCCTAATTGGGGGAGGGACCTATGCTCATCACAGTCTTTATATTTTCTTTGAAGCACTATTGCACTTTATCACCTGAAGAAGGGGGCATCCCCCCGAAACGTTGTGACATGGAAATGTGTGGTTCACAATAAAGTTTCTAACGATTTGGAGTGCGACCCTCAGTTTTCTTTTTTTCCTGTTATAGGAACGCCCAGAGTAAGGTGTCAAAACAGCATTGTACATGGCAGACATTTGGTACCTCTACTTCCATTTACCATGTATAGTAAACTGGAAGTAGAGGTTTACAGAAAACCAGACAGTTGGTGTCGAACCCCCCCACCTCTATTTAGGCTTGGTTTCTTTAATTTCACATAAATAACACCTCTCTTGAACCAGTCACGTTCCTTTGCCAATATGTTAACATTACAATCTTCAAAGGTATGTCCTTTATACTTAAGATGCAGGTACATGGCTGAGTCCTGACCCGAGGAATTGGCTCTTCTGTGCTGGGCCATACGTTGATGCAGTTGCTGTTTGGTCTCCCCCACATTTATATGTGAGTAATTACACAGTATTTTTGCCACATGTATTATGGGTTTTAGATACCTGGTATAGACACACATGCACTTATTGGACCTGTTTAGCACTTCTATTTAAAATAATTGGTTGTAGATAAAATTATTTTTAATGATATTTTACACTGTATAGCACATCAATGAGAGACTTTTTTTTTTAAAAAAAGTATATTTTGAATATATTTATTGTATGTAATTTATTGCTACGTTTGTAACAGACACCTGACTAGTGGTTCCGCCCTAATTGGGGGAGGGACCTATGCTCATCACAGTCTTTATATTTCTTTGAAGCACTATTGCACTTTATCACCTGAAGAAGGGGGCATCCCCCCGAAACGTTGTGACATGGAAAGTGTGGTTCACAATAAAGTTTCTAACGATTTGGAGTGCGACCCTCAGTTTTCTTTTTTTCCTGTTATAGGAACGCCCAGAGTAAGGTGTCAAAACAGCATTGTACATGGCAGACATTGGTACCTCTACTTCATTTACCATGTATGGTAAACTGGAAGTAGAGGTTTACAGAAAACCAGACAGTTGGTGTCGAAACCCCCCCACCTCTATTAGGCTTGGTTTCTTTAATTTCACATAAATAACACTCTCTTGAACCAGTCACGTTCCTTTGCCAATATGTTAACATTACAATCTTCAAAGGTGTCTTTATCCTAAGATGCAGGTACATGGCTGAGTCCTGACCGAGGAATTGGCTCTTCTGTGCTGGGCCATACGTGTGATGCAGTTGCTGTTTGGTCTCCCCCACAACAAATCAGAGCATCTTCACTGCACTGCACGCATATATGATGTCGCTTTTCTTGTGATTCGGTATTGGGTCTTTGGATGTACCAATTGCTGCCTCAGTGTGCTGTTCGGTTTAAAGCAGACAGGGATACGTGTTTTTTGAAAATTCTTCTTAATTTCTCGGAGACCCCTGCTACATATGGGATGACCATGTTCTTTCTCCTGTCTTGCTTTTCTCCTTCACGTTGGATTCGTGTTTTTTCTCCTTCTACTTTTTTTGACAAAGGCCCAGTCTGGATATCCACAAGTTTTAAGGGTCCTCTGAGGTGTTTCATTCTTTAGCCTTCACCTCTGTGGTAGTGGGATGTTCTTGTCTCGTGTTGCAGGGTTCTGAGGACACCCAGCTTGTGATCTAAAGGGTGGTGGGAGTCAAACATCAAATACTATCTGTGGGTGTTGGTTTTCTGTAAACCTCTACTTCAGTTTACCATACATGGTAAATGGAAGTAGAGGGTACCAACTGTCTGCCATGTACAATGCTGTTTGACACCTTACTCTGGGCATTCCTATAACACCTCTTAGCCACTATCCAATCACGCCTTAACCACTTGGCTTGATATGCTAATTGGGATTTTCCAGGGTACATAATTGCCAAGATTCTGTTCAAGTCATTCTGAATTGAGAAAGCCAGTCGGATGACTAGCGAAACGTCTTCAAGAACTAAACTTCAAGCCCAGTGATCTAATTGAATACAACCGATATCATGACCTGGATGAATGAGAACCTTCACAAGCAAAAGTTCTTATCGTTAAAAATGGTGCAATTTTTCCACAATCAATCAGATTTTAGCATAAGAACTTTTATGAATAGGCCAGAAATATGTACACAACAAAAGGTTGTTAGTATTTTCTTTAGAAGCATGATGCAGGCTGATACCGTTTGTATTTAATGCAATGGTACTTACCACTGCAACATGTAAATTTAATATATTGTTTGGGTCTTAAGGCAAAGGGTGGCCTTTGCCTTTATACTACTTCAGGCTCCAACATTCCTTTAAAATGCATTGCACAGAGCTGTGCTAAGACCATGTTCACATCAATATGCTTCACCTGCAGTCTTGAGCTGTTTTGTTTTTATAAGTGGACCTTGTAGAGTGGTCAGTTCAATTCTACTGGGGTCGCCACCTTCCCTTTAAGACAAACCACTTAGGGCTAGCTTCCACTAGCGTGTTTTGGATTGCGGTTTGCAATCTGATTGTGCTAGTGGGAATGCAGGCATGTAATTGCCTATAGGACCGGCCCACTACATGCGATGCGTTTCCGTGTGCTATTGGTGATGGCATGCTGCAATGCTGCAGTCAAGCCAAAGCCCATGCACAATCGAGCATTATTGCGACTGTGCGTCCTCCCTTGCACTTAAGTGGGGCCACCGCCTTAGGAAATGCTAAGTTCCATTGCATTAAATACATACTGTATGGTAAACAGAAATCAATGCAGCTGCATTACACTTCTAAGGGCTAGGTCACACAAGCGCGTTTTTCATGCAATTGCAATTTCCCAAATTGTACTGAAATCGCAGCAACGTACCAAAAATTGCGATTTCGGTGTGTTGGATTCACGCATGTGTCAGCAATTGGTTAACGCATGCGTTTCATAATGAACTGGACAAATTGCGAGCGCAAATGTGTGCAATTGAGGTGCGTTGCAGTGCGGCCGTGCCCAAATGTACATTTCAGCAATACACACACTAATAAATGGTAGAGTGCAGAAATAAACACATACAAAGACAGTCTTGCAGAAATGCTCACAAATATAAAGGGTTAACAAGTTGCTTCCTAAATACATATGAAAAGGGTTAAAACCTTCCCCCACTCTGAGCAGGAAAATTTGCTATAATATTCATTGCTATCTGTGATGATTGGCTGGGAGACACTGGCAG
The DNA here is from genome assembly GCA_019447015.1 of Hymenochirus boettgeri. NCBI lineage: Eukaryota > Metazoa > Chordata > Amphibia > Anura > Pipidae > Hymenochirus > Hymenochirus boettgeri. The sequence continues at coordinate 40,851,554 of CM033472.1, read as the reverse complement.
GTGGGGACTCTGAGTTCAAGTGTTACATGCAGCTTACAAGAGAATATAAAGAGCTAGGAACAGGTGGCAAAATCACCAACCATCCAAAAAGTCCCCCCTACAATAGCACTACACATGCCAAATTGCAATAAAAAATACGATTTATTGGATTCACACAGAATATACCCCCTCTTTCACTATAAATACTATAATAATATATAATATACACATTACAACTAACAACAATAAAACCGGGCGTCCCCGGTGTATCAAACATAAGGAAGAGCTCTAAAACCATAGCGTGTGTCTCAAAAAGCTCCAACGAATATGTAAGTAAAACAGCTACTCGACTCGTCGTGAGAAGCCAAGTCCGACTTACCGATCCCCTTCACGGCGGACCACACACTTCACCCAATATGTTCGCCTCTGGAGTCGTGTCCACAGGTCCAAATAACCCGGTGTAGCCGGCAGCTACCTAATACACCAGTTCGGAGCTTAGGTTCCATAAAGATTGCACCTAGGCTGAGTAACGACACACACTACGGAGGCCCTCCCGGACCTACAGTGTTTCACCATTTCGCCCATACTTGCATGGCTTCCTCAGGGTCACATGATACGGATATCCCATCCCTTAAATAGTCCCACTCTTAAAGACATATTGCTAACATATCAAAGATGGGATAAAGAAATAAAATACATATTCCTAAACAAGAGTGTAAGTCATTTTGACAGTTGAATACAATGAAGGGTTCACACAACATGGCATTCTAAAGACAACCTCCTAAACTTAAGGTTTATCCCAGGAAAGACGTTTGTACACATCAAGGGACACCTTTTAAGTATATTAGGTGGAGACATATCAAAAGTGTACCGAGAACATTTAGTCTCTATATGTCAATGGATATAAATCACTTAGTGCTCAGGATATCTTACATAATAAACCAAATTAAAGGAAACAATAAACTGAATGTCATCGTTTAGACCAAACGGGGTCATGGTTTTGAGCTGAATATCCACCGTAATTCACGCTGGAGAATCACCTCTCAAGTTCACCCCGTACACCCATCTTGACTACTTCAAGTCCATAAACTTCCATTGATATTTCTATTATTATTATGAAACTCTGCCACATGTTTCGCTAGGGCTGATCTTTCAATTTGTCCCTTAAGGACTGCCCTATTATGCTCCTGTATCTAGTAGTCAATGAACGAAGGGTCTTGCCCACAATATCTTTTATTGCAGGCACACTCTATCAAAATAATTACTGCTGCAGATCTACACGAAATATATAAGGATTTAAATGTCCTCCCCTATCACAGAGCACACATGGTCAGTTTCTAACATCCGAGGACACATTACACATTTCCCACATTTTTATACCCTTCCAATTTCCTATCTGTCAGCCAATTGGTTTTAGCTTCTATCCACAAAATGACTGGGAGAGAGACCATCCCTCAAATTCGGGGCTCTCTTAGCGTCAGTGACAGATGATTCAAAATAGAACCCCCTAAGTCTTTGTCTTTGGACAGGAGGAACCAATGTTATTAAGGATGGCTCTAATTTTGGACCATTCTCGGTTATAACACAGTGATAAGCCGAATTTGGGACCCCACCAATCTCATCCTTACCTTTCTTCTAAGTAGGGTCTGTCTGCTTACATTGTTAGCCCGCTTCCAACCTCTCTGGACCATTTGCTTAGAGTAGCCCCTTTGGTAGAACCTTTCGGCCAGTTCCTCGCCTGACAGTTAAACATCTCGTTGTCTGTACAGTTACGCTTCATAGATAGAACTGGCCTCCGGGATCCCTTGATCACATTACGTGGATGATGGCTAGATGCTTCTAGCAGAGTATTTACTGCAGTTTCTTTTCTATAAGTATATGTAGGAACTGGATGAGCCAACTCTACGATGGCTAAGTCCAAGAAGTATACTTCTTCTTGCTATATTCAAATAGCTTATATGTATACATTGTTATTAATTTTTCAACAAACTTGATAAGGCTCTCGACGACCCTTCCATATCAAGAGTACGTCGTCTATATATCGGATCCATAATAACACCCCTTCACTGGGGTCCAGATCCGCTATAATGTTACTCACTACACGTCTCCCAGAGGCCGAGATGGAGGCAGGCGTACGTAGGAGCGCAGGCCGCCCCCATCGCGGTCCCCTCAGCTGACGATAGTACTTATTGTGAAGATAAAACGTTGTTATTCATACAAACGATAATGTCATCACAAATTCTGTATGATTCTTAAACTTCGATTCCTTGTCCAATCATCTCATGATCTCTATTGAGTAAACTCAGCTAGTTCAGCCAAGAGCCTCATCTAAAGTATACCTTCTAGGTTCCGTAATACATCAGTAGTATCCTGTACATATGAGCTCAAAGTTAATAGAAAGGGTTGAGCACTACATAATGTATTTCCGCACATTTTCGTGGGGCCCGTCTATCCCCCGCCACAATGGGCCTTCCTGGGGGAAAACTTCTTTTTTTTTTAATGACTATATATATTCATATTCCTGCTTAGTTATTAACTTATCTTTAATACCTAGATCCAGAATTGCCCGGAGTCTCCTCTGGATATTCCCATAGGATTGAGGCTAATACCTCATATTGCTGTCTGTCACTAAGTAGTCTCAATGCTTCCATCTTGTATTGCTGTTTGGTCATAACCACAATATTGCCCCCTTTATCTGCAGTACGAATTATCAAGTGTCTCGCTGTCTCAGGGACTTCACAGCTTTAATTTCACCTCTAGATAAATTGGAACTGCGGGGACACATTCATTTCTCTATATCCCTAGATACTAGTTTAACAAATAGGTCCCACATTAGGGAACCAGCTAATCGAGGGATACCATTTAGACTTATTTAAGACCTGTTGCCAACTACCGTGGCAATATCAACCTCCTTTAGTACTTTCTTCCGAATCCTCATCCAAAAGACTCTGGAGGACTTCAATCGTTCTCTTATCCTTCTCTGTAAGAGAAATCTTTATGTTTTTTACAAAATATTTTAAGAGTTTACTTTACGGGCAAAAGATGGAGATCTTTTTTATAAAGTCAAATCTGTGAAAGTGATTTGTAGGGGCAAAGGATAACCCTTTAGAGAGGACCATATAATATCAGCATCAAGTGCTTCATTCGTTAAATTAATAAATTTAAGCCCTATAAATTCCCCCTCACTTACTTCTGTACCCTGGGTGGGGTAACTTGTACGTTCCTTTCCGTTTGTATTTCCCCTTTTCTATTTCCTCTACATTTTTTCTTCCCCCTTCTGGTCTTTTTCCTCTTCCTAAAGGGATATTTCTTACTCCAAGATTATCCTCTTTCAGATCCACTTTCTTCACCTCCCTTCTAGTCCAATTATAGGTTTGCCATTCCTGAAATCATTGCTGTCTCTAATAAACTTCCTCTTTTTACGTTTTTTAATTTCAGTCTGCATTATATCCACTTCTTTCCTTAGTTTAATATTAAAAGTTTCAAAATCACCCTCTGTCTTAAACTCCTCCAATTTCTTACATCTTTCTTCAACTTCCTTATTCAAGGATTCAATTTCTTGGGATCCCCTTCACAATCAATTGCATTAGCTTAATTGAACAATCGACATTGTTCACAATCATCTACTATTCCTGGATGTTTGTTCTCTCTAGGTACCAATTGTTTTTTATATAGTTGTCTAAAATCGATACTCCCATTTAATTTAAGTTGCTGTAGTATACATTTCTTGTATTTCTTACTACAATATATGAAAGTATCTTCTGGGTCAGATGTGTCCGAGATATCACTACTGTAAAATACATCCGACCAATCTGAATCCCAGTCCAATTCACATAAAGAGAATGCCATGTTGGAGTAAAACCCGTGAAGCCAATAAATCAATTTACATCCAGTAATTCTGGTAAAGCAGCCTTACATGCAGTTAGCATAAGGGGGTGGAAAACAAACACAAGGTAGCTAGTTTGCATGTGCAGAAGGAATTTTGGTACCTGGACCACCAGGAAGAGGCAACACTAGAAGCCAGCCTTGACATCATAGATTGCCAGTACTCAGAAATGTTCTATAAATGATTTCACAGTAAGAAGCTGAATGCCGTGGTGAAAGACAAATGGTTTTACAAAGTGACAGTTATAGAGTCTGTGGAGCTGCCTTTGTATCTTGGGTTTAGTTCTCCTTTAAAATACGGTATATATTTATTATTTGTAGACTGTCTCTAATATACTTGACTGGCTTTTTACCTTACGCTACACAATTAATGGGTATTTGATATAAATTGCTTGATCTGTAACTTGGGCAGCACGGTGGCTCAGTGGTTAGCACTCCTTCCTTGCAGCGCTTGAAGACCTAAGTTCAAATCCATCCATGGACACATCTGCAAGGAGTTTGTATGTTCTCCCGTGCTTGGTGTAATTGTAAAGCGCTATGGAAGATGTGGCGCTATATAAATCCACAATAATAATGCCTTAAAAACAAGCAGATGGTGTATTATTGTTATAATAACATATTTTTACAGAAATGTTACCTACAAAGTTTTTTTCTTTTTCCCAAATGTCGATTGATGGATAGCTTTATAAAATGAATATTGACTCATTAGTGAGTCAGATGCCCTAAATTCATGTAATTAATTTACCTCATTCAAATACTGGTCTCATTGATCAATATTTTTGGCACACTTGCTCGTTTTCTGTTTTTATTTAAAATGTTAACACAAAATAAAAGAAATTTACAGAAAAAGTTTATTTATGGTTGTGATCTACAGTGCACACAAATCCTATAATGTAACAAAGATACTGTGCCATGCTGGAAAGCCAGGTGAAATATGAAAATTCATCAGATCGCCAATGCAAGTCCTGCATTAACTCCTTCACTTAGGAGACGTTTGCAGTATGTGCCTGACCAGACACGGTTTGGTCTCTGCCTTTAAATATACTGGAGGATTTACGTCAAGATGTCGTGAGCTTGGTGTTCTACCAGCAATTCCATGCTCTTCACATCTGTACACCAATACTCAAGGCGGTCTTTCATTCCCTTGATTAAAAGAAGAATCAGTTAGGGAGGGACATCATCAACACTGGAATAGTGCACAAATAATGATATATACAGTGGTATTTATAAAACTGTACGTTAAAAAACTGGTCAACAACTGTAAAATGCTTTTTCTGTCCAAAGGTTGAGATTACAGAAGACAACTCAAAACTATACTAAGAATGTACAGACCAATGGTAAACAGATTTTATATACAGAAAGATGTTGAAAAAAAATAAAAGCCCTTTAAGATTAGCTGTTTGCAGGTTTCAATTTATACACTAGTGAACATAATGGTCTCACACACATCGACATCCTCCAGATATCTGGTGACAATGTGGACAAATGTGTGTATTCACAGAGGAAGACACAACAGGTAGGATAGTCTGAGCCCCTTAAAATTCAGGGACTGGTAGAACTGATAATGGGGGTGACTTGTGAGTGTTGTAAAGTGCACTTCAGATCTAGAACTAATGCTGGCATACACTAGATATTAATAGAGGAAGACTGATAGTGACGCACTGCAACCCAAAAGGAGGTAAAGCGACTGTTGGGGAAAACTATATATACAAATAAGAGATTAGTAATCCCTTCCATATGCAATTAGTTTGCAATATAGAGCACAGACATAAAGTGGGGTAAATAAAGACATAACCTTTATTAGATACTAGACATTAAGCCCGTTACATAAACCCCTCAGCCCCTGTCCATACATTTGAAGGGACTTTTTCCCCTAGCCCCTGTCCATACACTTTGGAGGATCTTTTCCCCTTAGCCCCTGTATACACTTTGGATAGAACTGTTTTCCCTCAGCCTCCATAAGCTAACTGTCCTTTTCCTTGTGTGTTCTCTAAAGAGGTCTTCTGTCTCTTTAACGTTACGCTATTACCTGGAAATGCAGGGACTGTGCAGCCATCCATAAGCTTCAGGTCTAAAAGTTACCATGACAATGCTTTCCACGCATGTGCATATAATCAACCGCGTTTCGCGCATGCGCATAATCAACCGGGCTTGTTACTGAAGGTACGCTGATGGAGCTAGCTAAAGTAAATTATGCCGCACAGTAAAAGACTTTCCTGCACGAAAGGAATGAAGGGGCTGAGAGGGAGGAGGTAGAGCACTGTCAATGCACTTGTATTTGCCTGGAGGGAAACTGCAGCAGCCTGAGGAATAGAATGCACACCAAGTGGCAAAAAGAAAAGAGGTAATCAGGACACACACACACACACACACGGACACAGGGATGCACACTTGCATTTTATTATATAGGACTAGCAGAATACCCAGCATTGCCTGGATTTTCTAAAGATCCGCCCAAACTGTATCCGAAACTGAACAGACCTGCACCCGCAGCTACCACATATAATAAATAATACATATCACATCAACTTCCCGTTTAATGCCTATCACATCAACTTCCCTTTAGCGCCTATCAAATGAACTTCCCTTGAAAGTGGTATTACATGAATTTTAACCCATTTCACAACTTTCCCTTTAACTTTAAAGCATATAACATTAACTTTAATTTTCGATTGTATCACATTAATTTCCCCTTGGAAAATTTCCCTTGGTTGTGGGTACAACATTCATTTATTTTTTTTAGGGGCCACACTTACATAATAGTTATGCTTGCAAAAAATTACACATGGAACAGAAAAGTCAGTGAAAGGGTGTGTATGGGCCTTTAACACTGAGGTTCTAGAGTTTGTGGGGAAAAAGAGACAAGGGTAAAGTAAAAATAACCCCTTACAGTACAGTTGTATCAACTACAAGTTTCCTGAGCTGCTTTTTACATCTGCATCAGAATGCTGCAAAACTGTGATCTCCATGATAAAAATGTCAAAAAAAAGGGGGTACAGAGGCATTTTTAAAGTTGTAAAGTAGCCTATGCTTTTTTCCAGGTCCTTAAGCGTATGAATATCAAGTCTTATGAAAATTATCCCAGCCGATTGACTCGAGTATAAGCAGAGGGCCCTTTAAATGGACAGCAGAATTCCCATACATGAATCCCCCCAATTCCTTGGCACTCCAGATGTTTGGAGACTACAACTCCCAGCATGCTTTGTTGCTGGGAGTTAGTTTCTAAACATGTGGAGTGGCAAGGTTCAGTAAACTTTTAATTAAGCTTACCATCATTTACAATTCTCCTGAACCCCATATTGTAAAGGGCCCTCTGACCCATATAGTAAAGGACTCTCTGATCCCAATAGTTAAAATGTCACCCGAGGGTTGTAGTTTCAAGGTGTCATTTGCACTGTCTAGAAGCTGTTTTTTTGCCCCAAACAGAGGAGGCCCATCAGATTTACAGCATCCAGATGAGCAGTGACAGTGCTAAATGAGTCCAGCAGCCAGACAACAGGAAGCAGGAACGATTGTAAAGGCAAGAACAGCTCCTGTAAATTTATGCAGGTTAACACAGCGCCACCTACTGGTTACTATCCGCAATTGCAGAATTGGATCTAAATTCTGACCGAGTATGTCGAGGTTAGGTTTTCAGGCTAACTCTTAAAGCTGAAACTGACTATATCAGATATCGATATAAATGATAAATTCTATTAAATTATACTTTCAGGGGGATACATTGGGGGAGGTGGGTAAAAGTAATAACATAGGGACAGTGTTTATGTGTTTAAGACTAAATAAATAGTAATAAGTAGTAATGACATAATCCTTTTACTGCCACAGATGTATATTCACGTAGCAAAGATAAGAAAAAAAAATGGGGACAGATCAAAATTTGTGATCTGATCACCAAATTCTTGGTCTTTGCCAATGAATGAAAAATTACTTGATGATTTCCGGGAAGTGATTTTCCGATTCGATTTAGAATCGGAAAACAGGCATTTATACCCATATTCAAAGTTCATTATCATTCCCTAAGATGATTTGCTGATCATTTTGGGAATGATCAAAAAAAAAAAAAAAAAAGGGGGGGGGGGGGGAAATGTACACAAAAAAAAATTGATACACACACTTTTTTTACCCTAAAACATAAAATTAGCAAAAAACTGTCTTCTCCAAGCTTCCCAATGCCCCCGGTGATATCAGGTAACGCAGATCATTATTTGTTCAATTTCAAGGGAAACTAAGCATATTTAATTGGAAATTTTGCGAGGTACCAAATAAAGACCGGATTGTATATTTAGGATCAGTAAAGTGTGCAAAAACTTGTGTGACTCTCCGTACTAACCGGTTTTCACTAAAATACCACTAAAGGGGGAGTGGGGGCAGGGGTTGGTGTGTGCTTTTTTAATTTTTCTTGTAATTGCAATTGCGCATGGGTCCCATTTGAGCTAGTTGGTGGCCCCACTCGGTTTGCATATGGCATACCGTTGATTCAGGACATGTGGGAGATTGCCATTTACTGGGGTTTTTTTTACTTGCCAAGTGGGGTTAGGTAGGATTTCAACCATTGAGTCCTCTATTTTTTTTTTCACAAAATCTCCTAAAAGCACGGAGTTCTATGAATAACAGCGTCTGGAATTCTTCATGTATATACAAAAGCATAACACTGTTACGTAGTTGAAGGTGTGTAGCTTCCAAAAATATATAGTTTGTGGGGGGTATTTCCAAATTGAATAGGCTGTTCAAATTACAGAACACTGATTTTTTTTCTTGCAATTGCACTTGTGTATGCGTCCCATTTGAGCTAGTTGGTGGCCATGCCTCTGTGTGCACCCACGCATATGGCATAACGTTTATTCAAGACATGTGGGGAGATTGCAATTTAGTGGGGTTTTTTATTGTCAAGTGGGATTAGGTAGAATTGAACCTTTGAATCACTTATTAATTTTTTACAAAATCTCCTAAAAAGCACCAAGTTCTTTGGATTACTGTGTCTGGAATTCTTCAGTATGTATGAAAGCTTGGCACCGTAACATAGCTGAAGGAGTGTAGATTCCAAAAAATATAGATTGTGGGGGTATTTCCAAGTTTTGGGACTGATCCTTTGAAAAAGCGTAGGCTGTTCAAATACAAGAGATTTTTTTCTTGTAATTGCACTTGGACATGCGTCCATTGAGCTAGTTGGTGGCCACATCTGTGTGCACCACATAAAAGAATGACACTGTTGCATAGCTGAAGGTGTGTAGATTCGAAGAATATATAGTTTTGGGGGGTATTTCTAATATAGAGGGGCGTTTAGTCTGACAAATCTGAAAAGTTGCTGTAATTGGGCCACTGTGATTTGGCTCACTTTGTGGTAGTCGATTCCACGTACGTATGTGTAACCAAGAATATGGCATACCATTTGATTCGGACATTGGAAGATTGATATTTGGTAACTTTTGTTACATTTCATGGGATTTTGGCATGATTTCTACCTTCGAAAGTGGATTTTTGTTAATTTTTTCAGAAAATCGCGAAAAGTGCGAATTTTGGCATGATTTCTACCTTCGAAAGTGGATTTTTGTTAATTTTTTCAGAAAATCTGCGAAAAGTGCGAACTTCTATGAAGAACTGCGCCCACACCATTGATGGTATGAATGAACAAAATACAGCGTTACATAGCTGAAGATGTGTAGATTCGAGTATATAGTTTGTGGGGAAAAACTGCAGACTGTTCAAATTCAGAGTTGCCTGAATATTTTTGCTGTTTTTCAGCAATCATGCATATGGCATACCGTTTGATGCAGCACATTTGGGAGATTGATATTTGGTAACTTTTTTTTTTTTTACATTCCATGAGGTTTTGGCATGAATTTTACCTTTTGAAGTTGTTTTGCAAATTTCTACGAAGAACTGCGCCCACACCATTAAAGGTATGAATGAACTAACTACATTGTTACATAGCTGAAGACGTGTAGATTTCTGGAATATATAGTTTGTGAGGGGTATTTCTGAGTTACGGGGTTGTGCTGTGGAAAAAACTGCAGACTGTTCAAATTTGGAGTTGGCTTAACATTTTTGCTTTTTCTGAGCCATCGTGCATTGTCTCACTTCGTGGCTTTTCGCTTCCACGTCTGCGTGTGTAACTATGCTTATGGCATACTGTTTGATTCAGGACATTTGGGAGATTGATATTTGGTAACTTTTTTTTACATTCCTGAGGTTTTGACATGATTTCTACCTTTGAATGTTGTTTGATGTTCATTGTTTTAGAAAATCTGCAAAAAGTGCAAACTTCTACGAAGAACTGCGGCCACACCATTGTTGGTATGAATGAACAAACTACAGCGTTACATAGCTGAAGGCTGTAGATTTCATGTATAGTTGTGGGGGGTAATTCTGTTGGTGGGGGTGTTTTGTGGGAAAAACTGCAGACTGTTCAAATGCAATACTGGCTAATTTTTTTTTTGCTGACATTTGGCATTGGTCACGCTCTGGGTTAGTGGAAGCTATGTCTCTGGGACACACATGAATGTGGCATATCCTTTATTGGGAGGGGTTAGGCTTTCATATTTGAGATGAGGTTGAACTTTCCTTTGCGTTTTTTAGCTGAAAATCGCATTTGATTTTGTCTCTGATTTTACAGTTGAGGAAAAAAAGGAAAATGTGAGAAAATAACTTACAATTGGAAGAAGCGCTGCGCCCAGGTATCTGTATTTTGATCGAAACTTACCTCACTCAAAAAATCCTGCGGGTTGTCGTTTCTAAAAAAAATCTCACTGTGGGAATATTTTCTTAATTTGGAAGATATTCTATGTTAACGTCAGAAGTGGTTATATATTTAATTTGGTGTAATACTCTTGAAGGTGCAGTTTTAGTTGGGGGGGGGGGGTGTCTCTGTAAGGAAAAGTGGGGTACATACATATATCTGGTATTGTTGTACTCGGGAGAATCAGAGCTTTTAGAAATAGTAGGATTTTTGTGTGTAACCTTAAAATAGCTATAAATAAAAATGAGAAAAATCCATGAAAATTTGCAAATTTTAAAGGGTATCTCCACTCGTTTTTTCAAGTTTTGGCAATCCAGTTCTATTGAAGAACGGGAGGTAAGGAGCTGTGCCTTACCTTCCGTTCTTCAATAGAACACACAGGAGACTGGTGACAAGCAGAAACTTACCCCTCGCTCGCTCCCCGGCGCGTAGTCTGACAGGTCCCGACGGACCTTGTCTTCTATGCGCATGCGCGATCTATGCGCATAGAAGACAAGGTCTGTCCGGGAACCATGTCATCCCATCGCCGGGGGAGCGAGCGAGCAAGTTTCTTAGCTTGTCACCAGTCTCTTGTGTGTTCTATTGAAGAACGGAAGGTAAGGCACAGCTCCTTTACCTCCCGTTCTTCAATAGAACTGGATTACCAAAACTTGAAAAAACGAGTGGAGATTTTTCCCCATAATTCCAGTAAAATTTCCAGAAAAGTTACAAAATTCTGTTACTGTGTTAAAGTACACTTTGTGCTGAAAAAAACAATATACTATGCCTGATTTACTGCAAGGTTTTCCTAGCGATTAAGGGCAAAATCCTAAAAATTCTGCTGGCACTGAAAGGGTTAAAGTATATAGAAATGTAAATAAGGGAAAATCTATAAATAAATAAAAGTACTTGCACAGCCCCACTCCTGTTTTGTAATGGTATCTTCAAAATGGACTGTTAAGCCACACCCCAGGAAGTTTTACAGGAAGGCAATGGAAGCTAACAAAGGAACATATTTCTCACTTTCCTTTTAGTGTTGTATCCAATACCATGCTTAATATTAGATTGACAGCAGTGTTAGAAAATGTTTTGATTTGCTGAGTGTTAGTAGGAAGGGTTAGTAGGAAGTTGCAAGACTTATATGTCACTTCCTTTGTAAAACATGTAACAGTCTCTCACCTCACCCCACCCCTACCCTCTCAATAGAAACAAAGGACAGCTGCTGTTTGCTGGACAGTAAGAAATATCTATATATCAGGGATAGGCAACCACTAGATCTCCAGATGTTTGGAAACTACAACTCCCAGAATTCCCTAACTACAGAGTGCTTGTAGAGGAATGCTGAGAGTTGTAGTTTTCAAACATCTGCAGATCTACTGGTTGCTTATCCCTGCTATATATGATAGGGGGACTGAAAGGAAAACATCTCCATGCTCATTTCTCTGATACAATGAAGTGAGTTTAATGGTTTATTACATTATTTAAGCAACAGACCCCATAGAAGCCATGAACCTGTGTCCTGAACTGATAAAATGTAAAAAGATTGAAACATGACAGGATAGTCTGGGTTCTTTATAAGACCTCACATTGACCAATAGTGATCCCTCAGTAACAGAATCCCTGGTGACAGCTGTGAGTTTAAACGGGGAGGGCAAGTATTGAAAGACAGATTGCTAACATTAATTATAGAATGATCCAATGGGTCTCCTATTGATCTATTATTGGTTGGAATTTTAAAGGGGAAGATTGATTCAAGCTCTGCACAACAGTTGTATTTCACGGTGGTGTTTCTACTGAACTATAACACTCTATACAATGTTATAATAAATAGATCAAGAACCAGATCTGAACCCAGTTCCGTGACAGATTTCCGCAATTCACAGATTTTGCGGGAATTCCGCTTTGCAGATTTTTTCGAGACGCATTAAAAAATTCAAAGAAAATTTTAACTTCCTCTTAATAGATTTGGGACCTGGAAAATGGTCTGGGGAAAACACAATTAGATTATTTCTAAAAGTATCCGATTGTAACCAATTCTGATTGGATACAATCAGATTCTTTCAGAAAGAATCTGATTGGTATACTAACTAATCAGATTATTTTCTTAACAGAATTAGTTACATTTAGATTCTTTCAGAAAGATTCTGTTTGGTTAGTATACCAATCATATTCTTTTCCAATTAGAATTGGTTACAATTAGATTCTTTCAGAAAGAATCTGATTGGTTAGTATACCAATTAGTTTCTTTATGATTTGAAAGAATCTGATTATCTGTTCCCCAGAGCCATTTACAGCAAGTTACTGTATCATTTTTCCAAAATTTTTGAAAAATTAATTTAAAATTCCAATTTTCTAAAATTTCAGTGCCCCTCGAAAATACAATGAGTAATTTCGAAAAACAGTTCAATCGTGAGGAAAGTTATTTTTTTTTAAACTTCTGGATGTATCTACGTTTTTCCCAGACCAGTTTCCAGGTCCACAGGCAGAACAAATTTACTAGTTTCTCCCATCTTAAAACCCTGGATTTAAATATCTTCCTGTATAGTTTTATCAAAACAAATCAATAAACAAAACAGAAAAATGTGTAGTGTTATATGACAAATATAAGATGGATAATGTCTGTCTTATCTAGATGTTAGGATGCACTTTATGTATATTTGACATGTATTTCTAAAGCACTAACACACCAGTACAATCCAAAATATGTGTGTATATATGTCCCCTCTAATACCTATTGGGGTACACCCAATAGGTTCCCTTCTGCCTCTGTATATTGTGTAAAATATTCATTTAGGGGATGTGACACTAATAGAACCAAGATTTCATAGGATTTCTTTTATTTTTAACATCTTGCCATTATTTTTTTTTGCAAAAATCCCTAAATTTTATAGTAATGTGTATAAAGATTTTATATCATCTGTATCCACATATAGCTAAACATACACACACATATTTCCCAATTTCTCACTGTGCACCAACAGGCACACTTTTGGTAGTATATATATATAAATAACTCTGTGTGTAGACTGATTGCTCTGGTGCTCCTGATAATCCAATAATAGAAAAGAAGAAAAAGCTTCAGTGTACACAAAGGTCTTATTCAAAACATATAACGCATACTGGCAAAGTTTCGGTCCAGCGTCTAGGTTATATATGTATTTTATAACCTGCCCATGTGGGTTATACTACGTGGGCAAGACATCCACAATGCCCCGTGAACGGTTGGCAAACCATAGAACATCTATTAGGGCTGCACTTTTGGAAGGTGGATCAGGCCCTTTGAGGTAATCTAAATTTGAAGAACTTTCGGTGGCACGATACTTTAGGGATGCGAAACATCCCCTTGCTACCCTTAAATGGATGGCAATAGATCAGATAACTAATATACCCGATACGAAAGAACGGAGGAGGATTGGTGGATAAGGACTTTAGACACGCTCAAACCCTGGGGTCTTAATGAACAAGTAATATTATCATGTTTTCTGTAAAAGTTCGGGCCCTAGTGAAGATAGAACTCAACTCTTACATAGTTCATTTGGTCTTACTGTTAAAATATACTCAGTAGGGGTAGGGATTACTTAGCTCAGACTAGGAATAGAGGGTTAATGTTTTCTCCCTGTATGTTTCTGCTTTGATACATTTAGACTGATTGCGGAGTTGGATTTCATGTTTCTTTATGTGACAACATTATTGTATATGAAGCTGCTATGTTTGTTAGTTTAGTAACAACCTGAATTATTTGCACTAATAGTTCTATGGTATTGTGAGCTATGGTTGGGAGCACTGTTTTAGTAACCTTTTTGAATTGTACATTACATGTGAAAATTTTTAAATGTTTTTAATCTTTTTCTATATGTTATTCACTTTTAGGTGATTTTAAGGTTTATCGCTGTTGGGTATATTTGTACTTTAAATTGGGAAAGTTTTTAGGATTGTGTAGTAGTAAGGGTTAGTAATACTCACCTGGATAACTGGGGGGGCGTGTCAATATGACGTTGGGAGGATACCTGATATAGGGAAGTTGTTTGTTGTGATCTAACATCCTGATGACGGCTACTGGATAGCTGAAACGTGTAGATATGAGTGAATAAATACACTATTTGTTTGTTTTCACCTAGACTGAGTGCTCTGTCTATCTTTATACCCATATGTTGTACTACTTGCAGTAGCACCACGGCAGTTGTATTGGAAGCGATTAGTGCAGAGGATTGTATGGAGGTATAAGGTTCTCAGCGGGTCATTTGCCAAAAGACCCTATAACATGGAAGTGTAATATAACACCGCACTCCAGAGTTGTTTCATCAATTCTTTATTATGTGGCTGAACTGTATGCAGGGTGACGTTTCGGGAACCATCTGTCCCCTTAATCAAGCCCACAGTCCTATGGCCATTTCACAATAAGACAGAAAAAAGTCTTATTGTGACACTTATCCAGTGTCACATGATATATATAGACACTCCCAATGACCCACCCACTCATGTACTCATAAATAGGTACTTAGTATAATTAACAGGTGACCATCACAAAACATCCCATAAAGAGAAATAGACAGCGGAAAACACAAAGGAGGGACACAAAATATTACATAGGTTCCTGCTATAATAAAACATCCAAATTCATATGTACAAAACAAATGCTAATATGGATCAATTCATTATAAATATACATGGAGATCATAATCATGATTGAGGCCTGTTGGGTGCAAGGTATTGAGTCTATGCACCCACCAGACTTCTCTTTTCCTCAACATAAGTTCTCTGTCACACCCACGCCTTGGTCTAAGCACACATTCAAGAACCAAAAAACGTAGGTCAGATTCCTTGTGTTGAACCTCATGGAAATGGACAGGTACTGATAATTTAGAATTTTGGAGTTTAATACTTGATTTATGCTGTGAAATCCTATTTTTAATTGTTGAGTTGTCTCGCCAATGTAAATTTTGTCACAGGGACAAAGTAACGCATACACGACATATTTAGTATCACAAGTGAAGTATCCCCTTAAAGGGAACACCTCCTTAGTGTGGGGATGCACAAACTCTTTGGTTTTAACCACATGGTGGCACTGTTTACAACTCCTACAAGGGAACATACCACGGATGCCTAGACCTATTTTCTGGTCCATTCGGACATCTGAGCCCACCAGATGGTTATACAATGACTTACCCCTCCTATATGAAATAAGGGGGGGGAACAGAAAATTCACCAACAGTAGGGAAACCTTCCTTAAGTAAATCCCAGTGTCTCCTCACACAATTATTAATAGCCAGACTCTGAAGGGAGTATTGGGTAACAAAGGGGATCCGCATCCCCCCAGTCTTGGGGCGATTGGATCGATCCTTGCATGCCTTAGTTAGCGCCTGGTTCAGAATTTTCAGGGGATACCCCCTCTGTCTGAATTTAAGATACCTATCAGTCAGCTGTTGAGACCTTTGTACTGGATGGGAGACAATTTTAGTTACTCTCCCAAACCGACTGATGGGTAATGACTTTATAGTATTACCAGGATGGAAGCTGGTATACATTAAAGGGCATCTATAGTGAAAAAAACACATTGCCCCTTTGCAAAGTTAAATTCATGTACTCTGTGCTGCCTTAATCCTATATCTGTCACTGACTCTGTTAAACCGTGGTGTCAGATCTATGTGCAGCAATCCCCCCTTCTCCCTCCCCTCTGTTACCTCCTCCATGTCTCAGCTTCGGCTAACCGACAAGCTTTTTATGTGCAGTAGGAGTTAAAAGTTCAACATCCTGAAAAACACACCCACGCACAGTGGCCAATAGAAAGCAAGCTGTCCTGGAGACACGGAAGAAGGAGATCAGTACAGTTTACGATCTCTCACTTTGTGACCCATCATCAATCAGTGAAAGCTATTAAGAAGGGGGGTCAAGTGCAGCCTTATATCTAACATCAAAGCTACCTTTCTCCCCCTGCTAATGCTGTTATCTCTATGTTTATTACAGAGCAGGGAGGGGGGATCACGTCACAGGGATTTGATTGACAGTCCAAGTAGGAGTAGAGGAATGCAATCAGTATTCTTCTAACTGGTGTATCTCAGGACAGAGAGGGAATCTGAATAAAGTGAAGACACTCTGGGGGTTGTGGGGAATTATAGAACACATGGAAAGAAAGAAAAAAAAGTTCATTTTCCCACTATAGATGCCCTTTAATAATTGGTTGCGGTCTGTGGGTTTGGAATAAAGCTCAGTTTGAAACCCAGCATCCTGAATCACCATGACATCTAAAAAAGGAATACGTTCCGTACAACATTCTAAAGGTGTATTGGATATTAGGATGCAGTGAATTTAAAATATGATGGAACTCCATGAGCGTCACAATGTCGTCCCACCACAGCACAAAGATGTCGTCTATGTACCTCCACCAGGCACAACAGTGCCTGACAAAAAGTGGAAGTACATGGACGAGATCAACCTCCTGCTGTAGCATGAAGGCGTTGGCATATGACGGGGCGACATTGGACCCCATGGCCGTACCACGCAATTACTGATAATGGTCCTTGTCTAACCTAAAATAAGAGCGGGTGAGTATAGTGTCCAGCATACTTAAGAAGAATGCAATTAGATCAGAATTATACATATTACTATCAATTAACAATTCTCACAGGCAGCAATCCCCTCGTAGTAGGGTATAGAGGTGTACAAGCTACCTACATATAATGTAGCCATCAAAATGGGCTCATTGGTAGCAACCTTCCCATTGGCCAATTTCTCGAGAAAATTCTGGGTATCACGAAGATATGACAGCCCCCAAGGGCTCAAGAACCCTGTCCAGAAGGACGGCCAAGGGGCAGAACACAATCTATGCCCGCCACAATGGGACGTCCTGGAGGCTGGGCAAGGTTCTTGCGCACCTTGAGCAGGGTATATAGGGCTGAAGTAACTGGATTAGACACCATCAATGTGTCCTTTAATGACATATTACGTATATTTATAATGAATTGATCCATATTAGCATTTGTTTTGTACATATGAATTTGGATGTTCAATTATAGCAGGGACCTATGTAATATTTTGTGTCCCTCAAAGTTTTCCAACGGTATATATATATATATATCTATCTATATCTATCTTATGTGACACTGGAGAGGTTATCCACTTTTTTCTGTCTTATTGTGAAATGGCCGTAGGACTGTGGGCTTGATAAAGGGGACAGATGGTTCCCGAAACGTCGCCCTCCATGCAGTTCAGCCACATAATAAAGAATTGATGAAGCAACTCTGGAGTGCGGTGTTATATCACACACACACACAAATGGATGTGGGGGTGGCTCGTACCGCTTATCAAAACAATGTGCCCGGGTGCTCACCACTGTGGTCAATAGGAATATCAGAGAAGAGATGGAAGCACTCCTGGGACTTGGTACAAACAAGTCACGCGTTGATGTAGCGTTTTTGCGACTGAATAAACACATACTTGTTTGTACCAAGTCCCAGGAGTGCTTCCAAGAAATAAGGAGCGGCAGCTCTCTCGGGACTTCACTAGAACAAAACACGTCTTTGAATTAATCATATTAAAACATGTAATCTACGTTTTTCAGCACAACAAGTGCCGTCTTCAGGATATTACATCACACATGGTAATCACCTTTTAAACCCACTACTAATTAGTAGACACGCCTAGATAATGAATATTAAAATCAGAGGTTAAAAACAAAAGAATAATAAACTATACAAACACGCAGCAATGTAGACATAGTAGGTTAATAATATAGCTTTGACAACAGAGATCAAGCACAGGAAATATTTTTCAACAACTGATACTATTCCAAGACTGAGAAAATACTTTGTGTGTATTAGTAAAAAAGAAACAAAATAACAGCCACTTCTCATAGCAACCTCCATGAATAACAGACATTAAAGATAACCATATAACAATAGTTGCTCATTCAATCCTCTAGGGGATTTTGTGTCCAGTTAATTAATCCACTTGGCTTCTTTTTGCAAAAGGACTCTATCCCTATCCATATTTGATCTTTTTTCTGTTTCTGTCAGTCCATCTATAATCATACATTTGAGACTGGCCAGGGAATGTCCCAATTTTTTGAAATGTCTGGTAACCGAAAGGTCTCCAAATCTGGAAGCTATGGATGGCCCCACTGATGATGCTAATAATTGCCTAATATAGACGCACGGTGGTTAGCCATCCTCTCTTTGAACGTAGTCGTAGTTTTTTTCAATATAAAATAATCCACAAGGACACTTGAGAAAATAAATCACGCCTTTACTACTGCAGCTAAAATGCTGTTTAATTGGAATATGTTTCCCACTGTGCGGATGTGCAAAATCTTTGCCAGCTAACATAACATGGCATGTAATACAATTCGGGCACCTATAGCAACCATTTTTGGGTGGGCACAACAGATTGTGAGCAGTACACATTTTAAGTTTAGACACATCAGTGCAAACCAAATGCCAAATTACGAGCCCTTCTGTACGTATTCCGAACTCTTGCATTTTGAAAGGACAATTGTTAATCATGTTTAACAATGTCCCAATGTTTCAAGGTACTATCCCTAATATTCGCACTAAGCGGATTATATGTGGTACACAAGTTAATATCCTGACTCTTAGCTGGGATTTTGTTAACATATTGACCTCTCTCTCCATACTCTAACTTAGCTCTTTGTAGTTGCTCATTGATAAGTGCAGGGCAATAGCCCCTGCAGGAAAATCTCTCACACATTTCCTCCAATTGTACATCAGCCTTAACAGGCTCAGTATTATTACGTAATACCCTTAAAAATTGGCTATATATCAAACCCCGCTTAGTACTGGTCGGGTGACAACTAGTGGCACTCAATATGGAATTCCTATCAGTGTCCTTGCGGAACAAGGTGGTGCCCAGTTGATTAGCCATTTTGTAAACACGGATATCAAGAAAATCAATACTATCCCCACTACAGGTGAGGGTAAGTGTTACTGGAGTATGGAGGTCATTGAGACCCTGGACAAAAGATTCCGCCTCTTCTCTGGTCCCATTCCAAAGAAAAAACATATCATCAATGTAGCGTTTGTACAAAAGAATGGACTTCCATACATCAGAGCAAATAAACTGTTGTTCAAACCAGTACATATATGAATTAGCCACCAATGGGGCCACATTGGACCCCATGGCTATACCTGTTTTTTGAACATTGTAATCTTTGTCAAATCGAACATTATTTTTCAGAATGAAAGCAAGCAGATCCATCAAAAACTCAATTGGAGGTCCCTGATGTTTAGATCCCAATAACGCCTCCCGACAAGCCTGAACACCTTGTTCCTGGGGAATGATAGTATATAAGTTTTTTTACATCACGTCATGAATAACACATTTTGCATAGGAACAGTAATTTTACCCAATATTTCAATAAGATGTTGACTATCTCGTAAAAACGATGGTATGGCTTTAACTAAAGGCTGTAAAAAATAATCCAAGTATTGGGAAATAGGCTTAAACAATGAACCATGGGAAGATACAATAGGTCTCCCTGGGGGAGAGGTAAGACTCTTATGTACTTTGGGGAGATTGTAAATTAAAGGAACCCTCAGAAATTTAGTCAAAAATGCAAACCGTTTTTCAGAAATCCAGCCATTATTTCTAGCCAAAATTAATTTTGTATCTAGCACAGTTTGGAGTGCATTAGTAGGGTCACTTTCACATTTTAGATAAACATTCGTGTCACCCAATTGTGACAACAATTTAGATTCATAGTATTCACGATTCAAAAGCACAATTGCTCCCCCCTTGTCAGCTGACCTAATAATTAAATTTTTGTCGTTCCGTAGGGTTTTAAACGCTTCCCTTTCAGAAATCTTTCTGATTTTTATCTGTACTGCCATGCCATGTTATGTTAGCTGGCAAAGATTTCGCACATCCGCACAGTGGGAAACATATTCCAATTAAACAGCGTTTTAGCTGCAGTAGTAAGCCAAGTGGATTCATTAACTGGACACAAAATCCCCTAGAGGATTGAATGAGCAACTATTGTTATATGGTTATCTTTAATGTCTGTTATTCATGGAGGTTGCTATGAGAAGTGGCTGTTATTTTGTTTCTTTTTTACTAATACACACAAAGTATTTTCTCAGTCTTGGAATAGTATCAGTTTGTTAAAAATATTTCCTGTGCTTGATCTCTGTTGTCAAAGCTATATTATTAACCTACTATGTCTACATTGCTGCGTGTTTGTATAGTTTATTATTCTTTTGTTTTTAACCTCTGATTTTATATTCATTACTAGGCGTGTCTACTAAAGTAGTGGGTTTAAAAGGTGATTACCATGTGTGATGTAATCCTGAAAATGGCACTTGTTGTGCTAAACGCGTGATTACTGTTTTAATATGATAAGATATTTTTTTGTTCTAGTGAAGTCCCAAAGTGCTGCTGCTCCTTATTTCTTGTGTTACTTTCTGTTGGAATTTGCACCCGGGCCCTTGTCATATTAAACAAATACACACTAGCAAAAGTGTGCCATTGGTGCACAGTGGAAATTATGTGAGTATATTTTGCTATGTGTAGATGAGAGGCCCTAATAAAATAAGTCTGAAAGTCCTGAAAAAAGCCAATCACATCATATTAAATGAACAAACACACACTTATATCCTCCCTTACCTATACTACCTGCCAGCTAGAATATAGTGGGTCTCATGTGGAATAAACCTGCAAGTCTGAGAACAGACCCGGGCAATCTAAACAGCACCTTTGGGCAATCAAAAGCAGCCCCATACTATATCCGATTTTACTTTCCTGACCGAGCGCCGCGACATTAGACCGATCTGCCAGAACCGCCTGACGGTCGCATAGAAGAAAGGGAAGGGGTTTCGGCAGGATCAATCTAATATCGCAGGAGCGCTTGTTGGGTAAGTAAAATCGGATATATTATGGCCACCTTAATCCTATACAGTATCCTGATTAACATGCAGGTTCATACTTAAAATTAGTAATTACAAAAGTTCCAGATTTACAGTCTCTATGGGGTTAGGACTGGTAGCACAAAATACTGATTGAATGAACATGTTAGGGATAGGTGTGGAAGAGGAGCTAAAAGCTCACACAGAGTATAATAAGTGAAACAGAGCCTTCTTATAACAGAGGTACCCTCATAGAATCATGAGCATTGCCCTAATACTAACATATAAAACATATTTCTCACTTAAAGAAATGGGTGGGGACATGCAAAGTATCTTATTTATTGCCTGTAGCATGCGATAATTACAGCCAATGGTATAGAGCAGGCGTGTTTAACCTGTGACCTTTCACATGTTTGAAAACCACAATCCCCAGCATTCTCTGTTTGCAGTTTTTTCTTAATGAACATATCACATGTTTAAAAACTACAACTCGCTGACTGCACAGAATTCTGGAAAATTTATATTTCATACATCCTGGAATAAAGACATTTTCCTGACTTTAAAAGCCCACAGTCAGCTTCTTACCCAAAAGCAAGTGATTCATCTGAATACAATCCAAGAGACACTCAGCACACGGTGTTGGCTGTATGCCTGACAGTAGGTAGGTGCAATCCCCTAGCCCTCCACTCCGGGTCAGGCAATTGTCTAGCACAAGAAAGATATAGGGGAGCACACTAATTAGGTGAATCCAAGATTATTTATTGTAACACATACACATACTGAGGAAAGGACGAGTGTCCCGAAACGTTGTATGTGTTGTTACAATAAATAATCTTGGATTCACCCGATCAGTGCGCTCCACCATATCTTTCTTGTGTAAGTGATTCATCTGCCCTTCCCTTACACTCATAGCTATTAGATTAGGGAAGCATTATATGGGTCGTCAGTTGGCGCGAAATAAGGCCCGCTTTGCGGCGGCAGCGCGCAGTACGAAAGAGGCACTCGTGCAGCCGTTGCAAAGTAATTTACCAGAGGTTGCGTGCCTCTTTACATGTAAGTATTTAAATACTTATGTGCAGGTGAGATTCACCCAAAATCGCACAGCCTCTGGTAAATCCTGTAAGGGAGATTTGCCCAGAGAGCTTGTGCCTCTGGGTAAATCTCCCTGTTAGTCATAAATCTTAAGAAAAATAACTATGACTGGATGCACTACCATATTATTATTAATAGAATATGTGTGACCAGACCAATCTGGTGGTGCTGGAGATATATAATGATAAATATTCAATCTACACAATTTGGGAAGACACCCTTCCCCAGTATCTCCACAAGCACTCAAAAACACTTGTAATTCAAATTTAAAATATGATTTATTGGCACAGACAAATATATAGACACTCAAAAACCCAACCCACTGTACCTCCCACCTCTTATAATAAACATAAACTAGAACACATCTGGGCGTCCCCAGATAATATTATATTAGAAGGTCTCTATATAAATGACCTGAAGAAAAGTGCTCCTGTATAAAGTGGCTTGGTGCTATAAAAGTTGTCACAAAGTCTAGATTTTGTAAATTCCAAGTTCGTGGTTTACACAGACATAACTGGCTATTGGGGCCTCCGCCTCTTCCAAATATTCAAAACTCCTCCGGAAACAAAAAGCAGCGGGACGCTATAATACAGTTACTTCAGCCTTACCGGGACTTTTAACGGGATCTCATATCCTGAGGCTACTCATCCTGCTGTAGTATGTGACATAAGCTTTTACGATGGTCGAGCCTCAGTCCCTGCTTCACCCGGTGCCCTCGCTCTTGAACTTATCTTGCGCCAATCAATGCTGTTTCCATCATCTCCAAAACCGCAAAACCAAAAAGCAGCACAGTTTGAGTAATCGACTATCCGGAAACAAAAAGCAACATGTGACGCTATATACAGTCACATTAAGCCTTACCGGGACTTTGACGGGATCCAATATCAAGGGCTACTCATCCTGCTGTCGTGTATAACATAAGCTTTTACGATGGTCGCCTCAGTCCCTGCTTCACCCGTGCCCTCGCTCTTGGACTTATCTTGCGCCAATCAATGCTGTTTCCATCTTTCCAAACCGCCAAGCCAACAGGCAGCACATGTTCAGGTCATGAACTACCGACGCGCGTTTCGCTTGTACTCGTATTTCCCACAAGCTTCGTCAGGGTCTACGAGAGTTCAAAACGAGACCTATACTTATATACATTGACTAAGGCGGGTCAAGTTAAGAAACAAGATTAAACATACAGTGTACCTATATACAATTGAGCTTCAAATGTCCCAACATGGCGTTCATCCCCTTCATTGGGTGTACAAATTACTAATATAATCATTTCTCACTCCCATAGGGATATTTTACAAAAACAACCATAGTGTATGGCATCATTTACCCATTTGGTATTTCTGTGCGGAGATTAAGATCCATCTGCTTTCACTTTGAAGCAAACGCTTCTCTATGTTACCTCCTCTCTGTCCCAAGGACACCTTTGGATACCCATAAATGTGAAGATAACCTTCTTGTCATTATGATAGTCATGAACATGTTTTGCCATAGCACTTCTGTCTACTGACTATTCGTGTTGCTCTCACATGTTCCGCTATTCTAATAGATAGCTTTCTCTTTGTTTTACCTATTATCTATTCCACATTTACATTCCAGTAAATAGATTACCTGGGTACTTTGACAGTATTACAACCATTTACTTTATACAGTTTTCCATTTATTCCTCCAAATACAGCATCTTGATTCATATATTCTATTTTACACTTGCCACAAATTCTATTTCCCTTTGCCTGGGGGATATCTAACCAGCTTTCCAAATTAACTTCGAGGGTTCAGATGACTTGGGGAGAGCAAGTCTCTCAAATTTCTCCCCCTTCTCGCCGTCATCTGTGGATACGTCCCTATGCATTCTTTTAGTTCATCATCATCACTTAGAAGGAACCAATATTTTTGCAAAATACCTTTTACCTTAGGCCACTCGTTATTGTATGTAGTTATAAAGCGAATGGGGTTTGCTTTTTTTATACTTGAAGTTGTACTTTATTTTTATATAAAAGATCAACCCTCTGCTTTCGTAGAGCTACCTTAAAGCCTTTCTGGATTGCTTTTTTCTTATAACCTCTTGCCTGAAAGTGAGAAATGATTATATTAAGTAATTTTGTACACCCAATGAAGGGGATGAACGCCATGTTGGGACATTTGAAGCTCAATGTATATGGTACACTGTATCTTTAATCTTGTTTCTTTAACTTGACCCGCCCATAGTCAAAGTGATATAAGTATAGGTCTCGTTTTGAACTCTCGTGAGACCCTGACGAAGCTTGTGGGAAATACGATACAAGCGAAACGCGTGTCGGTAGTTGATGACCTGACATGTGCTGCCTGTTGGCTTGGCGTTTGGAAAATGGAAACAGCATTGATTGGCGCAAGATAAGTCCAAGAGCGAGGGCACCGGGTGAAGCAGGGACTGAGGCCGACCATCGTAAAAGCTTATGTTATACACGACAGCAGGATGAGTTAGCCCTGAATATGTGATCCCGTCAAAAGTCCCTGTACGATGGTCGAGCCTCAGTCCCTGCTTCACCCGGTGCCCTCGCTCTTGAACTTATCTTGCGCCAATCAATGCTGTTTCCATCTCTCCAAACCGCCAAATAATTAGTAGACACGCCTAGATAATGAATATTAAAATCAGAGGTTAAAAACAAAAGAATAATAAACTATACAAACACGCAGCAATGTAGACATAGTAGGTTAATAATATAGCTTTGACAACAGAGATCAAGCACAGGAAATATTTTTCAACAACTGATACTATTCCAAGACTGAGAAAATACTTTGTGTGTATTAGTAAAAAAGAAACAAAATAACAGCCACTTCTCATAGCACCCTCCATGAATAACAGACATAAAGAAACCATATAACAATAGTTGCTCATTCAACCTCTAGGGGATTTTGTGTCCAGTTAATGAATCCACTTGGCTTCTTTTTGCAAAAGGACTCTATCCATATTTGATCTTGAACATGGCATGGCAGTACAGATAAAAATCAGAAAGATTTCTGAAAGGGAAGCGTTTAAAACCCTACGGAACGACAAAAATTTAATTATTAGGTCAGCTGACAGGGGGGAGCAATTGTGCTTTGAATCGGAATACTATGAATCTAAATTGTTGTCACAATTGGGTGACACGAATGTTTATCTAAAATGTGAAAGTGACCCTACTAATGCACTCCAAACTGTGCTAGATACAAAAAATTATTTGGCTAGAAATAATGGCTTGATTTCTGAAAAACGGTTTGCATTTTTGACTAAATTTCTGAGGGTTCCTTTAATTTACACTCTCCCCAAAGTACATAAGAGTCTTACCTCTCCCCCAGGGAGACCTATTGTATCTTCCCATGGTTCATTGTTTAAGCCTATTTCCCAATACTGGATATTTTTACAGCCTTTAGTTAAAGCCATACCATCGTTTTTACGAGATAGTCAACATCTTATTGAAATATTGGGTAAAATTACTGTTCCTATGCAAAATGTGTTATTCATGACGTGATGTAAAAAAACTTATATACTATCATTCCCCAGGAACAAGGTGTTCGGTTGTGGGAGGCGTTATTGGGATCTAAACATCAGGGACCTCCAATTGAGTTTTTGAGGATCGCTTGCTTTCATCTGAAAAATAATGTTCGATTTGACAAGATTACAATGTTCAAAAAAAGGTATAGCCATGGGGTCCAATGTGGCCCCATTGGTGCTAATTCATATAGTTACTGGTTTGAACAACAGTTTATTTTGCTCTGATGTATGTAAGTCCATTCTTTGTACAAACGCTACATTGATGATATGTTTTTTCTTTGGAATGGGACGAGAGAGGAGGCGGAATCTTTTGTCCAGGGTCTCAAGACCTCCATACTCAGTAACACTTACCTCACCTGTAGTGGGATAGTATTGATTTTCTTGATATCCGTGTTTACAAAATGGCTAATCAACTGGGCACCACTTGTTCCGCAAGGACACTGATAGGAATTCCATATTGAGTGCCACTAGTTGTCACCCGACCAGTACTAAGCGGGGTTTGATATATAGCCATTTTAAGGGTATTACGTAATAAAACTGAGCCTGTTAAGCTGATGTACAATTGGAGGAAATGTGTGAGAGATTTTCCTACAGGGGCTATTGCCCTGCACTTATCAATGAGCAACTACAAAGAGCTAAGTTGGAGTATGGAGAGAGAGGCAAATATTGTTACAAAGTCCTGGCTAAGAGTCAGGATATTGTTAACTTGTGTACCACATATAATCCGCTTAGGCGAATATTAGGGAAAGTACTTTGAAACATTGGGACATTGTTAAGTATCATAAACAATTGTCCTTTAAAATACAAGAGTTCGAAATATGTACAGAAGGGCTCGTAGTTTGGCCAACCATTTGGTTTGCACTGATGTGTCTAAACTTAAAATGTGTACTGCTCACAATCTGTGGTGCCCACCCAAAAATGGTTGCTATAGGTGCCCGAATTGTATTACATGCCATGTTATGTTAGCTGGCAAAGATTTCGCACATCCGCACAGTGGGAAACGTATTCCAATTAAACAGCATTTTAGCTGCAGTAGTAAAGGCGTGATTTATTTTCTCAAGTGTCCTTGTGGATTATTTTATATTGAAAAAAACTACGACTACGTTCAAAGAGAGGATGGCTAACCACCGTGCGTCTATATTAGGCAATTATTAGCATCATCAGTGGGGCCATCCATAGCTTCCAGATTTGGAGACCTTTCGGTCACCAGACATTTAAAAAAACTGGGATTTTCCCTGGCCAGTCTCAAATGTATGATTATAGATGGACTGACAGAAACAGAAAAAAGATCAAATATGGATAGGGATAGAGTCCTTTTGCAAAAAGAAGCCAAGTGGATTAATTAACTGGACACAAAATCCCCTAGAGGATTGAATGAGCAACTATTGTTACATTATCTTAAATGTCTGTTATTCATGGAGGTTGCTATGAGAAGTGGCTGTTATTTTGTTTCTTTTTTACTAATACACACAAAGTATTTTCTCAGTCTTGGAATAGTATCAGTTGTTGAAAAATATTTCCTGTGCTTGATCTCTGTTGTCAAAGCTATATATTAACCTACTATGTCTACATTGCTGCGTGTTTGTATAGTTTATTATTCTTTTGTTTTTAACCTCTGATTTTAATTCATTATCTAGGCGTGTCTACTAATTAGTAGTGGGTTTAAAAGGTGATTACCAGTGTGATGTAATATCCTGAAGACGGCACTTGTTGTGCTGAAAAACGCCGAGATTACATGTTTTTATATGATTAATTTCAAAGTACGTGTTTTGTTTCTAAGTGAGCGTCCGGAGAGCTGGCCGCTCCTTATTTTCTTGGAAGCACTCCTGGGACTTGGTAGCAAACAAGTATGTGTTTATTCAGTCGCAAAACGCTACAATCAACGCGTGACTTGTTTTGTACCAAGTCCCAGGAGTGCTTCCATCTCTCTGATATTCCTATTGACCACAGTGGGTGAGCACCCCGGGCACATTGTTTTTTGATAAGCGGTACGAGCCACCCCCCCACATCCATTTGTGTGTGTGTGTGATATAACACCGCACTCCAGAGTTTGCTTCTCATCAATTCTTTATTATGTGGGGCTGAACTGGCATGGGAGGGCGACGTTTCGGAACCATCGTCCCCTTTATCAGCCCACTGTCCTACGGCTCATTTCAATGTCAATGCACAATAAGACAGAAAAAAGTGGATAACCTCTCCAGTGTCACATAAGATAGATATATATAGATATATATATATATTATTACCGTTGGAAAACTTTGAGGGAACACAAAATATTACATATGTCCCTGGCTATAATTGAACATCCAAATTCATATGTATCAAAACAAATGCTAATATGCCGATGCAATTCATTATAAATATACGTAATATGTCATTAAAGGTACACATGATGGTGTCTAATCCAGTTACTTCAATCCCTATATACCCCTGCTCAAGGTGCGCAAGAACCTTGCCCAGCCTCCAGGACGTCCCATTGTTGGCGGCATAGATTGTGTTGCTGCCCTTGGGCGCGTCCTTCTTGGACAGGGTTTTCTTGAGCGCCTTGGGGGCTGTCATATCTTCGTGATACCCAGAATTTTCTCGAGAAATTGGCCATGGGAAGGTTGCTACCAATGAGCCCATTTTGATGGCTACATTATATGTAGGTGCTTTGTACACCTCTATACCCTACTACGAGGGGATTGCTGCCTGTGAGAATTGTTAATTGATAGTAATATGTATAATTCTGATCTAATTGGCATTCTTCTTAGTATGCTGGACACTATGACTCACCGCTTTCTTAGTTTATGTTAGACAAGGACCATTATCAGTAATTGCGTGGTACGGCCATGGGGTCCAATGTCGCCCCCGTCATACCAACGCTTCATGCTATCAGCGGAGGTTGATCTCGTCCATGGTACTTCTACTTTTGTCAGGCACTGTTGTGCCTGTGGAGGTACATAGACACATCTTTGTGCTGTGGTTGGGACGACATGTGACGCTCATGGAGTTCCATCATATTTTAAATTCACTGCATCCTATACCAAATACACCTTTAGAATTGTATCGGAACGTATTCGTTTTTTAGATGGATGGTGATTCAGGATGCGGGGTTCAAACTGATGCTTTATTCCAAACCGCACGACGCGCAACCATTATTAAAGGGCGGAAGCTATAGTGGGAAAATGAACTTTTTTTTCTTTCTTTCCATGTGTTGCTATAATTCTCCCACAACCGCCAGAGTTGTCTTTCACTTTATTCAGAATTCCCTCTCTGTCCTGAATACTCCACCAGTTAGAAGAATACTGATTGTCATTCCTCTACTCCTACTTGGACTGTCAATCAAATCGCCTGTGACGTTATCCCCCCTCCCTGCTCTGTAATAAACAGAGAGATAACAGCATTATCAGGGGAGGAAAGGTAGTCTTTGATGTTTAGATATAAGGCTGCACTTGTACCCCCCTTCTTATAAGCTTTCACTTGATGATGAATGGGTCACAAAGTGAGAGATCGTAAACTGTACCTGATCTCCCTTCTTCCGTGTCTCCAGGACAGCTTGCGCTTTCTATTGGCCACTGTCGTGGGTGTGTTTTTCAGGATGTTGAACTTTTTACTCCTACTGCACATAAAAGCTTGTCGGTTTAGCCGAAGCTGAGACATGGAGAAGGTAACAGAGGGGAGGAGAAGGGGGGATTGCTGCACATAGATCGACCCAACCACGGTTTTTTAACATAGTCAGTGACAGATATAGGTATTAAGGCAGCACAGAGTAACATGAATTTAACTTGCAAGGGGCAATGTGTTTTTCTTCAACTATAGATGCCCTTAATGTATACCAGTTCCATCCTGGTAATACTTAGGAAGTCATTATACCCATGCATCCGTTTGGAGAGTAACTAAAATTGTCTCCCATCCAGTACAAAGGTCTCAACAGGCTGACTGATAGGTATCTTAAATTCAGACAGAGGGGTATCGCCCCTGAAATTCTGAACCAGAGCGCTACATAAGGCATGCAAGGATCGATCGATCACCCCAAGACTGGGGGGATGCGGATCCCCTTTGTTACCGCCAATACTCCCTTCAGAGTCTGGCTATTAATATTGTGTGAGGAGACACTGGGTTTACTTAAGGACTGTTTCCCCTACTGTTGGTGGAATTTTCTTGTTCCCCCGCGGCCCCCTTATTTCATATAGAGGGTAAGCATTGTATAAACCCATCTGGTGGGCTCAGATGTCCGAATGGACCAGAAAATAGGTCTAGGCATCCGTGGTATGTTCCCTTGTAGGAGTTGTAAACGTGCACCAGTGTGTTAAAACCAAAGAGTTTGTTGGCATCCCCACACTAAGGAGGGTTTTCCCCTTTAAGGGGATACTTCACTTGTGATACTAAATATGTCGTGTATGCGTTACTTTGTCCCTGTGGACAAAATTTACATTGGCGAGACAACTCAACAATTTAAAAATGAGATTCACAGCATAATCAAGTATTAAACTCGAAATTCTAAATTATCAAGTACCTGTCCATTTCCAGAGGTTCAACACAAGGAATCTGACCTACGTTTTTTTGGTTCTTGATGTGTGGCTTAGACCAAGGCGTGGGTGTGACAAGAACTTATGTTGATGAAAAGGAAGTCTGGTGGGTGCATAGACTCAATACCTTGCACCTCAACAGGCCTCAATCATGATTATGATCTCCATGTATTTTATAGAATTGATCCATATTAGCATTTGTTTTTTGTACATATGAATTTTGGATGTTTTATTATAGCAGGTAACCTATGTAATATTTTGTGTCCCTCCTTTGTGTTTTCCTCGCTGTCTATTTCTCTTTATTGGGATGTTTTGTGATGGTCACCTTTGTTAATATATACTTAATACCTATTTATGAGTACCAATGATTGGGTGGGTCATTGGGAGTGTCTAATATATATCATTTGACACTGGAATAATGTCACAATAAGACTTTTTTGTCTGTCTTATTGTGAAATGGCCATAAGGACTGTGGGCTTGATTAAGGGGAGAGATGGTTCCCGAAGACCGGCACCCCTGCATACATTTCAGCCTACATAATAAAGAATTGATGAAACAACTCTGGAGTGCGGTGTTATATTACACTTCCATGTTATAGGGTCTTTTGGCAAATGACCTCGCTGAGAACCTTATACCTCCATACAATCCTCTGCACTAATCGCTTCCAATACAACTGCCGTGGTGCTACTGTCAAGTAGTACAACAACATATGGGTATAAAGATAGTACCATAGCACTCAGTCCTAGTGAAAACAAACAAATAGTGTATTTATTCACTCATATCTACACGTTTCCAGTCTATCTCAGTATGCCGTCATCAGGATGTTAGATCACAACAAACACCTTCCCTATATCAGGTATCCTCCCAACGTCATATTGACACCGCCCCCCCAGTTATCCAGGTGATATTATAACCCTTACTACTACACAATCCTAAAAACTTCCCAATTTAAAGTAGCAAATAATCCCATCAGTGATAAACCTTAAAAATCACCTAAAAGTGAATAACATATAGAAAAAGTTAAAACATTTAAAAATTTTTCCACATGTAATGTACAATTCAAAAAGGTTACTAAAACAGTGCTCCCAACTCATAGCTCACACATACGCATAGAACTATTAGTGCAAATAATTCAGGTTGTTACTAAACTAACAAACATAGCAGGCTTCATATACACATAATTTGTTTCACATAAAAAACATGAAATCCAACTCCGCAATCAGTCCTAAATGTATCAAAGCAGAAAACATAGGGAGAAAACATTAACCCTCTATCCGTAGTCTGAGCTAAGTAATACCCTACCCCTACTGAGTAATATTTTTAACAGTAAGACCAAATGAACTATGTAAGAGTTGAGTCTTCTTCCACTAGGGCGAAACTTTACAGAAAACATGATAATATTACTGTTCATTAAGACCCCAGGGTTTGAGCGGTCTAAAGTCGCCTTATCCACCAATCCTCCTCCGTTCTTTCGTATCGGGTAATATAGTTATCTGATCTATTGCCATCCCATTTAAAGGGTAGCAAGGGGATTGTTCGCATCCCTAAAGTATCGTGCCACGCGAAAGTTCTTCAAATTTAATTACCTCAAAGGGCCTGATCCACCTTCCAAAAGTGCAGCCGTAATAGATGTTCTATGGTTTTTGCCAACTGTTCACGGGGCATTGTGGATGTTCTTGCCACGTAGTATAACCCACATGGGCAGGTTATAAAATACATATTAACCTAGACGCTGGACGCGAAACTTTGCCAGTTAATGCGTTATATGTTTTTGAATAAGACCTTGTGTAACACTGAAGCTTTTTTCTTTCTTTTCTAATTATGTGATTATCAGAGCACGCAGAGCAATCATTCTACACACAGAGTTATTTAATATATATATGCTACCAAAAGTGTGCCTGTTGGTGGGCACAGTGAGAAATTGGGAAATATTGTGTGTATGTTTAGCTATATGTGGATACAGATGATATAAAATCTTTATACACATTACATAAAATTTAGAGGATTTTTGGCAAAAAAAATAATTGGCAAGATGTTAAAAATAAAAGAAAATCCTATGAAAATCTTGGTTCTATTAGTGTCACACATCCCCTAAATGAATATTTACACAATATACATAGGCAAAGGGAACCTATTGGGTGTACCCCATAGGTATTAGAGGGGACATATATACCCACATATTTTGGATTGTACTGGTGTGTTAGTGCTTGAAATACATGTCAAAATTACATAAAGTGCATCCTACTATCTAAGGATAAGACAACATTATCCATCTTATATTTGCATATAACACTACACATTTTTTCTGCTTATTTTGTTTATTGAATTTTGTTTTTGATAAACTATACAAGGAAGATATTTAAATCGCAGGTTTTTAGATGGGTAGAAACTAGTAAATTTGTTCTGCCTGTGGACCTGGAAACTGGTCTGGGAAAAACGTGATTACATCAGAATTTTAAAAAATAACTTTCCTCTCACATTGAACTGTTTTTTCGAAATACTCTATTGTATTTTTCGAGGGAGGGGCTGAAATTTTAGAAAATTGGATTTTAAATTAATTTTTCAAAATGTTTGTAAAAATGATACAGTAACTTGCTGTAATGGCTTGGGACACGATAATCAGATTCTTTTCAAATCAGAATTGGTTATAATCAGATTTTTTCATAAAGAAACTAATTGGTATACTAACCAATCAGATTCTTTCTGAAAGAATCTAATTGTACCAATTCTAATTGGAAAGAATATGATTGGTATACTAACCAAAACAGAATCTTTCTGAAAGAATCTAAATGTAACTAATTCTGTTAGAAAATAATCTGAATTAGTTTAGTATACCAATCATATTCTTTTCTGAAAGAATCTGATGGTATCCAATCAGAATTGGTTACAATCGGATACTTTTTAGAAATAATCTAATTGTGTTTTCCCCAGACCATTTTCCGGTCCCAAATCTATTAGAGTAAGTTAAAAATTTTTTTGAATTTTTTAATGGCGTCTCGGAAAAAATCTGCAAAGCGGAATTCCCGCAAAATCTGTGAATTGCGGAAATCTGTCACGGAACTGGGTTCATATCTGGTTCTTGATCTTTTATTCTAACATTGTATAGAGTGTTATACGTTCAGTAGAAACACCACCGTGAAATACAACTGTTGTGGCAGAGCTTGAATCAATCTTCCCTTTAAAATTCCAACCAATAATAGATCAAATAGGAGACCCATGGTCATTCTATAATTAAATGTTAGCATCTGTCTTTCGAATAACTTGCACTCCCCGTTACTCACAGCTGTCACGCCAGGATTCTGTTCTGAGGGATCACTATTGGTCAATGTGAGGTCTTGTAAAACCGCAGACTATCCTGTTCATGTTTCAATCTTTTTACATTTTATCAGTTCAGGACACAGTTCATGGCTTCTATGGGGTCTGTTGGCTAATATGTAATAAACCATTAAACCACTTCATTGTATCAGAGAAATGAGCCATGGAGATGTTTTTCCTTTCAGTCCCCCTATCATATATAGCGAGGGATAAGCAACCAGTAGATCTGCAGATGTTTGAAAACTACAACTCTCAGCATTCCTCACTACGCACTCTGTATTAGGGAATTCTGGAGTTGTAGTTTCCAAACATCTGGAGAATCTAGTGGTTGCCCTATCCCTGATATATAGTTATTTCTTACTGTCCAGCAAACAGCAGCTGTCCTTTGTTTCTTTTGAGAGGGTTATGGGGTGGGGTGAGGTGGAGAGACTGTTTACATGTTTTACACAAAGGAAGTGACATATAAGTCTTGCAACGTTCCTACAACCCTTCCTACCTAACACTCAGCAAATCAAAAACTATTTTCTAACACTGCTGTCAATCTAATTTAAGCATGGTATTGGATACAACACTAAAAGGAAGTGAGAAATATGTTTTCCTTTGTTAGCTTCCATTGCCTTCCTGTAAAACTTCCTGGGGTGTGGCTTAACAGTCCGCATTTTGAAGATACGCATTCTACAAACCAGGAGTGGGGTTGTGGGCAAGGTAACGTTTAATATTTATTTAATAGATTTTCCCTTATTTAGTCATTTTCTATATACTTTTAAGTCCCTTTCGTGCCAGGCAGAATTTTAGGAGCTTTTTCCTTAATCGGCTAGGAAAACCTTGTCAGTAATTTCAGCAGGGCATGTAAAATCATTGTGTTTTTTTCAATTGCACAAAGTGTACTTAACACATAAGGGCAGAATTTTTAACTTTTTTTCTGGGAAATTTTAGCTGGAATTATGGGGAAAAATCTCCGACTCACGTTTTTCAAGTTTTGGTAATCCCAGTTTTCGATTAAGTAACCGGAGGTAAAGGAGCTGTGGCCTTACTTCGTTCTTCATAGAACACCAACGAGACGGTGACAGCTATAGAACCTACACTTCTCACTCCCCCCTCGGCGCTTAGGTCCTGACAGGCTCCCGACTGACCTTGCTTCTATGCGCATAGATCGCGATGCTGCATAAAATGAAGACAAGGTTCCCTTCCGGGACCTGTCAGACTACGTGCCGGGGGAGGCGAGCGGTAAAGTTTTCTTAGCTCTCACCATGTCTCCTGCTGTGTTTCTATGAAGAAACATAAGGTAAAGGCAGCAGCTTCCTTTACCTCCCGCTTTCTTCAATAGACCTGATTGCCCAAACTTTGAAAACGAGTGGAGATACCCTTTAAATTTACAAATAATGTTCCATTGATTCTTTCCCTTTATTTTATAGCTATTTTAAGGTTACAACACACAAAAATCCTACTATTTCTAAAAGCTCTGATTCTCCTAGTAACAACAATACCATATATTGTATGATACGCCCACTTTCGCTTTACAAGATACACCCCTCCCCACCCAACTAAACTGCACCTTCAAGAGTATTACACCAAAAAATTAAATATATAACCACTTCTGACAGTTGAAACATAGAATATCTTCCGAAATTAAGTAAATATCCCACAAGTGCGATTTTTTTTAGAACGCCAACCCGCAAGGAATTTTTTTGAGTGAGGTAAGTTCGACTCAAATACAGATACCTGGTCGCAGCGGGGGCTTGCGTGCCAATTGTAGTATTTTCTCACATTTTCCTTTTTTTTTCCTCAACTGTACAATTCAGAGACAACAAATGCGATTTTCAGCTAAAAAACGCAAAGGAAAGTTCAACGTCTCATCTCAAAATATGAAAGCCTAACCCTCCCCGAATAAAAAATTGTATTCCACATTCATGTGTGTACCCAGAACATAGCTTTCCAACTAACCCAAGCGTGACCAATGCCAAATGTCAGCAAAAAAAAAATTAGCCAGTAGTGCAATTTAGGAAGCAACTTGTTAACCCTTTATATTTGTGAGCTTTCGCAAGACTGTCTTTGTATGTGTTTATTTCTGCACTCTACCATTATATTAGTGTGTGTATTGCTGAAATGTACATTTAGGGCACGGCCGCACTGCAACGCACCTCAATTGCACACATTTGCGCTCGCAATTTGTCCATTGTCATTATGAAAACGCATGCGTTACCAAATGCTGACACATGCGTGAATCGCAACACACCCGAAATCGCAATATTTGGTACGTTGCTGCGATTTCAGTACAATTTGGGAAATTGCAATTGCGATGAAAAACGCGCTTGTGTGACCTAGCCCTTAGAAGTGTAATGCAAGCTGCATTGATTTCTGTTTAGCCATACAGTATGTATTTAATGCAATGGAACTTAGCAATTTCCTAAGGCTGTGGCCCCACTTAAGTGCAAGGGAGGACGCACAGTCGCAATAATGCTCGATTGTGCATGGGCTTTGGTGATCGCATGCACTCCAATAGCACACGGAAACGCATCGCATGTAGTGGGGCCGGTCCTATAGGCCATTACATGCCTGCATTCCCACTAGCACAATCAGATTGCAAACCGCAATCCAAAACACGCTAGTGGAAGCTAGCCCTAAGTGTTTGTTTCTTAAAGGGAAAGGTGGCGACCCCAGTAGAATTGAACTGACCACCTACAAGGTACACTTATAAACAAAACAGCTCAGAACTGCAGGTGAAGCATATTGATGTGAACATGGTCTTAGCACAGCTCTGTGCAAGCATTTTAAGGAATGTGGAGCCTGGAAGTAGTATAAAGGCAAAGGCCATTTGCCTTTAAGACCCAAACAATATATTAAATTTACATGTGCAGTGGTAAGTACCATTGCATTAAATACAACGTATCAGCCTGCATCATGCTTCTAAGAAAATACTAACAACCTTTTGTTGTGTACATATTATTGGCCTAGTCATAAAAGTCTTATGCTAAAATCTGATTGATTGTGGAAAAATTTGCACCATTTTTAACGATAAGAACTTTTGCTTGTGAAGGTTTCATTCATCCAGGTCATGGTATATCTGTTGTATTCAATTAGATCAACTGGGCTTGAAGTTTAGTTCTTGAAGACGTTTCGCTAGTCATCCGACTGGCTTTCTCAATTCAGAATGACTTGAACAAGAATCTTTGGCAATTATGTACCCTGGAAAATCCCAATTAGCATATCACAGCCAAGTGTTAAGGGCGTGATTGGATAGTTGTAAGAGGTGTTATAGGAATGCCCAGAGTAAGGTGTCAAAACAGCATTGTACATGGCAGACAGTTGGTACCTCTACTTCCATTTACCATGTATGGTAAACTGGAAGTAGAGGTTTACAGAAAACCAACACCCACAGATTAGTATTTGATGTTTGACTCCCACCACCCTTTAGATCACAAGCTGGGTGTCCTCAGAACCCTGCAACACAGAGACAAGAACATCCCACTAGCACACAGAGGTGAAGGCTAAAGAAATGAACACCTCAGAGGAGCCCTTAAAACTTGTGGATATCCAGACTGGGCCTTTGTCAAAAAAAGTAGAAGGAAGAAAAGAAACACGAATACCAACAGTGAAGAGAAAAGCAAACAAGACAGGAGAAAGAACATGGTCATCCCATATGTAGCAGGGGTCTCCGAGAAATTAGAAGAATTTTCAAAAAACACTGTATCCCTGTCTGCTTTAAACCGAACAGCACACTGAGGCAGAATTGGTACATCCGAAGACCCAATACCGAATCACAAGAAAAGCGACATCATATATGCAGTGCAGTGCAGTGAAGAATGCTCTGATTTGTAAGTTTCTAACGATTTGGAGTGCGACCCTCAGTTTTCTTTTTTTCCTGTTATAGGAACGCCCAGAGTAAGGTGTCAAAACAGCATTGTACATGGCAGACATTTGGTACCTCTACTTCCATTTACCATGTATGGTAAACTGGAAGTAGAGGTTTACAGAAAACCAGACAGTTGGTGTCGAACCCCCCCACCTCTATTTAGGCTTGGTTTCTTTAATTTCACATAAATAACACCTCTCTTGAACCAGTCACGTTCCTTTGCCAATATGTTAACATTACAATCTTCAAAGGTATGTCCTTTATCCTTAAGATGCAGGTACATGGCTGAGTCCTGATCCGAGGAATTGGCTCTTCTGTGCTGGGCCATACGTTGATGCAGTTGCTGTTTGGTCTCCCCCACATACAAATCAGAGCATTCTTCACTGCACTGCACTGCATATATGATGTCGCTTTTCTTGTGATTCGGTATTGGGTCTTTCGGATGTACCAATTGCTGCCTCAGTGTGCTGTTCGGTTTAAAGCAGACAGGGATACGGTGTTTTTTGAAAATTCTTCTTAATTTCTCGGAGACCCCTGCTACATATGGGATGACCATGTTCTTTCTCCTGTCTTGCTTTTCTCCTTCACTGTTGGTATTCGTGTTCTTTTCTTTCCTTCTACTTTTTTTGACAAAGGCCCAGTCTGGATATCCACAAGTTTTAAGGGCTCCTCTGAGGTGTTTCATTTCTTTAGCCTTCACCTCTGTGCTAGTGGGGATGTTCTCGTCTCTGTGTTGCAGGGTTCTGAGGACACCCAGCTTGTGATCTAAAGGGTGGTGGGAGTCAAACATCAAATACTGATCTGTGGGTGTTGGTTTTCTGTAAACCTCTACTTCCAGTTTACCATACATGGTAAATGGAAGTAGAGGTACCAACTGTCTGCCATGTACAATGCTGTTTTGACACCTTACTCTGGGCGTTCCTATAACACCTCTTAGCCACTATCCAATCACGCCCTTAACACTTGGCTCTGATATGCTAATTGGGATTTTCCAGGGTACATAATTGCCAAAGATTCTTGTTCAAGTCATTCTGAATTGAGAAAGCCAGTCGGATGACTAGCGAAACGTCTTCAAGAACTAAACTTCAAGCCCAGTTGATCTAATTGAATACAACAGATATGCCATGACCTGGATGAATGAGAACCTTCACAAGCAAAAGTTCTTATCGTTAAAAATGGTGCAAATTTTTCCACAATCAATCAGATTTTAGCATAAGAACTTTTATGATATAGGCCAGATAATATGTACACAACAAAAGGTTGTTAGTATTTTCTTTAGAAGCATGATGCAGGCTGATACCGTTTGTATTTAATGCAATGGTACTTACCACTGCAACATGTAAATTTAATATATTGTTTGGGTCTTAAAGGCAAAGGTGGCCTTTGCCTTTATACTACTTCCAGGCTCCAACATTCCTTTAAAATGCATTGCACAGAGCTGTGCTAAGACCATGTTCACATCAATATGCTTCACCTGCAGCTCTGAGCTGTTTTGTTTTTATAAGTGTACCTTGTAGAGTGGTCAGTTCAATTCTACTGGGGTCGCCACCTTTCCCTTTAAGACAAACACTTAGGGCTAGCTTCCACTAGCGTGTTTTGGATTGCGGTTTGCAATCTGATTGTGCTAGTGGGAATGCAGGCATGTAATTGCCTATAGGACCGGCACCACTACATGCGATGCGTTTCCGTGTGCTATTGGAGTGCATGCGATCACCATTTTTTTGTCTGCATTGCATGCTCTCTGCTAGGGTCCAATTGTGGAAGCGCAAAGCCCATGCACAATCGAGCATTATTGCGACTGTGCGTCCTCCCTTGCACTTAAGTGGGGCCACAGCCTTAGGAAATTGCTAAGTTCCATTGCATTAAATACATACTGTATGGCTAAACAGAAATCAATGCAGCTTGCATTACACTTCTAAGGGCTAGGTCACACAAGCGCGTTTTTCATGCAATTGCAATTTCCCAAATTGTACTGAAATCGCAGCAACGTACCAAAATATTGCGATTTCGGGTGTGTTGTGATTCACGCATGTGTCAGCAATTTGGTAACGCATGCGTTTTCATAATGACAATGGACAAATTGCGAGCGCAAATGTGTGCAATTGAGGTGCGTTGCAGTGCGGCCGTGCCCTAAATGTACATTTCAGCAATACACACACTAATATAAATGGTAGAGTGCAGAAATAAACACATACAAAGACAGTCTTGCAGAAATGCTCACAAATATAAAGGGTTAACAAGTTGCTTCCTAAATACATATGAAAAGGGTTAACACCTTCCCCCACTCTGAGCAGGAAAATTTGCTATTAATATTCATTGCTATCTGTGATGATTGGCTGGGAGACACTGGCAGGTGGGGACTCTGAGTTCAAGTGTTACATGCAGCTTACAAGAGAAATATAAAGAGCTAGGAACAGGTGGCAAAATCACCAACCATCCCAAAAAGTCCCCCCTACAATAGCACTACCACATGCCAAATTGCAATAAAAAATACGATTTATTGGATTCACACAGAATATACCCCCCTCACAATATACATTAATAATATATAATATACTATATATAATATATAATATACACATTACAAACTAACAACAATAAAACCGGGCGTCCCCGGTGTATCAAACATAAGGGAAGAGCTCTAAACCATAGCGTGTGTCTCAAAAAGCTCCAACGAATACTGTAAGTAAAACAGCTACTCTGGACTCGTCGTGAGAAGCCAAGTCCGACTTACCGATCCCCTTCACGGACGGACCACACACTTCACCCGATATGTT
Source organism: Hymenochirus boettgeri (assembly GCA_019447015.1). Taxonomy (NCBI): domain Eukaryota; kingdom Metazoa; phylum Chordata; class Amphibia; order Anura; family Pipidae; genus Hymenochirus; species Hymenochirus boettgeri. Next base: position 40,811,063 of record CM033472.1, on the reverse strand, counting down.
CGCCTCTGGAGTCCGTGTCCACAGGTCCAAATAACCCGGTGTAGCCGGCAGCTACCTAATACACCAGTTCGGAGCTTAAGGTTCCATAAAGATTGCACCTAGGCTGAGTAACGACACACACTACGGAGGCCCTCCCGGACCTACACGTGTTTCACCATTTCGCCCATACTGCTATGGCTTCCTCAGGGTCACATGATACCGGATATCCCATCCCCTTAAATAGTCCCACTCTTAAAGACATATTGCTAACATATCAAAGATGGGATAAAGAATAAAATAACATATTCCATAAACAAGAGTGTAAGTCATTTAGACAGTTGAATACAATGAAGGGTTCACTATACAACATGGCATTCTAAAGACAACCTCCTAAACTTAAGGTTTATCCCAGGAAAGACGTTTGTACACATCAAGGGAACACTTTTAAGTATATTAGGTGGAGACATCTAAAAGTGTACCGAGAACATTTAGTCTCTATATGTCAATGGATATAAATCACTTAGTGCTCAGGATATCTTCACATAATAAACCAAATTAAAGGAAACAATTAAACTGAATGTCATCGTTTAGACCAAACGGGGTCATGGTTTTGAGCTTGAATATCCACCGTAATTCACGCTGGAGAATCACCCTCTCCAAGTCTCCACCCCGTACACCCATCTTGACTACTTCAAGTCCCATAAACTTCCATTTGATATTTCTATTATTATTATGAAACTCTGCCACATGTTTCGCTAGGGCTGATCTTTCAATTTGTCCCTTAAGGACTGCCCTATTATGCTCCTGTATTCTAGTAGTCAATGAACGAAGGGTCTTGCCCACATATCTTTTATTGCAGGCACACTCTATCAAATAAATTACTGCTGCAGATCTACACGAAATATATAAGGATTTTAAATGTCCTCCCCTCATCAGAGCACACATGGTCAGTTTCTAACATCCGAGGACACATTACACATTTCCCACATTTCTTATTACCCTTCCATTTCCTATCTGTCAGCCAATTGGTTTTAGCTTCCTTATCCACAAAATGACTGGGAGAGAGACAATCCCTCAAATTCGGGGCTCTCTTAGCCGTCAGTGACGGATGATTCAAAATAGAACCCCCTAAGTCTTTGTCTTCGGACAGGAGGAACCAATGCTTATTAAGGATGGCTCTAATTTTGGACCATTCGGTTATCACTCGGTTATAACCAGTGATAAGCCGAATTTGGGAGACCCCACCAATCTCATCCTTAACCTTTCTTCTAAGTAGGGTCTGTCTGCTTACATTGTTAGCCCGCTTCCAACCTCTCTGGACCATTTGCTTAGAGTAGCCCCTTTGGTAGAACCTTTCGGCCAGTTCCTTCGCCTGACAGTTAAACATCTCGTTGTCTGTACAGTTACGCTTCATACGATAGAACTGGCCTACCGGGATCCCCTTGATCACATTACGTGGATGATGGCTAGATGCTTCTAGCAGAGTATTTACTGCAGTTTCTTTTCTATAAGTATATGTAGAACTGGATGAGCCAACTCTACGAATGGCTAAGTCCAAGAAGTATACTTCTTCCTTGCTATATTCAAACATTAGCTTTATATTGTATACATTGTTATTAAATTTTTCAACAAACTTGATAAGGCTCCCTGACGACCCTTTCCATATCAAGAGTACGTCGTCTATATATCGGATCCATAATAACACCCCTTCACTGGGGTCCAGATCCGCTATAATGTTACTCACTACACGTCTTCCAGAGGCCGAGATGGAGGCAGGCGTACGTAGGAGCGCAGGCCGCCCCCATCGCGGTCCCCCTCAGCTGACGATAGTACTTATTGTTGAAGATAAAACGTTGTTATTCAATACAAACGATAATAATGTCATCACAAATTCTGTATGATTCTTAAACTTCGATTCCCTTGTTTCCAAGTACATTCTAGAGGCCTCATCTAAAGTAATACCTTCTAGGTTCCGTAATACATCAGTAGTATCCTGTACATATGAGCTCAAAGTTAATAGAAAGGGTCTGAGCACTACATCAATGTATTTCCGCACATTTTCCGTGGGCCCGTCTATCCCCGCCACAATGGGCCTTCCTGGGGGAAAACTTCTTTTTTTATGTACATATATTCATATTCCTGCTTAGTTATTAACTTATCTTTAATACCTAGATCCAGAATTGCCCGGAGTCTCCTCTGGATATTCCCCATAGGATTAGAGGCTAATACCTCATATTGCTGTCTGTCACTAAGTAGTCTCAATGCTTCCATCTTGTATTGCTGTTTGGTCATAACCACAATATTGCCCCCTTTATCTGCAGTACGAATTATCAAGTCGTCTCGCTGTCTCAGGGACTTCACAGCTTTAATTTCACCTCTAGATAAATTGGAACTGCTCGGGGACACATTCATTTTCTCTATATCCCTAGATACTAGTTTAACAAATAGGTCCACATTAGGGAACCAGCTAATCGAGGGATACCATTTAGACTTATTTTTAAGACCTGTTGCCACCTACGTGGCAATATCAACCTCCTTCATAGTACTTTCTTCCGAATCCTCATCCAAAAGACTCTGGAGGACTTCAATCGTTCTCTTATCCTTCTCTGTAAGAGAAATCTTTATGTTTTTTTACAAATAATTTTTTAAGAGTTACTTTACGGGCAAAGAGATGGAGATCTTTTTTTTATAAAGTCAAATCTGTGAAAGTGATTTGTAGGGGCAAAGGATAACCCTTTAGAGAGGACCAATATAATATCAGCATCAAGTGCTTCATTCGTTAAATTAATAACTTTAAGCCCTATAAATTTCCCCCTCACTTACTTCTGTACCCTGGGTGGGTGTAACTTGTACGTTCCTTTCCGTTTGTATTTCCCCTTTTCTATTTCCTCTACATTTTTTCTTCCCCCTTCTGGTCTTTTTCCTCTTCCTAAAGGGATATTTCTTACTCCAAGATTATCCTCTCTTTCAGATCCACTTTCTTCACCTCCCTTTCTTGTCCAATTATAGGTCTTGCCATTCCTGAAATCATTGCTGTCTCTAATAAACTTCCTCTTTTTACGTTTTTTAATTTCAGTCTGCATTATATCCACTTCTTTCCTTAGTTTAATATTAAAAGTTTCAAAATCACCCTCTGTCTTAAACTCCTCCAATTTCTTACATCTTTCTTCAACTTCCTTATTCAAGGATTCCAATTTCTTGGAATCCGCCTTCACAATCAATTGCATTAGCTTAATTGAACAATCAGACAATTGTTCCTCCCATTTGGTTTTGCCTCTAGGTACCAATTTGTTTTTTATATAGTTGTCTAAACTCGATACTTCCCATTTTAATTTAAGTTGCTGTAGTATACATTTCTTGTATTTCTTACTACATATATTGAAAGTATCTTCTGGGTCAGATGTGTCCGAGATATCACTACTGTAAAATACATCCGACACATCTGAATCCCAGTCCAATTCACATAAAGAGAATGCCATGTTGGAGTAAAACCTGTGAAGCCAATAAATCAATTTACATCCAGTAATTCTGGTAAAGCAGCCTTACATGCAGCTTAGCATAAGGGGAGTGGAAAACAAACACAAGGTAGCTAGTTCGCATGTGCAGAAGGAATTTTGGTACCTGGACCACCAGGAAGAGGCAACACTAGAAGCCAGCCTTGACATCATAGATTGCCAGTACTCAGAAATGTTCTATAAATGATTTCTACAGTAAGAAGCTGAATGCCGTGGTGAAAGACAAATGGTTTTACAAAGTGACAGTTATAGAGTCTGTGGAGCTGCCTTTGTATCTTGGGTTTAGTTCTCCTTTAAAGTACGGTATATATTTATTATTTGTAGACTGTCTCTAATATACTTGACTGGCTTTTTACCTTACGCTACACAATTAATGGTTATTTGATATAAATTGTCTTGATCTGTAACTTGGGCAGCACGGTGGCTCAGTGGTTAGCACTCCTTCCTTGCAGCGCTTGAAGACCTAAGTTCAAATCCATCCATGGACACATCTGCAAGGAGTTTGTATGTTCTCCCCGTGCTTGCGTGTAATTGTAAAGCGCTATGGAAGATGTTGGCGCTATATAAATCCACAATAATAATGCCTTAATAAACAAGCAGATGGTGTATTATTGTTATAATAAACATATTTTTACAGAAATTGTTACCTACAAAGTTTTTTTCTTTTTCCCAAATGTCGATTGATGGATAGCTTTATAAAATGAATATTGACTCATTAGTGAGTCAGATGCCCTATAATTCATGTAATTAATTTACCTCATTCAAATACTGGTCTCATTGATCAATATTTTTGGCACACTTGCTCGTTTTCTGTTTTTATTTAAAATGTTAACACAAAATAAAAGAAATTTACAGAAAAAGTTTATTTATGGTTGTGATCTACAGTGCACACAAATCCTATAATGTAACAAAGATACTGTGCCATGCTGGAAAGCCAGGTGAAATATGAAAATTCATCAGATCGCCAATGCAAGTCCTGCATTAACTCCTTCACTTAGGAGACGTTTGCAGTATGTGCCTGACCAGACACGGTTTGGTCTCTGCCTTTAAATATACTGGAGGATTTACGTCAAGATGTCGTGAGCTTGGTGTTCTACCAGCATTTCCATGCTCTTCACATCTGTACACCAATACTCAAGGCGGTCTTTCATTCCCTTGATCTAAAAGAGAGAATCAGTTAGGGAGGGACATCATCAACACTGGAATAGTGCACAAATAATGATATATACAGTGGTATTTATAAAACTGCTACGTTAAAAAACTGGTCAACAACTGTAAAATGCTTTTTTCTGTCCAAAGGTTGAGATTACAGAAGACAACTCAAAACTATACTAAGAATGTACAGACCAATGGTAAACAGATTTTATATACAGAAAGATGTTGAAAAAAAATAAAAGCCCTTTAAGATTAGCTGTTTGCAGGTTTCAATTTATACACTAGTGAACATACTGGTCTCACACACATCGACATCCTCCAGATATCTGGTGACAATGTGGACAAATGTGTGTATTCACAGAGGAAGACACAACAGGTAGGATATGTCTGAGCCCCTTAAAATTCCAGGGACTGGTAGAACTGATAATGGGGGTGACTTGTGAGTGTTGTAAAGTGCACTTCAGATCTAGAACTAATGCTGGCCATACACTAGATATTAATAGAGGAAAGACTGATAGTGACGCACTGCAACCCCAAAAGGAGGTAAAGCTGACTGTTGGGGAAAACTATATATACAAATAATGAGATTAGTAATCCCTTTCCATATGCAATTAGCTTTGCAATATAGAGCACAGACAATAAAGTGGGGTAAATAAAGACATAACCTTTATTAGATACTAGACATTAAGCCCGTTACATAAACCCCTCAGCCCCTGTCCATACATTTTGAAGGGACATTTTTCCCCTTAGCCCCTGTCCATACACTTTGGAGGGATCTTTTCCCCTTAGCCCCTGTAAATACACTTTGGATAGAACTGTTTTCCCTCAGCCCTCCATAAGCTAACTGTCCTTTTCCTTGTGTGTTCTCTAAAGAGGTCTTCTGTCTCTTTAACTGTTACGCTATTACCTGGAAATAGCAGGGACTGTGCAGCCATCCATACGCTTCAGCGTCTAAACAGTTACCATGACAATGCTTTCCACGCATGTGCATAATCAACCAGCGTTTCGCGCATGCGCATAATCAACCGGCGCTTGTTACTGAAGGTACGCTGATGGAGCTACGCTAAAGTAAATTATGCCGCACAGTAAAAGACTTTCCTGCACGAAAGGAAATGAAGGGGCTGAGAGGGAGGAGGTAGAGCACTGTCAATGCACTCTGTATTTGCCTGGAGGGAAACTGCAGCAGCCTGAGGAATAGAATGCACACCAAGTGGCAAAAAGAAAAGAGGTAACTACAGGACACACACACACACACACACGGACACAGGGATGCACACTTGCATTTTATTATATAGGACTAGCAGAATACCCAGCATTGCCTGGATTTTCTAAAGATCCGCCCCAAACCTGTATCCGAAACTGAACAGACCTGCACCCGCAGCTACCACATATAATAAATAATACATATCACATCAACTTCCCGTTTAATGCCTATCACATCAACTTCCCCTTTAGCGCCTATCACATGAACTTCCCTTTGAAAGTGTATTACATGAACTTTTAACCCATTTCACAACTTTCCCTTTAACTTTAAAGCATATCACATCAACTTTAATTTTCGATTGTATCACATTAATTTCCCCTTGGAAAATTTCCCCTTGGTTGTGGGTACAACATTCATTTATTTTTTTAGGGTGCCACACTTACATAATAGTTATGCTTGCAAAAAATTACACATGGAACAGAAAAGTCAGTGAAAGGAATGTGTATGTGGCCTTTAACACTGAGGTTCTAGAAGTTTGTGGGGAAAAAAGAGACAAGGTGTAAAGTAAAAATAACCCCTTACAGTACAGTTGTATCAACTACAAGTTTCCTGAGCTGCTTTTTTTACATCTGCATCAGAATGCTGCAAAACTGTGATCTCCATGATAAAAATGTCAAAAAAAGGGGGTACAGAGGCATTTTTAAAGTTGTAAAGTAGCCTATGCTTTTTTCCAGGTCCTTAAACGTATGAATATCAAGTCTTATGAAAATTATCCCAGCCGATTGACTCGAGTATAAGCAGAGGGCCCTTTAAATGGACAGCAGAATTCCCATACATGAATCCCACACAACAATAGCCAAATCCAGTACCAGTAACCCCCAATTCCTTGGCACTCCAGATGTTTGGAGACTACAACTCCCAGCATGCTTTGTTGCTGGGAGTTAGTTTCTAAACATGTGGAGTGGCAAGGTTCAGTAAACTTTTAATTAAGCTTACCATCATTTACAATTCTCCTGAACCCCATATTGTAAAGGGCCCTCTGACTCCCATATAGTAAAGGACTCTCTGATCCCAATAGTTAAAATGTCACCCGAGGGTTGTAGTTTCAAGGTGTCATTTGCACTGTACTAGAAGCTGTTTTTTTGCCCCAAACAGAGGAGGCCCATCAGATTTACAGCATCCAGATGAGCAGTGACAGTGCTAAATGAGTCCAGCAGCCAGACAACAGGAAGCAGGAACGATTGTAAAGGCAAGAACAGCTCCTGTAACTTTCTATGCAGGTTAACACAGCGCCACCTACTGGTTACTATCCGCAATTGCAGAATTTGGATCTAAATTCTGACCCGAGTATGTCGAGGTTAGGTTTTCAGGCTAACTTTAAAGCCTGAAAAAATTCTATTATAATTTATACTTTCATGGGGAATACATTGGGGGAGGTGGGTAAAAGTAATATACATAGGGACAGTGTTTATGTGTTTAAGCACTAAATAAATAGTTAATAAGTAGTAATGACAATCCTTTTACTGCCACAGATCGTATATTCACGTAGCAAAGACTAAGAAAAAAAAATGGGGACAGAGATCAAAATTTGGTGATCACCAAATTCTTGGTCTTTGCCAATGAATGAAAAATCACTTGATGATGATTTCCGGGAAGTGATTTTTCCGATTCGATTTAGAATCGGAAAACAGGCATTTATACCCATATTCAAAGTTCATTATCATTCCCTAAGATGATTTGCTGATCATCTTTGAGAATGATCAAAAAAAAAAAAAAAAGGGGGGGAAATGTACACAAAAAAAATTGATACACACACTTTTTTCTTTTTTTTCCCTAAAACTATAAATTAGCAAAAAACTGTCTTCTCCAAGCTTCCCAATGCCCCCGGTGATATCAGGTAAACGCAGATCATTATTTGTTCAATTTCAAGGGAAACTAAGCCTATTTTAATTGGAAATTTTGCAGAGGTACCAAATAAAGACCGGATTGTATATTTAGGATCAGTAAAGTGTGCAAAAACTTGTGTGACTCTCCGTACTAACCGGTTTTCACTAAAATACCACTAAAGGGGGAGTGGGGGCAGGGGTTGGTTGTGGCTTTTTTAATTTTTTCTTGTAATTGCAATTGCGCATGGGTCCCATTTGAGCTAGTTGGTGGCCCCACTCGGTTTGCATATGGCATACCGTTTGATTCAGGACATGTGGGAGATTGCCATTTACTGGGTTTTTTTTTTTACTTGCCAAGTGGGTTTAGGTAGGATTTCAACCATCGAGTCCTCTTATTTTTTTTTTCACAAAATCTCCTAAAAGCACGGAGTTCTATGAATAACAGCGTCTGCAATTCTTCATGTATATACAAAAGCATAACACTGTTACGTAGTTGAAGGTGTGTAGCTTCCAAAAATATATAGTTTGTGGGGGGTATTTCCAAATTGAATAGGCTGTTCAAATTACAGAACACTGATTTTTTTTCTTGCAATTGCACTTGTGTATGCGTCCCATTTGAGCTAGTTGGTGGCCATGCCTCTGTGTGCACCCACGCATATGGCATACCGTTTGATTCAAGACATGTGGGAGATTGCAATTTAGTGGGCTTTTTTACTTGTCAAGTGGGATTAGGTAGAACTGTAACCTTTGAATCACCTTATTATATTTTTTACAAAATCTCCTAAAAAGCACCAAGTTCTTTGGATTACTGTGTCTGGAATTCTTCATGTATGTATGAAAGCTTGGCACCGTAACATAGCTGAAGGAGTGTAGATTCCAAAAATATATAGATTGTGGGGGTATTTCCAAGTTTTGGGACTGATTCCTTTGAAAAAGCGTAGGCTGTTCAAATTAGAGATTTTTTTTCTTGTAATTGCACTTGGACATGCGTCCCATTTGAGCTAGTTGGTGGCCACATCTGTGTGCACCACATAAAAGAATGACACTGTTGCATAGCTGAAGGTGTGTAGATTCGAAGAATATATAGTTTTGGGGGGTATTTCTAATATAGAGGGGCGTTTAGTCTGACAAATCTGAAAAGTTGCTGTAATTGGGCCACTGTGATTTGGCTCACTTTGTGGCTAGTCGATTCCACGTACGTATGTGTAACCAAGAATATGGCATACTATTTGATTCGGGACATTTGGAAGATTGATATTTGGTAACTTTTTGTTACATTTCATGGGATTTTGGCATGATTTCTACCTTCGAAAGTGGATTTTTGTTAATTTTTTTCAGAAAATCTGCGAAAAGTGCGAACTTCTATGAAGAACTGCGCCCACACCATTGATGGTATGAATGAACAAAATACAGCGTTACATAGCTGAAGATGTGTAGATTCGAGTATATAGTTTGTGGGGAAAAACTGCAGACTGTTCAAATTCAGAGTTGCCTGAATTCGTTTAAAATTCAGAGTTGCCTGAATATTTTTGCTGTTTTTCAGCAATCATGCATATGGCATACCGTTGATGCAGCAGATTTGGGAGATTGATATTTGGTAACTTTTTTTTTACATTCCATGAGGTTTTGGCATGAATTTACCTTTTGAAGTGTTTGGTATTTTTCCAAAAGTGCAAATTTCTACGAAGAACTGCGCCCACACCATTGAAGGTATGAATGAACTAACTACATTGTTACATAGCTGAAGACGTGTAGATTTCTGGAATATATAGTTTGTGAGGGGTATTTCTGAATTACGGGGTTGTTCTGTGGAAAAAAACTGAAGACTGTTCAAATTCGGAGTTGGCTTAACATTTTTGCTTTTTCTGAGCCATCGTGCATTTTCTCACTTCGTGGCTTTTCGCTTCCACGTCTGCGTGTGTAACTATGCTTATGGCATACTGTTTGATTCAGGACATTTGGGAGATTGATATTTGGTAACTTTTTTTTACATTCCATGAGGTTTTGACATGATTTCTACCTTTTGAATGTTGTTTGATGTTCATTTGTTTTAGAAAATCTGCAAAAAGTGCAAACTTCTACGAAGAACTGCGGCCACACTTGTTGGTATGAATGAACAAACTACAGCGTTACATAGCTGAAGGTCTGTAGATTTCATGTATAGTTTGTGGGGGGTAATTCTGAGTTTGGGGGGTGTTTTGTGGGAAAAACTGCAGACTGTTCAAATGCAATACTGGCTAATTTTTTTTTTGCTGACATTTGGCATTGGTCACGCTCTGGGTTAGTTGGAAGCTATGTCTCTGGGTACACACATGAATGTGGCATACCATTTTATTTGGGAGGGGTTAGGCTTTCATATTTGAGATGAGGTTGAACTTTCCTTTGCGTTTTTTAGCTGAAAACGCTTTGATTTGTCTCTGATTTTACAGTTGAGGAAAAAAAGGAAAATGTGAGAAAATAAACTTACAATTGGACGAAGCGCTGTGCCCAGGTATCTGTATTTTGATCGAAACTTACCTCACTCAAAAAATCCTGCGGGTGTGTCGTTTCTAAAAAAATCTCACTTGTGGGAATATTTTACTTAATTTGGAAGATATTCTATGTTAACCGTCAGAAGTGGTTATATATTTTAATTTGGTGTAATACTCTTGAAGGTGCAGTTTTAGTTGGGGGGGGGGTGTCTCCTGTACAGGAAAAGTGGGGGACATCATATATCTGGTTTTATTGTTGACTCGGGAGAATCAGAGCTTTTAGAAAATGTAGGATTTTTGTGTGTAACTTAAAATAGCTATAAATAAAAAGGCATGAAAATTTGCAAATTTTAAAGGGTATCTCCACTCGTTTTTCAAGTTTTGGTAATCCAGTTCTATTGAAGAACAGGAGGTAAGGAGCTGTGCCTTACCTTCCGTTCTTCAATAGAACACACAGGAGACTGGTGACAAGCTAAGAAACTTAACCGCTCGCTCGCTCCCCTGGCGCGTAGTCTGACAGGTCCCGACGGACCTTGTCTTCTATGCGCATGCCCGATCTATGCGCATAGAAGACAAGGTCCGTCGGGACCTGTCAGACCAAGCGCCGGGGGAGCGAGGAGAGCAAGTTTCTTAGCTTGTCACCAGTCTTTGTGTGTTTATTGAAGAACGGAAGGTAAGGCACAGCTCCTTTACCTCCCGTTCTTCAATAGAAACTGGATTACCAAACTTGAAAACGAAAGTGTACGATTTGTTAGTGAATCCAAAACCCTACCCCCGCAATATCTGATTGGTCCAAGATCCAATCATATTTAGGACAACTCCACCCTAATAATACATCTTTAAGAAAAAATTGCATCTTTAAAAATATGAGTGATATATCATAGTTTGTCCTAATTAATCATTAGTGTATGACTGCTGCTTCGGGATCCTCAGGAAAAGCGGCAATTTACAAACCTGTACGGAGCCGTATGGAGTCTGAGCATGCTCAGAAGAGTCGACGGATTAAACATCAGTCATTGGCTGTATGTCAACTGCCAAATCCAGACTGACTTCTAACAACTGGAAGCACCAGTAATCAGATAAGGAAATGTGTAGATCAGGTTAGACTTATATATTCATTCAGATTTCACACTATACTGTTTAGGTTTTGGGTGTGATTTAACGTGTAGTCAGTTTTCATTAGGGCTGACCTTACGCCGTTAAGATGTATCTAGACCATCAGATTTGGGGGTGTTTAATAGACGACTATAAACTGTCATGAACCTTCAGAGAAGCTAGTTTCTAATCACATCAAAGTAGCACTGCTCACTTTGACCCAGACCGTCTCCCTCCCGTCGAACTATAAGTATGCAGATGCGAAGCCCAAGGGTATCATCCAGAGGGACACTGAGAGGGCGGCAGCCGGTCTTCAGTAAACTCTTACAGGATATGCAATTAAAGTTCTTATCGTAAAATGGTCTAATTTTGTCCCAACCAATGCACATTTAGCTTTCAAGTAATAATCTGATGGTTGGGGCAAGTGTAGCACCATTGTAACGATAAGAACTTTTTATTGCATCTCCTTTTAATTCGTTTATTTGGAATCACTAAAACCTAATCAGCTTCCACTATACAAAGTTGTCAAACAAACTAAAACGGACAAGAACATGTGAACACTCCAGGATCCGCCCAACGCGTTTCGTGGCCGATAGCTACTTCCTCAGGGCATTGGAGGATGTCCTCTTCACCCTCCAATTTAAAGCCCCGATCTTCTAACCCCTTGTTGGTTAAAGCATATATCAAGGTGGGAGGACACTCATAACAACCATAGTGCAAACATTAGAAATGATACAAACATTAAAAACCAACTACATTGTTCTTATATAGTTAATTATTGAAATACAGTAAATTACAGTGAAGGGAACTGAAATAGAAGCTTGTATAAACGGCAGAATTGTGGATATAATATTAATATTATATTCTTAAAGGATAATAGTATATATTCGATCTTGTATATTTTAATCACAAAACAACTTACCTCGAATCTCTATCATACCCATAGGGGCTAAGGTCTCAGCGTAAGATCCAAAGGGCCTCCTTCACGCAAAAGAGAGATTCTCTATCTCCCTTTCGCACATCGTTTCTGCACTGTCAATAATTTGAAATGTAATGTTTAAATACCCCCCATGTTGTTCATAATTGGTTGATATTGCGAAGTCATATTTCTTATTATCGTCCCGCATTTAAATGTTCTGCCAGTCTCTTATTGGCTGATCTGATAGTCTGCCTATATATTGCTCCCCACAAATACATGTGGCTAAATATACTACATGGTAGATTTACAATTGTAATACGATGAATATGAATGTCTTTTATACCGACTCGTCAAAGAGTTAGACACTTTCAATATATTTACAAATTTTGCATTGTTTGTTGCCCCACTTGAAAAACACCCTTATATTTAAAAGAGCCAGTCTATTTAGGCTGTGTCAGTTTTCTTATCTATAAACATGCTTGGTGAAACAAGAGTACCAACCGATTGTCCCCTCCTGTATATGACTCTTGTTGTTGAGGGAATGATATCTTTCAAAAGGGGATCTGAGAGAGAAATAGGCCATATTTTTTGGGATTCTCCTGACCTTGTTACTGTCTCTGTTGGACGTAGTCACAAAACCTGGACCTTTCCATCCTGGACGACCATTTTTTCATTTGAGATTGTTGCCCTTTGGTAAATAACACATGACTTTCTATCTTTGCTACAGCTCTCTCATAGGCATTTCTATATGCTCCTGGGGTATACCCTCTTTTCCAAAGGCGATCCCACAAGTTCCATGGATTTAATCTGTAACCTGTCCCATGTAAGACACACTCTCCTCAGACTATAAATTGGCCATAGGGGACGCCTTTAGACCTAATGGGTGCTACTGTCTTCGCACGTATAGTGTATTCCTCGTTATGGGCTTACGAAAAGGTCTGTAGTGACCTTTTCTCCACAACTTCAAAATGACTATCCATAAATTCAATTTTTATCTTTTTGATACGAAACGTAATGCCCCAACCTGTGTTCTTACAATAGTTGATGAACTGTTCAAACTCGTTAGAACCTTGAGATTCTCGCAGATCAATATCAAGTCGTCTATATATCTGTATAAAGCTTTATATTACCTCTAAAAGGATTATTGTCACAGAAAATAAATGTGTTTCCCAAAACCCCATAAAGAGGTTTGCGTAAGAGGTGAGAATTTACCACCCATAGAGGTTCCCTTTTTTCTGTAAATATTAACATTATTAACAAAAAATAATTTGTCTCAAGCAGAATGTAAGGGCCCGTAAAAAACATTTTTGTGGTCAGGATACCATTGTAACAATCAAGCCAATATGGCAGACTAACCCTTCGATGAGGACTGTGGAAGAGTAGAAAGATTGACATCCAGGTTCACCAATAGTAATTCTCTTCCCAAATTGTAGATGAAATTGCAACAATAGCATGAGATGTATCTCGTAAATATGTGGGAGACCAAGTTACCATGGGTAATACATGGAGTCAACATATTGAGAAAGGTGTTCATTCATGGAGCCATGCCCGAAACTATAGGCCGGCCCTTAACCTCTTGTAGCGATTTGTGGACTTTGGGCAAGATATGAAAGATAGGGTTTGCTGGACTTTTGTTCAATAGATACTCATATTCAATGGACAAATTACCCATGGATAAACCAAAATCCAATAGCTCTTGTAATTGGTCCATACATTTTTAACAGGGTCACCTAGTAGGATCTGGTAAGTATCCGCATCGCTGATTTGTCCATAACTTCTCTAGATATTCACCGAGTCCCAAACAACTACCGACCCCCACCTTGTCTTGCCCCTTTGACCACAATATCAGGATTATTTCTAAGTCCTTTAGTGTATACATAAAGTACTGATTCTCTGTGTGTATCTTTACACGATTTGAAGAGCTCATTTTGTGGTAGCTCAGATGACACTGCTTTATAAACAAATCTATACAATTACCCTTTACTTTGTATCGGATAAAAGATGGATTTTTTTCTTTAAACCTGAGGTACACTAAGTGTAGCAGTGTTAAAAGTAATCATGTTTTAACGATTGTAAAGATCTAAATTTACATTGATCAAGAAAACATTCTCACAATTATTATCCAAAGTTACTTAGCTACATTATTATTTCGACAAAATGACATTATTCTTATCATCCTCCAGGATATCCATAGGTTTGAGTTAAGTGGTTTCCATCGAATGTAGATTGAAATGTCTCTGTAAAGTTAATTTCCTCAAAATCTATAAAGATCCAGTAAGACCTCAAAAGACTTAATATTTCCAGGTATGACAAAATTAAGGCCCAAATTCAGGCTGTGAGTTCTGTTGGTTTTAGGACGTGTGTGAATATTGATAACATTATCATTTTTGTTTGCTTTTATATCAGGACATGATTCACAGAATACCTTTAGTCGAATAGGGGTTAATATCTCCTCCTGTTGTCTTGTATCGTGATCGTGATCCAAAGTCTTAAATCCTCCATTTTTCCTCCTACGCCCTCTTTATCTTTCTCTTGTTGCGGGGCGTCATATCCCCTTTTGAAGATATCATTTCCCTCAACACCAAGAGTCATATACAGGAGGGGACAATCGGTTGGTACTCTTGTTTCACCAAGCATGTTTACAGATAAGAAACTGACACAGCCAAACCCGACATGGCTTAAATATAAGGGTGTTTTTTCAATGTGGGCACAAACGATGCAAAATTTGTAATATATTTGAAGTGTCTACTCTTTTACGAGTCGCAGTAATAATAAGACATTCCATATTACGTTATTACAATGGTAAATCTACCCATGTAGTATATTTAGCCACATGTTTTGTGGGAGCCAATATATAGGCAAGACTATCAAATCAGCCAAATAGACTGGCAGAACTAAAATGCGACGATAATAGGAAATAGAATTCTGCTATATCAACCCATATTATTAACAACATGGGGGTATTTCTAAACATTAAATTTCAAATTATTGGACAGTGCAGAAATCGATGTGCGAAAGGGAATAGAGAATCTATCCTTTTGCGTAAGGGGCCTTTGGATCTATCCGCTTGAGACCTTAGTCCCTATGGGTAGAATAGAGATTTCGAGTTAATTTGTTTTGTGATTAAATATACAAGATCAAATATATACTATTATCCTTTTAGGATATTAATATTTATTTCACCACTTCCTGCCGTTTATACAGCTTCTATTTCAGCTTTCCATCTCACTGTATTTTTTACTGTATTTTCAATAATTACATATAAGAACAATGTAGTTGGTTTAATATGTTTGTATCATTTTTATAATGTTTTGCACTTATGTCTGTTATAGATTGTCCTTCCCCACCTTGATATATGCTTTATATACCACAAGGGTTTAAAGACTGGGCTTTAAATTGGATGGGTGGAGAGGACACTCCTCCATGCCCCTGAGGAAGTGGCTATCGGCCACGAAATGCATTGGGCGGAGCCCTGGAGTGTTCACATGTTTCTTGTCCGTTAGTTTGTTTGCAACTTTGTATGTGATGGCTTTATGGTTTTAATGATTCCGAAAGAACAAATTAACAGGGTTATTCAATAAAGTTCTTTATCGTTTAAAATGGTGCTATTTTGCCCGAACCAATCATATGTAGCTTTCAAATGTTAAATAAGATCTGATTGGTTGGGGCAAAGTTAGCACCATTTTTTAACGTAAGAACTTTTATTGAATCTCCCTGTTAGAGTTTTACTGAAGACCGGCTGCCCGCCTCCTCATTGTCCCTCGGGATGCTATACCTTTGGGCTCGCGTCTGCATACTATAAGCATCCCCCCAATAATGAGATGATCTGATAACTAAATATATATCCACTTACATATAAGCTTATTATAAATAAAAACTATGCTAACATGCAAATCACAGTTTTATTCCTGTGCCAAGCAGGGAAATGATTTCTCTACTGCCCCGAGCACCGCATAGCCAGGAAAACACAACTTGGTACCTCATTATACAGATAAATGAATGGTTGGATAATCCATGGAATGGCAGCCAACTAAAGAGTTATTTTATGTAGCATAACAACTCTTAGTTGCCGCCATTCCCGTGGCAGGAAGCCATAAGTAAAAAGACCTTTCAATGCTGCAACAAAAATCGAAGTTTATTGCAAGCACTTTCTGTACATTTACTTTAAGGTAACAGGTATAAAAAAAAAGGGCATCTATAGGAAACAATATGCTTCTTTAGATCTCCAATCTAAACTATCCTCTGCTGTGTAACGATTTCTATAACTAGAATGTTTGTGCAAATCAAGTGATCTTGAAGTCCAAGAAATCAATTTCTGGACTTTGAACAATATTGCAAGAACTCATAGAGCTGAGGGTAAGTTAAGGATTTTTCAAACCTACACAATGGTCCGTAGAAGTTTTACATTTTAGTTTGGGGTGGACATCCCTTAAAGCAAGGAGAAACGTCCAGCGATTGGATCCTGAGGGACGGGGACAAGGGCTCCCCTGCGCAATGTTCACATCCCTCCCACAGCATCACAGGAGGCAGACCTTTGGACAGGAAGACAGCCACTACTCTTCATTTTCCTGGACTATACAGAGGGGGCCAGCACTTGGGCAAATTTTTACATTTGGGGTGGACATCCCTTAAAGTTTTCCATTTTATAAAGGGGATCATCCCCAACATGTGGGGATTTCTTTATTGTAGGATTATCCTATGCAAAGTGATCCCACATAGGTTGTTGTGTCCCTTGCCATAACTGTAACTATTATTTGCCCTGGAAGAAGGTGGCTTTTTTTTTTTTGGCTTGTCCATTGTGCTCCTATATATAGCACAAATTAGATAAGAAGGGTTTGGACGCATGTGCACTGTGCCTCCTCGTCATAGCATTGCTTTTTTTTTAGCAATAAAAATATTGTATTCTAGACATATTTTTTCAAACAATCATTTAACGTTTAAATTTGTTTGGAGAATGTTGTATGTTTCATTGCATTTATTAGGTTATTTTAATCTTTTACAGCTCGCACTGGACATTGACAGATACTGATGACCATATCAACTATCTAGAAATATGGTATGGCTTGATATTGAAGCTTATGTAGTGGACTTCTGTTTAACCTGTAAAGGAGCTGTTATTAATGCTTATTGTCCGAGAAAGAAGTTTAAACATTCAGGTTTCAAGGATTAAACAAGTATATATGTAATATCTGTTGTATTCAGTTAGATTAACTGGACTTGAAGTTTAGTTCTCTTGAAGACATTTTGCTAGTCATCCGACTGGCTTTCTCAATTCAGAATGACTTGTCAAGAATCGTGGGAATTATGTACCCTGAAAAAATCCAATTAGCATATCACATCCAAGTGTTAGGGCGTGGTTTGGATAGTGGCTAAGAGGTTGTTATAGGAACCACCAGGGTAAGTGTGTCAAAACAGCATTGTACATGGCAGACAGTTGGTGTCCGAACCCCCCACCTCTATTGAGGCTGGTTTCTTTAATTCTTTAATTCACATAAATGGCCTCCTTAAACCTCTCTTGAATCAGTCACGTTCCTATAACACCTCTTAGCCCACTATGCACCACGCCCTTAACACTTTGGCTGTGATATGCTATTGGGATTTTCCAGGGTACACTATTGCCACAGCTTCTTGTCAGTTTTGAATTGAGAGCCAGTCGGATGACTAGCGAAACGTCTTCAAAACTAACTTCAGTCCAGTTTGATGCAACTATTGAATCTCAACAGATATACCATGACCTGGATGAATGAGAACCTTCACAAGCATATATATGTAATAGATGAAGAATGTGAATTGGCCCTAAATAATTATATGTAGTATTCATCCTTATTTACATCTATTCAAGAGAAGAATACCATTCAGCTATCTATATGCTGAATGCACAGAACATTGCTTCTTAATTATAATTGGGCTAGGTGGTTATTTCTGTCCAAGCAAAGGGTAATGCAAGCCATTATTTCAATTAAAATGGACATGTCTACTCCAGAACAAAAACTATACTTGTACATTTCCCACCCAGCCCACCCCCCCACCCGAAAGCCCCTAATCTTTATCTTTTTAAGTAACTTAATGAATATCCTAGTAAGTTGGGGAATAGGATAATTTGTGTTTGGTGTTGTTTTCTTTTGACAGTTTATTGTAAGATACTATTTATTGACCCTCTCTTTTTTTTTTCCTTTTTGTATTTGCGGACTCTGACTTTTTGAGCGTTACAGGTCTTTTAATGGCAGTGTTAACGGTTTACAGGCATGGCAAGGTCTGGACGGGACATCGAAACTTTTATGTTATGTCTCAGTTGGACTTGTGGTTTCTCTTCTTTTCTTCTCATGTATTTGTATCCTTAATAGCACGTGAGGAGGATTCGCTTCAACATCCCAAAAAGACATTCCTATTGCACAGTACCTTATGACCCCTCAAATGGGGATGGGTCTTGCCTGAAGTATCACTGCGCTTTCATGGGCCACTGAAACTTTTCGTCCCTGATTGTTGTTTATTCCATAATTACGGTATACCAACATTAATGTAAGGAACGTGAAGTTTTTTTTCTGAGGTTTGCAACTAATTGAACTTCTTAATATTTCTAATGTTTAAAGGACCACACCACATGTATTAGGTGGGATTAAAACACTTTTTAAGCTAGAATTTAGAAAGCTTTGGATACTGGGAACTATATTTTGCATCAACGACTGGGGAAATTTACGAGATCGTCTATTGCTTACTCATGCAGCTGCAACAAAATTTTATATCGCAGTTGTGACTCTTAGTAAGTTGGTGATTTAAATTGTCATTTAAAACTGCTGCAATTGAAGTTTTAAATTCCTTGCCGTGGCTGCGACACGCATATTTCACAAGTGACCCTATACTTTGTTACAAACGGATAAGTGTGACTTTTAGACAGAATTTATCGAATGCACGCTTGTTAAATTTTCCAGTATGCACTTTACATTTTAGTAATGCTCCCTAAACATACTTACCCTACCCCCAATCCTCGCCAGCTCTCATTTACTTCCTAGTACGGATGACATGAGAGCTGTCCATATAACAAACTTAAGTTTAGCTCTACAACAATATTTAGTAATCCTGCTGGAAGCAAAGTTTTGAACACTTGCACATTCCTTCCTAGAGTTCTGGTATTGCAACATTATATCCTCTGCCAGAACAGTCATGTGCTAATCAGTACCTGAAGCAGTTGATACGATGTTGCAATTATAGTAGCACTGAGAGGAGTGTGATTTTACAGCTTTTTTGCTTTAGCTGAAAGCAGAATTTTAACTGGATAATAGATCTGTACATAAGAAGTTTTTTTCCCCCCATGTTAAAAGAAAAACAGCACTTTTTCTGTGAGAGATGTATGTGTCAGCACAGCCAATCAGGTTTGTGACAGAGACATAGGGGCCAATAAAATAGGGGGTAGTAACTGTTGTATAAAGTATAGGGCCAGTAACTGCTGTATAAATTATAGAGACAAGTAATTGCTATCTAAGTATAGGGGGTAGATAACGTGTTCAGACTAGAGTGGCGCTCACCATTATTCAAATCCTGTCCCACGTGGTGCATCTGCATTCAGTAGAATACCCCTCAGAGCTGGATGTGCTACTTACATACGATAAAGAATACTTTATTTCAAATATATAAATCATGGATTACATCTGGATTACATTTGAGTACAACATCAACGAAGCGATTAATCTGTGGGGTCCCCTACTGACACATTTCATGATATACTAATAAAAAAAAGGAGTATAGTAAAATACCTAAAAACAGGTGCACCCTGAGTTCCCCCACTCAGGCAAAAATTCCCACAGCGGGGTATGCCCAAAAGAACAACCCCCTGAGGGATAACAATATAAAATGTGCACACTGAATGAAGGATAAAAATATTTATTGTAATATTTATTGTTGTAAAAAACACATATTCGTCAAACTAAACTATATACACTAAACATAGCTGACCCTACGTATCCCAATAAATAGCCCTAAAAAAAGAGAACCTTTACCAGACATATATTATGAGAGGGGATAAATGCCAGCAGTATAAACAGATATACATATATAGTAAAAATTAGTTCCACTATTAAAAAGATAAAATCCAATCCCGATGTCTAGAGGTATGGATCCCGTGCAAACAATTCCCGTTCCTCATAAAAAAGCCCAAGCATAGGACGAGTCTAAAAATGTCTCAAAAGTGTTACAAAATGTGACACAAATTATCCAGTAGACGCCTACTACACCTCCAAAAATATTACGAATATTGGGAGTCTAGGCCCAGGATTTCCCTTATTGCACAGGAATTGGAAGCTATATATCGAGGATACCAAAGGCTTCTGGAACGGTGTAGTATCATGCTCGTTTAAATTGTATCCAATGTATTCCATTGTTGCCAAGTGATTGAAGCTTTCTTTGTGTGCGCCATATTTTGTAACACTTTTGATACATTTTTTAGACTCTTCTCTATGCTTTGGGCTTTTTTTATGAGGAACGGGAATTGTTTGCACGGATCCATACCTTCTAGACACTCGGAATTGGATTTTATCTTTTTAATAGTGGACCTAATTTTTACTATATCTGTATATATGTTTTATACTGCTGGCATTTATCCCCTCTCATAATATATGTTCTGGTAAAGGTTTCCTTTTTTTAGGCTATTTATTGGATCCATAGGGAATACCTTACTTATTGTGAAGCTGGCCAGCTATGTTTTGTGTATATATGTTTGTTTGACGAATATGTGTCTATCAATAAATATTTTTATCCTTTTTTGGGATAGTGTTTCTCTTGCGCATCCCATTTAGTGTGCACATTTTTATTTTTCATGGATATACCACTCCTTCAGAGGAATGATCCCTCCCCATCTTTTCTTTAAATAGAAATAGTTGATGATGAAGGTGTCTTGTAAGGTTAAAGGGGAAGTACATAATCCCTTCATAGCAGTACAAAAGTTAACCAGAAAACCATATCCGTCAATTAAAACCCAAATTATATAAAACACAATTGTGCATCAATATAACTATGTGTATCCATAACGCCAAAGTACAGATACATGGACTATACAACTTTTATGGTTTCTATGGTTAAGTATACATAATCTATAAATTTGATGTATGTTTTATTAAAATTTATTTTTAAATATAGCTTAATGATCTATTAATTAATGAAACCACACATTTCCATTGTGTGCTGCTATCATCTCCTCTGTTTGTTTCCAATAATCGTTTTCCCTGCTATGCTGTTTTGCTTATATATTGAAGGCCGCAGATACACGTGGCCAAATAAATTATATATTTGGTACGACAGCATATGTTTTAATATTGAAGGTATTCCCCTGTACCATCCTTGTAAATGATTTTAGTGGGGTTGAGTATGTTTACAATGGTACATCTTGGATGTCTACCAGGATAGCATCCCTTCTATTTAAGCCATGTGTTTTTTTTTAAATTGTTGCTGTTAAATTGGGAAATTCGTGGGGCTATATTTCTGTATTTCAGAAAATAAAGGGTATCTTTTTCTCTAAAAATCAACTTTTAAAAAAGGTGTACAATGTACAAGATCCCAGTACTCCATACTTTTTTTCAGAATTTAATCTGAGCTGTAGATTTCGAGAACATCATTTGAAATCACAGCATTTACAGGAAATTTACCTGTCACTCTCCAGAAGCTGTTCTTGTTCATCTTTTGACATTGCTCTGTCTATTCGTCTTTTATTGTTGTTATACCAAAACTCCTTCAGACCATCTGTCCCACAAGTCCATGGCATTCTCCCTGATTTTTTTGGCCACATAGAACATATTCTTCATAGGCATAACCCAAGTTTGTGGGTTTGGGATGATTGAAATCTACTCTCAGAGAGATTTCTTAGTGATTGGCTAACAAAATTAATTTGTCTGGATCACACCCCTCATTACCTAGGAAGGTCAGTTTTTTTTGTTCAAGAGGAGGTAAACCTCAGACCCCCAGTTGTTGCTAATGTAATATTCATTGAAAGCATGAATCCTCATCCCCTTCCCAAATCAATATCAAATCATCAATAAATCTGAAATGATTGATGATATAGGGATGAATATATTCTGGATGGTATATATTTAATATGCTTCCCAGTACCTCATAGAGGTTGGTATACGATGGGGTAAAATGTGCTCCCATCGCAGCACCCCTCTTTTGTAGATAGAAGCGTCTATCAAACAAAAAGTAGTTAGTATTTAATGTTCTAAAGTCTTTAAAAGGAAACAATTTTGTGCTTGTGGATAAATACCAGTTTGCACTTCCTGAATTTTAGAAGGTCAGTTCAGATATCTTACCCTCTGATACACTTTCCGTATCTTCAGGGTCGTGTCTATGTTCACACTCAACACATAGAACAGCACAGTATCACCACTCTGACCACTTTATATGAAAAAACCAGAAAAATACCCTGGTATTACCCAATGTGCACTTCAAAACACCCACATCCTATAACCACCAAACTGGACAAATAACGCCTGGAACACGAGGCAAACAGACACCAATATCTAAAGATTACTTAAACTACCAGATATAGTAAGTACTGATTTCTCATACCCAGTAAAAGCAAATAATTCTGTTAGAGGAAACACCCTTTGTCTTACCTTTTGGAGTTCTCCTACTATCTTTGTCCTGTTTGGTGGTTATTGGGATGTGGGGTGTTTTGAGGTGCACATGAGGAATACTAGGTATTTTTCTTGGTTTATTTCATATAAAGTGGTAGGATACTGTGTGCTGTTCTGTGTTGGTCAGAGGTAAGATATCTGAACTGACCTAAAAATTCAGGCATGCCAACTTGTGTTATATTCTATGTAAACTTTGGTTTTAAAATTCATTACTTTTATGATTGTGGATAAATAGCACAGCTTTTTTAACCATTATGTAATGGCCTCAATTCCATGATCAATGGATGAATAGCACTTACATCTATGTTGCCCTCATATAATTTTGTTGCCAACCAATTTTTAAACTTGTTTAATTATGTATTTGGTATCCTTTATGTAATAGGATACAAATAGAGAGCATTAATGTATTCAACCATGTGTTTATTAATAGAGTAATTTATTAATAGAGTTGATACAATAGGACAAAATTGTACTTGTTTTAACTGTTGTGTGTACCTTTGGGAACAGTGAAAATATAGGTATTCACCTTTAAATAATCAATTTTTTGAGAATTTAATATACCTAAATCATGACCAAAATCCACTAATTTCGTAATAACTGATTTTTAACACACAATGGAGTGCGAGACTCGATATGAGACAGTTGGCTTTGTGCCTCTTGGCTACAATCGTAATCCAGGATCACTATGGGTCCCCCATTATCTAAATGTTAGATAACTATAGATCATTTGTCTGATAATGTCTTAAGTCATTACCATTAGAGATATATTGTGACGGTTTTGATTTCTTTGTACACCATTTGTTGAGATAATCATATGTAACCCTTACTGTTAAGTGGTCGTGGGCAAAAACTCAATCTATTTTTAAGGTTGGTAATGTACTATATAGCGCACATATATTGTTCACCATTTTTTGAAGTTTAGATAGATTTTTATATTCATCCCAATCCCTAAAAATAAATTCCTTACATGTGTTGTTTTTATACAGCATTGCTGGAATTCTCAGGTATAATACCATTCTTATGCACCTTCTAAATTAGCAGCATTATTGTGTCTCAATAGTATAAGTTTTCTAATGAATTTGTGTGAGACCACCAACAACACACAAATATTTTATCTTGGTCAAAGGTAAACATTTATGCCATGTTCCAGTAAATCCTTTTCTTCTTTAGAATAGTTTACCTTGAAAAATTGATAATATTGGAGGCTGAGTCCTGATGGATTACTGAGGCTGATCTAATACCTATGTTTCCTTCTGGTTTTTCATGTTGTAACAGACTCGTCCCCACGATCTTCGTCTGCCTCATCTGATGGGTCTGTTTGTCCCAGTCGTTTTTGATATATTAATGGTGTTTATTGGTGTCCTAAAAAGTACCTACCACTTTTAATCCTGTTCATGGGCAGTTTTCTGTGTGTATCTGTTTATTTATAAAGCACTGCTTGGGGATGCAGCACAGCATTATGTAAATACAAATAAATTAAATGCAAGTTTTTAAAATGTAAGTTTAAAAAAAATTACATTAATCAGAAAAAGTCCCATAAATAGGTTAAGAATGCATAACATTAAATAATGATGAAGAGATATTCTAACCACACGTTGACACAGGAGTAAGATCCCTGCCCCAAGGGCTTGCAATCTAATATAATAAGTACCCTTCTTTTACTACCCCCGCAATTAGCACACATACTAATAGAACATTGATTTTTTTTTTAAAGAATGATTAGTATTTTCTTAATCCACCAAGCCGAATATATCACGTTATAACCATAAATCTTCCATATAATGGCCATGCATGTAATTTGTGTATAAGAATTTAGAATCCATTTAGACTCATCTGAGAAAACACTGAAAAAAGCTGAAAGAACAAGCAGTCACGGAACTTTCTCTACATATGTTTGTTATGCAGTGATAATTGTACAGGTCTCCTTGGCAAAGGTCTCACATAGAGACATATATTTGCAAAAAGGAATTTTTAAAGAAGAATAAAAGGAAAAAACAACAACCCACCACTCACTTAGTTTGTTCACAGGGTTAGAAAATAAAACAAGTCCTCATCACTTTCCACCTGCCATTGCCACTCTGTTCCTTGTTGTAAGGGGACATAGTTCAGTCATACTCTGGGCATACTCTGCAAGAAATGTGTCCTCCCAATGGGGGCACTTAGCAGCAGCCACAGGAAGGAAACAAGTTTAGAGTGCAGCGTCAATAACACCTAGACGTAAGTACCCTAGGTACCAGCTGTAACCCTCGGTGAGTACATAGTTTTAGGTCCTCACCTTGGTACAGCTAAAGGGAATAGGTTAATTAAACAAATCCTCTGGTGATATTTTGTCAGAACATGATTTAACAAGTTTGGAATTGTGCTTTCTTGCTTGGGTAGGGGAAGGGTTAAAAGCAGAATAAAATAAAAAGTCCCATTAGCAGTTGCTGCATCTGCAAGGTGTCAGGCTAGGTCACAACAGGCCGTTTTAACATCGCGTTTGTGGTCCAACGCGTGTTTAAATAAAAGTGCACAATAGTGTGCCTAATTGTTGTGGCCACAATCCGATAACTGGAGCACATGCAACCATTTATCACTCAATCATATGCAATCCGATTGCGCAACATTGCACAATCGCAGCGCATAAGTATGCCTGAAATGCGAGCATGCATGCCCATTTCGTGGAGCACTTGTGAACGTTACAGTTTGGCCTCAGATTAAGGCTTTGTTTACACTAACACTATAGTGTTTTGTGGCAATTTCCTATGGAAACATTGCACCAAAATGATCTGCCCAAGTAGTGAATGTCACCATTCACACTATTGAGCTGCAATACAGTGCATTGCGTAGAACGCACTGCATGCAGCAGTTTTGTGCATAACACAAAGTGGTGCTATTAAAAATGATGGCCATGGGACATGGCACAATATTGCACATTGAAGGCACTGTGCTGCAATTCTGACGTGCAAATGGTTTGCAAGTGTGTTCGTTAGCGCATGAGAAATCAAGCTGATGTGGCCTAGCCCTTGAACTCTGTATACACTGCAAATTTCCCTCTGGCATAAACGCTAACCAATCATTCCAGACAAGGGAATTTGCAGCGTGTACAGAGCTTAACAGGTGATTGCAATAAAGTTTCTTTCCACTGTTTATTATTATAATCCAGTTTAATTCATATGTGAGTTCAGACTGGAAGTTATTGACTATTGAGGAGTGACAGATAAATCACACACCAGATAGCCAATCAGTGCAAAGCCTGAAATTAAAACCAAAAGAACATGTTCAATCTTGTAAAACCAGCATGTTCAGAACACCATACAGTGCAGGACAGCAGTAGGGAGTAATATGAGTGTCCAAACAAGTGGGCGAAAACAAGCACTGAAAGGTGCAATGCTGTGTGGTGTGAGAAAGAGCGGTAATCTACAGAAAGGTTCATCACTGTAATTACTGGAAAGGAAGTGATGTGATGAGAACCAGGGGAGGACTGCGTATTTTTTCAAGCGTCCCTTCACTGTAATTTTGGCTGCTCTCTAGGCTCCTCCCTGCTCCCTTATGTGTGTGCACTGCCACTGTTTATATCCGTCTCGGGTGGGGGGCAGCATCAAGGCAACAAAATACCTCCCAACGTTTTGAAATGCAAAGAGGGACACAGGGAGGAGTGTTGGATGCGCGTGCATGCAAAAAAAATATGGCCACACCAACTTAATTTAGATAAGATTACACCTCTATTCCTATTTTACATTGTTGCCCACAGTATGATGTGGTTAAGATAAAATGATAGACTATATAACTGGAGGGCTGAATGTAACACTGATTGAGAGTTCTGGATGGCTGTTTAACACAGAGTGCTGACTAACACGGAGTGCTGGAGAGCTGACTAGCACAGGGTGCTTGAGTGCTGACTAAGACTGAATGCTGGAGGCTGGCTTACACCTGACCGCTGGAGGGCTGGCTTACTGACCGCTGGAGGCTGGCTCACACTGACTGCTGGAGGTTAAAAAAGTTATGATAGTAGTAGCGTCTTCCTGCAGTGCGCAGTGGTCTTGGCTTGTTGAGGTGGGAGTGGCTCGTGTAAGGGCGTGGTTAGGCTGGCTAACACTGGTGAACTGGAGGACTGACCTAACATTAGCTGGTGGACTTGAGAGCTGACTTTACACTGGCTCTTAAATTGTAGGACTGTCTTTACACTGGCTGGGTGACAGTTTTAAACACTGGCTGGTGAATTGGTAATATATAAGTGCCCATTTTAGTACATAGACTGGTAATTATAGATGCCCTCATGCACAAGTAATATGATGCCCAGCACACACAGACTTGTAAATATGATGCCCATGTGCTTAGTACACACATCCAGTAAATTTATGATTGATGCCCATGTGCCCAGCTCACCGTATGATATTTATTATTGGATTTATAAAGCGCCAACAACCTCCATGGCGCTTTACAGTTGGTTAATATACTGAGAACATACATGTTACATTCAAGGGTAGTGCAAGTAATACAAAGTGCAAATAATTGTGCTGGTCCAGCAGCATTCAGGTGGTAAGTTACAGCATTACTGTTGTACAATAGGAAAGAGGGCCCTGCCAAAACAGTTTATAGTCTAGAAGAAAGAGATGAAATAAAGTGATGCAGATCAGTAGCTGTAATTAAGTTGTCAATGGAGTAAACTAGCGGCATAGGACATATGATACCCATATACCCACTGTTGCAGACTGGTAAATATATGTGCCCATATGCCCAGCTCATGCAGACTGGTGAAAAATGTCCATATGCCCAACACACACAAACTGGTAAATATATGATGCCATGCCCATATACCCGCACATACTGACTGGTAAATATATAATATGCCCAGCCAGGGGCATAACTTCAGGGGCCCAGGCCCCTGACCCACTCCCCTCCCTGGAGGTCCACAATTAGCTGTTTTTAAACAGCTGATCGCACGTATGAAGAAACTATGAGTGGTCAGCTGTTTATAAACAGCTGGTCGCTGAGGTTTCCCGGGCCCTCTTACCGTGGTGATGGTAGTTCCACCACTGTGCCCAGCTAGGGTATAACTACCAGGGAAGAGGGGAAGCAACTGCTGGGGGCCCAGGAGCCAAGGGGTCCCCGTCTTCTTATGTTAGTCCATTAATTATCACAGTACTCTACTTTTTAATACATATATTGGACTAATACAGAAAAAAATTATTATTTTTCCTATGACAGAAAACCACTGTGGATGAAGCACGGATAGGGGCCCCATCATAGTTTTGCTGGGGGGGCTCAGTGATTTCTAGTTACGCCACTAGCCCAGCTCACAGACTAGTAAATAAATGATGCCCAGCACACACAGACATGTAGAGATTTATCCACAACTTAAAATTTAAGATGTGCCCGCAGACATAATAGTAGATGGTCAGAGTGACTTACTTGTGTTGGAATCCACTCCATGATTAGTTGTGCTGAGCTGCAGCCACATTATCTCCAGAAACCTGCTGGCCGTGCAGTGCTGCTTTTTGTTTCAGAACCGGTCACTTTTCTAATGTAATGGGCGGGTGCCACAAGCAAAACTATTATGTTACTTCATGGCAGGTGCGCCCCTGAGAGGAGCAGATATAGGTCAAAAGTCCTCTGCACTCCTTCTATTGCCCCACCCTCACTGGGATACGAATCTCAAAGGAATGAAAATCGAGGGTGCACTCCCAAAATAAATGTCCAAATTTATTGGTGACCACACATCAAAAAAATACACAATGTTTCGGGGGGTAGAATGTGCCCCCTTCCTCAGGTGTTGTCAATGTAACAGTGTTTCACAATGAAACAGAAGTGCTCATAAATTAGGACTGCCTTCCAAGGGCGGTCTCTAAATTCTCATTGGTTAAAACCTAAAACGCAGACATACATAATAAAATGCAAAACATAATAAAGTGCCAAAATGTAATACATATTAGTGCTATATATTAATAAAATGTATCAATATTTAAAGATTACTTACAAAATATGATTAAATGTGGCACTGTGTCAATGTATGTTAAAAGTTTCTACAATTCAATCATTCAATACAGACGCCTTTGATTACAACCCTTGTAATCTAACAACAACGAAGTTTAAATTGTATCTTAATCCGTATTCCAAAAGTCCAAATGGCCCTCTCCATCATAAGCTGAAGCGAAGACAATGAAGAAGAAACTGTTACTTGAACGACACTAGTCTAATACATAATACATATTAATTACAATTACTCAATTTTATAAAAAGCAGCCAGTTATAGTCTTCATTTAAACCTTCAGTTTGTAATGTCTCTAGTTTGTCGATCCAATAAAGTTCCCTCTGCATGAGTTTTTTTATTGAAATTACCACCTCTTAACTCTTTTTTCTACAACTTCTAGGACAGGCATCTTAGTTGAGCTGCCCTATGCTTATTATCTCTGACATGTTTACTAATAGGTGTTTTTTTTATCTCTTAGTGCTACCATCATAATTAGTTATATCTCTTTTGTGTTCTCCTACTCTGAGCCTAATTTCTCTTAATGACTTTCCTACGTATGCCCAACCACATGGTGTTTTCCAACATATATACACACCCGAAGTTTTGCATGTAGCATAATGCTTTTATTTAATGGGAGTTCCTTTTTTGGATGTCTAATGGTGTTGCCTGAATAATCAAATTACATGCTAAAACGTTTCTCTACATGGGAAGGTGAGGGTTCCCTTAAAAACAATTGTTTGCTGGGGGCGTGGCCTGACATGGAGTGAAGCAGGTCGCAAGTCGAGGAGCTCCGCATGAAATCATCAATCCTGCCGTGATCCTGAGGGGTAGAAACAACCTAAACCCACCCAAACACCCTTATAACACCCCTGCACAGGCGACACTGACCTGGGACACTGGGGCAACCCTGCCTGCAGAAACCGAACACACACGCCTTGGCTACCGTGGGGCCTACCTGGAGAGCCAACCCCTCCATAAGTGGACCAGGCGCTGCCCCCCACCAGCGATGAGACACACTGGGCCGTTCGGAGCCTCCACCGGTGTGTACTAACCAGTGGCCGGAATTGCCGCGGCCACGTGGCGCGACCGGAAGAGAGAGGCCGGCGCCATAATACAGGCTCCCCTCGACCGGGGCCGAGCCTGTGCTCCACGGATGCCTGAGCGGCCACTGAGACCACAACAAAATAAGAGGAGGACCGGAGCGCAGAGTTGAGGCCCAGGAGGGGAACCCTGCATCAAACTGTGAGTTGCACAGACCACTTCCGGTCCCCTGACGGTGTGGGTCGGGCGCCGGGACTGCGGTGACTACGTGGCCCACCTAAAAATAAAAAGGCCCCTACTCTGAGATGTGGGCCCCGCTACTTGACGGAGCCCCTGTCGACAGGTGCCATAGCTGCCCTGGGTGACACACAGCCCTTGAGACACAGACTGGAGGGGGGACCCCGCACGGTGGGGAGGCCCACTTCTCTGGGGTCGGATCTCGGCCTACCGGTTTGCGGCCCTGACGATGAACTCACAGGCCCCACGTGGCTTTCATTAAACAGACTTTCCCAACATGGTCGTGGGCCCATTCTGTTAATTTTGGGTTCCCACCCAGGGGCCAGTCCATTTAATACTGAGGCTACGGCGCCTACGCAAACCAGCATCTCTACAAATCAAAACTCTCGGCCATAGCAAACCCCCCACCTGATTGGTGGTACAGACACCCCAAATCACCGGAAAAGAAAGGTAAAGGAGAACCATTACACCTCTGGTTGAGAGCTTGGCTCCAGTCCCCCTAACAAAATCCATGTCTCCCAGGAGAAACCGGACCACGGGAACAGGGAATCCATAAGCAAACTTGAAAAATACCGCCGCCCAAGACACCGCAGAACCAACTGCACACCCCCATGGCGCCGCAAAATCCCCCTCATCACAACCCGACACATCATCCAAATCCTTGAAGCCATTGCCACCTGCCAATCTCCTTGACCTCCAAGCTAGACATTTCTCTATTACGACAAGACTTTCAAAATCTCAGAGAGAGAGTTACAGAGACTGAAACCCGTATCAACTCGCTGGAACAAGACCTACCCCCACTACAACGAAAATTAAACGACCACCATGCCACAATCCAATCTATTCTGGCTAAACAAGATGACATGGAAAACAGACACCCTCGCAGCAACCTCCGTTTCGTGGGACTCCCGGAAAAGGCTGAGGGCTCCGATTCCGCCACGTTTCTGGAGACCTACTGATATCCATATATGGTAGAGACAAGTTCTCCAATACTTTGTGCGGTGGAACGTGCCCACCGGGTACCACCCCGGCCTCCCCCTCTGGGGCCCCCCCCGAACCTTCATTGCTAAACTACTCAATTACGAGACAGGGACGCAGTACTCCCCTCGCCAGAGAGAAGGGGAACATTGCCTTCCAAAACTCCACAATCTCAGTTTACCCAGACTTCTCAACGGAATTCAAGGGCAAAGAGCAAAATTCACAGAAGCAAAGCACCGATTACGTGCAGCCAACATCAAATATGCTATGTAATTCCCAGCCAGACTCCGAATCATCGACCAGGATACAACCCTTTTTCTTTACCACGCGCCCCTACAGATGTCTCAGTGTGGCTGGATTCCCACAAAATCGGAACGCCAACAGATCCTGAACTATGGGGACTACCACCGGAGTCGTTAAACGGTCCAGACGACCACTCCCATCACACAGATAAGTGTCTCAGTGTATCCAAATGTCAGTGTACTTTAAACGGGTATAAGTTGACACCTTCGTATTTTCCCCCACTTTACAACAATACCCTAACTGGGGTTACTCCCCAAACCACATTCCCGACCCACCTCCAACCCCAATTTATAACCCCTATACAATGAACTTTGCTGGCCTTGATAACATCCTTTCCCCTCCCCCTCAGCCCCCCCCCCCCAGCACCCCCGATTTCATCATTTCAGGCAGACTTCCGCTCACGAACTCTTAAGAACAGTACCACCCAAGTTAAATTACTTTGACCTCTGCTATCGACCGAGTGTCATAGTCATTCTATGCCCCAATAGAATACATAGTTGCCTTTTGAAGACCAAGCTGTCTAAAGTGTTTAATCGTTTATGTTTTTATAGCCCACACTAATGGGTCAGTGTGGAGCCAGTTATATTTTATGTTTATATGTTTGATCTATCTATCACTAATATAAATTTAAGTCTCTTAGATTACTGCTATTTCACTGCTATTCTAACTATATTTATGATGAATGTATTGTATGCACCGAAAACCCCGGTTCAGCTTCAACAACCCTACAGCCAAACATGTCACCTAACCAACTTAGAACTCTGACATGGAATGTCAGAGGACTATAAAACAAGGTAAAGCGCACAGCGATCTTACAATATGTTAATAAACAACGAGCCGACAACTCAAACTCATTTGTATGGCCACCAACAGAGCACCCTTAAAAGACCTTGGGTCGGCTGGGCATACCATTCACATTATTTACTCCCTCCTCTAGAAGTGTAGCAATACTCATTGCCAAATCACTACAATTTGAACTGCTAGATTTGAAGCGGGACCGCCGGGGTACATATGTTCTGTTATAGCCAGATCCAGTCTAGACCACTGATTGTCCAACCTCCTATGTTCCTCCACCCTTTGCATTATCACCATTACACGCAGGCACACAGTTCCTGGCGGAACACCCCAATGTCCCTCCATGTGGATGGGGGTATTTCAACACGGTAATAAATATCACCAGGGATCGCCTCCACCCCCCAGATTGGGTCCCACCCCCCCACTACTACTACCCGTTTTGGGTAAATTTATGCAGTCATTGCATATGGTGGACGCCTGGCGCACCCAACACCCAAACACCCAAGCCTACACATGTTTTTCAGGAACCCATAACACCATGTCACGCATAGATATTATTTTCATCCATACCACCCTGCTACCAAAACTGCGTAACACCGGAATGTCACCCAGAATCCTATCCGACCACGCACCCTGTTGGGCCGAGATAGGTTGGACTGAATCCCCCCCCCCCCCTTCCATGAGATGTATACTGAATCCTTTTTGGCTCAAACTAATCTCTGAGGAAAGTGACCTCTCAGCGGAGTGGGCTGATTTCTTCCCAAAATGAAGGCACAGCCAGTACACACTTTGTCTGGGAGGCATTTAAAGCTCATGCCAGAATGTCCCTTAGCTCTACTATCAATAAACTGAAACAAAGGTCTGCAACACTAGAGAGAGCTGCCACTAAGCACTCCAAGCCACCCAAACTGAATTCCTCAGGAACCCCAATCTTGACACAGCAAGCCCTAAAACTCCAGGCCAGAGAAACAAACAAGATATATGAAAATAAAGCCAAAAAACACTACACTTCCGCTCCCACTCTTACTTTCAACATGGGAAATATGCGGTAGACTCTTAGCTTACATGGCAAATAATGAGCACAAACCGCCAACATCATCAACTACGTACCCCTGTGGGCAATACAATCAACGAACCTTATGAAGTCGTACAACACCTGGCCGACACACAACACGACTTATAATCTTCATCCCTAAACTACACCCAGAAGAGATACAGAGTTTTTCTGGAGGGTATCCCACTCCCAAAGCTATCCCCCCGAGGCGTACAGGGAACTGGAGCCCCATTCACCGAGATTGAAATCCAACAACCATATCTGCACTAACCCATAACAAACCCCAGGCACCAATGGCCTCCCCTCAGAATTTTATTCCACCTACCTTGAAATTCTATCGCCTAAACTATTAAACTCTACAATCACATGTACTCCACCACAAACTATCCCACCTACCATGCAAAGAAGCCCTGATTATACTTATCCCTAAACCTGGGAAGGACCCTCTACTCCCCAAGTCATACAGGCCCATCTCCCTTTTACAGACTGATGTCAAAATACTTGCAAAACTTTTATCACTTAGGCTCAAGAAATATATCACCTCACTTATCCACTCAGATCAAATCGGCTTCATACCTGTGAAAACACCTCACTGAACACCCGTAACTATATATGAACTTGTCCACGAACCACATAATATTGGTACAAGATGTATAGTCACGCTTGACACAGCCCCGTGCCTTCGCACTCGGTGGAGTGGCCCTTCCTCTGGCAGTGTTGCGGGGCTTCGGTTTTGGGCCCAGTTTTATAAACTGGCTGCAGATCCTCTACACACACCCAAGGTGCAAAATCTCTGCAAATAATGTAACCTCCCCTGAGTTTCCACTATCTAGGGGTACCCGACAGGATGTCCCATGTCGCCTCTCCTGTATGCCCTAGTGGGGAACCACTGGCCACCCAACTCCGCAATCACCCCCAACATAAGAGGACTCACCAAAACAACCTGGTGAAAAAAGTGAGTCTCTATGCAGATGACATGCTGCTCTAACCTGCCTAACCAAAATAACTACTTGGAGACAGCACTACTAACAATAACTGATTACGGGAAATACTCAGGCCTCTCGATAAACTGGACAAAATCCCAAATACTACCACTGGATACGTGCACACTTCTGGATACCCCAAGGCCGGCCCTTTTCTATAACCAACTTAGTCTGTTTGCCATGGGGTGCCGGGGTACAGCTCTCCCGGACCCACACCCGAATCCTCATATAGCACTTAACACCTGGGATCTAGTGATCAAGTTTCTGGGAATCCCCAAAATCAACAAATCTACACCACTATGGTCAACAAACAACTACCAGAGTTTTTTATCTATACCAAACCCGGAAATTTGGCTGAAACAACAAATTATCCAAGTTTCCAACCTTGTAAAGACAATGCACTTAAAACGTTTCACCAACTACAACAGGACTTTGAATTGCCCAACAATATGTTTTTCAGATTCCTCCAGGTTAGGCATGGTTTCCAAACACAGTTTAGAATCATTCCCTCGTTTTCGAGAAAAACCCTCTATTCACTCCACTAACCACCACAGTTTCCTCCGGGTTGATTTCCGCTGTCTCCCGCTCCTCCAGCTCCCCACACACATTCCCTGGCATTCGCTAAAAGCAGACATGGGAGTCTGATATAGGTCCTATAACTGGAGAGGAGTGGGAGGAAGCCCTGACTGCCCACACCCTGGTCTCCCCTAGGGTGTCGGACAGGTTAACACAACTATATATACTCCATAGAGCCTACCTTACCCCTGTACGAATTTCCAGATACAGAATGGGAAACAGCCCAGACTGTCCTAAATGCTTACTTGCCCCAGGTAAATTCTTCCATATGATCTGGGCCTGCCCAAAGATCCAGGGTTTCTGGTACCAAAGTTCCTACGGGTGATCATATGGGCTCCCCAGTTGGACTGGACCCCAAAGTATGTCTTCTTGGGATTTCGGAGGAGCTAGTCCCTGACAGATGCATGCAAACGTTTCTTACCGAAACCCTGTATTCCGCTAAAAAGCTGATAGCTCAAACCTGGATTCAGGCTACCCCACCAACTCTAGCAACATGGAAAGCGATAGTCAATGCATCACTCCCATATAAAAAATTAACATATATCCACCGTGGCTGCCCCACAAAATATACTAAAATCTGGGCCAGATGGGAATCAACCCCCTTACCTGCAATGACTAATACTGTTATTCAAATAAACTACTAAATAGCAGTGATCAATCTCAACCGTATATCAAACTAACATATTCAGAGACAGATATTCAAGTTAGTTCAATTTATATTTTTATTTTTATTCTTTGTTAAGAAGTACTGGATTTCTTATACTGTACCACTTAAGGTAAAAATGCACTAAACTGTATATTATGATATGTAACCTCCCACCCCCCAACACCGCTTGAAATTAAGCACTAGATATGCATAGGTTGTCTTCTATTTGCAGTTATTCAAGTGGTCGTTGGGGGGTGGGAGGTTACATATCATAATATACAGTTTAGTGCATTTTTACCTTAAGTGGTAGTGGGTTTAAAAGGTGATTACCATGTGTGATGTAATATCCTGAAAATGGCACTTGTTGTGCTGAAACGCGTTGATTACATGTTTTAATATGATTAAAGATATGTTTTGTTCTAGTGAAGTCCCGAGAGTGCTGCTGCTCCTTATTTCTTGTGTTACTTTCTGTTGGAATTTGCACCCGGGCCCTTGTCATATTTAAAACAAATACACACTAGCAAAAGTGTGCCATTGGTGCACAGTGGAAATTATGTGAGTATATTTTGCTATGTGTAGATGCAGTGCTCACAGGAACCACAAGGAACCATCCAGAGAGGCCCTAATAAAATAAGTCTGAAAGTCCTGAAAAAAAGCCAAGCAATCACATCATATTAAATGAACAAACACACACTTATATCCTCCCTTACCTATACTACCTGCCAGCTAGAATATAGTGGGTCTATGTGGAATAAACCTGCAAGTCTGAGAACAGACCCGGGCAATCTAAACAGCACCTTTGGGCAATCAAAAGCAGCCCCATACATATATCCGATTTTACTTTCCTGACCGAGCGCCGCGACATTAGACCGATTCTGCCAGAACCGCCTGACGGTCGCATAGAAGAAAGGGAAAGGCGGTTTCGGCAGGATCAATCTAATATCGCAGGAGCGCTTGATTGGGTAAGTAAAATCGGATATACGTATGGCCACCTTAAATCCTATACAGTATCCTGATTAACATGCAAGGTTCATACTTAAAATTAGTAATTATCAAAAGTTCCAGATTTACAGTCTCTATGGGGTTAGGACTTGGTAGCACAAAATACTGATTGAATGAACATGTTAGGGATAGGTGTGGAAAGAGGAGCTAAAAGCTCCACACAGAGTATAATAAAGTGAAACAGAGCCTTCTTATAACAGAAGGTACCTCATAGAATCATGAGCATTGCCCTAATAATCTAACATATAAACACATATTTCTCACTTAAAGAAATGGGTGGGGACATGCAAAGTATCTTATTTATTGCCTGTAGCATGCGATAAATTACAGCCAAATGGTATAGAGCAGGCGTGTTTAACCTGTGACCTTTCACATGTTTGAAAACCACAATCCCCAGCATTCTCTGTTTGCAGTTTTTTCTTAATGAACATATCACATGTTTAAAAACTACAACTCGCTGACTGCACAGAATTCTGGAAAATTTATATTTCATACATCCTGGAATAAAGACATTTTCCTGACTTTAAAAGCCCACAGTCATGCTTCTTACCCAAATGCAAGTGATTCATCTGAATACAATCCAAGAGACACTCCAGCACACTGGTGTTGGCTGTATGCCTGACAAGTAGGTAGGTGCAATCCCCCTAGCCCTCCACTCCGGGGGTCAGGCAATTGTCTAGCACAAGAAAGATATAGGGGAGCACACTAATTAGGTGAATCCAAGATTATTTATTGTAACACATACACATACCTGAGGAAAGGACAGAGTGTCCCGAAACGTTGTATGTGTTGTTACAATAAATAATCTTGGATTCACCCGATCAGTGCGCTCCACCATATCTTTCTTGTGTAAGTGATTCATCTGCCCTTCCCTTACATCCATAGCTATTAGATTAGGGAAGCATTATATGGGTCGGTCAGTTGGCGCGAAATAAGGCCCGCTTTGCGGCGGCAGCGCGAGTACCGAAAGAGGCACTCGTGCAGCCGTTGCAAAGTAATTTACCAGAGGTTGCGTGCCTCTTTACATGTAAGTATTTAAATACTTATGTGCAGGTGAGATTCACCCAAAATCGCACAGCCTCTGGTAAATCCTGTAAGGGAGATTTGCCCAGAGAGCTTGTGCCTCTGGGTGAATCTCCCTGTTAGTCATAAATCTTACCATATTTGCCCTCACTTCCAATTACCACCTACCTGGCAGTTATAATCCATGAAGTCTAAAGGTTTGTACACGCGTGGTCGCGGTAGCCGACGGATGACGTGTATGAAAGGCTGTTTCGGCCGATAATTGTGCCCATACATGGCACGATTATCGGCCGTTTGTTCACATCGTACGTCACGGGTTGGCACCTGCGATCACACGTGTGTACGAATCTTAAGGATGGGTACGGCTTAAGGATAGTGCCATGGATCAGTCAGCTGGAAATATCTGATGGTGTAGGGCGGACAGCCACGACCGAGTTCAGTCGCCCGTATCATAAACGGATCAGTTAGTAAATCATGGCCAATCATGCAATTCCCTATGGGACCACATGATCGGTCTATCACTGCTAGCTGCAGCCACTGTTGCTGTGACCAACAGTCATTTGTCCTGGCAGAGCTCTCACTCAAAGAAGATGCTCAGTTAAGACAAGATAGTGTTATATGTATCCAGCCTAAATGGTATTAACCTACAGATCTGAAAACAGATCAAGGCAATCCTGCCACAATGTGCAAATCTGAACAGCAACATTGGATATCCCGAGACCCTATACAGGATCCAGAATAACATGCTACGTTCATACTTATTGGTATTTACCACAGCAAGTTCCACATTTAGGGTCACTATGGGGTTAGGACTTGGAAACACAGGATTCTGATTAGCTTTACAAGTTAGGGAGACGTATGGATAAAGGAGCTAAAAGCTCCCCACAGAGTATAAAATGAAGTATAGCCTTCTTATAACAGAAGGTACCTCACAGCTTCACAGTTATTATATCAATAGTGAAAGAAAAGGGAAAACTGTTCATTTCTCTAAGAATGCTGGGTAGTTTTAGACAAAACAAAAACTCATATACAGTGAACAAGTATACAGAGAATTTTTTGATTTGCTAACAGTGTAAGATTAAAACCTCTCATTGGCTGTTAGTAAAATTCCACTTCCTTTAAGTGTCTACATGGAGACCCTGTAGAAATCCTGGAGGTGTGGCTAGACCTATCATATTGGTTTTTCCATTCAAACTTAGTGGTGTCCAGTAAAGTAAGTATACTACTTTATTAATTGTATATTATTTGTTTTGTAATTCAGTAGTAGGTAGTAGTACTATACTTTGTATAGTGTTATTTCTTATGGTGATTTTAATTAAAATAGTGATAATTACACACATACATATAGACCTTTCCTATGTGCAACAGTGTTATATACCCCCACCTAGTTAGTTGCTCCTAAAAACTCAATGCAATCTCTGTAAAAATATAAATTTATACAATATAAGGGAGATAAAATTATTATTATTTACCCCACTTTATTGACTGTGCTCTATATTGCAAAGTTAATTGCATTTGGAAGGGGATTACGAATCGCTTTATTTGTGCATGCACTAGATATTAAAGCAGATTGGATATTTAAAAAGACAAATGCAGAATAGCTTTAATGTCCAACACTGCAGCCGTTCTTACATGTGACCTTTCCTGGACAGATAATGCTTTACAATTGAGATTATACCCATTAACGCTAATCATGAGGTTGTCTGTAAAGTTGCTTTAATGTAACAATAAGTATAGATGTAGGTTGCAGAGGGAGAGCTTACTACAGTATAAAGAAAGTATCATAAACCTTCAGAATTGCAGATTATTTCTCCAGAATGTTGTGGATTTCAGAGGAATGAAGAATGAAAAGTTGAGATCATTTTGAATTAAAACTATTTGGGCGTCATGGAAGGTTGAGTGAGTTAGTTACATTTTTATTTTAGGGTAGACGTGCCCTTTAATACCATCTGGAAGGATGAAAAGAGTAATATAAGAGATCTCAATTACCTGTTGCAGATCTAGAACCCGTGGCTGCACCCATGTGATGTGTACCCTTTTATCTACCTCATCAATACTGCCTCTGAGGAGTCCCACTGACAAGGCCTTCATTACAAGAAGCTCCACCTATAAGAAAAATCTGCATTGATTAAACACAAAACCTTACACAAGGAGATGTTAAGAAACTTCCCAGCTCACACCATATAATCATTTTTTTATTTTTAGCAATTATATAATTGCTAAAAATAAAAAGCCTTCAGATAAAAGAAAACAGAATCATGGACCATAAACAGAGTAAAAGATGACAAAACATACAGTTGTATGAAGACAACAGTATGGTTAAGAAAGCAGCGTGCTAAAAACAATGCATAACTTTTAAAGGGCATCTTCACCTCACATATGAAAAATGATTTAAAATTAAATCCCCCAAAACTACAATAGTCCAAAAATGATGTCTGATGAAGGTGTGACACCGAAACGCTACATATGTGTTGAATAAACACTGTTTGGTTTGTTCGCAAAAGACTGGTGTGTGCTACTGCTTTTTGAACTATTGGACATTTGTCACTGCCTGTGACTTGGTCGTAGCACCCAGCACCTACATCTACATTTGCAGCGGTGCGAGAGGCTCTCTTTCTTTTCTGCAAAATACAATAGTTATAAGATGGACAGACGTAGGGTTAATATGTTATGCAGCAAAATTATACTCCCTCTTCCCTCTCAAAAGGTTTCTCCCCAAGCTTTTTTTTTTACAAGCTACAAGCTAGGGGAATAGCATTAAGTCATTGGCTGCGAGTTCTGCGAGTTCAGCGGTTACATCCATGACTGAAACCTAACTCGAAGGTCAAACTTTTAAAGAACAAGGGACGACTGCAACCGCTATGCAAAACAAACTTTTATTCACATCTTAATGGCTGTAACAGGAGAGACAGCCAACCTGACACATTTTGTGAAAAACATCAGGGCTGTAGAGATTCTACAACATGCACTGAAACTCTGTAAGGTTGGGTACATTAAAAGGGATAAGGGGATTTGAGGAGTTAAATTGCCATCTAATTTGGTCCTGAATTTTGCAAAAAACTATATATCAAGTTATGCTTTATTTAACTAAATCAATTAACACAAATATATATAGAGCACACAAATGATTGGATGGATTTAAAAAAAAAAAAAACCTAATCCAAGAAAAATGACCAGCAATTTTTGTTTGTTAAAAGACTATTACCGTACAAGATTGCCAAGGAGGTAGGGAAGTGATATTACCCACGCTTCTATGATCACTGGGAAACACAATCACATTCCAGGCTCCTTCTGCTACTGGGTGAAAGGCATGGTCCTTCTGGGTGAAGCTGGGGATATCACTTCTCCATATCCAAGGGGTAACACAGGTGATCTCCTGTTAAGCATTTCTTACATACAAAATATCTGGAAAAATGTATTTTGTATCTTCCCTAAAAGTTAAAACAAGAAATAATAGCCTCTCCCCAGAATAAAAAATATTCAACTTTCTTACCTCCATATCATTTGAAAACTCTGCAATTTGTTGAACTTTTTCCATGGGTCATGGTGCAGGTCATTAGTATGCACACACCCCTCTGACCAGCCCAATAACTCTAATTTAATATTGTGCATTTTAACTGGATGGCCAGTGACAGATGAAAAAAGGCAGATACCTGCATCAGAACCAATCCAGAAACAGTGCTGACAACAGAATGATGTGAAAAGATGTGGGGTTAAGGCAGGCAGCCTTTGAGCTGCTGAATACTACAGATAGACGTCACTAATACATTAAATATGGTAGGGAGAGAATTCAGGCTTTGATACTCCATTTTCAGCAATATGCAAATAAGGAACAAAGACTTCTAGGAATTTACCATGTTTACACATGGAAGCTCTTAGGAACACTATGAGGGTTATTCAATAAAA
Organism: Hymenochirus boettgeri; assembly: GCA_019447015.1. Classification (NCBI taxonomy): domain Eukaryota; kingdom Metazoa; phylum Chordata; class Amphibia; order Anura; family Pipidae; genus Hymenochirus; species Hymenochirus boettgeri. Next base: position 40,769,723 of record CM033472.1, on the reverse strand, counting down.
GTTCTTATCGTTTAAAATAATACTAATTTTGCCCCAACCAATCAGATGTTATCTTTCAAATGTTAAATAAAATCTGATTGGTTGGGGCAAAATTAGTATTATTTTAAACGATAAGAACTTGTATTGAATCTCCCTGTATGTTTTTAAAAAGACTTACAGCATTCCACAAGCTAAATGCAAAAACCAGAGTGCCAACTACAGACCGGTTTCGGCTTTATTGAGTCAACATCAGTGTAGTGCAGGCCTCTGGTTTTGCAGTGTGAAGCGCCTATCGACAGACGTCACTAATACATTAAATAAGGTAGAGAGAGAATTCAGGCTTTGATAAGGAGATACAGATAAGGAGGGAAGGAAATTTTTTTTAACGACTGTTTTGTCTTGCTTTAAAATAAATAAATACTAATACAAGAATAAATAAATTAAAGGGCATGTCCACCTCCCAAACTATAATTTCCCCCACTACTGGCCCCACTCTGTAGTGCATAAAAATCCGTACCTTACATCCCAGCTCCAAATGGTTCCCCGGTAAAGTGCCCCCAAAGTCCAGAAAACTGTCCACCAGGGAAATTGTTTCCGCCTCTGAGATGTCCTCTCAGAGGTTTCTGGCTTGCTCAGAGCAGCCTTTCACTCCCTCCCCCACCTGTTTTTTCTCCCTCCCCCTAGTGTAAACCCCTAGTACATATAGTAGAGCCAGTTCCCCCAGCCCTATAATATATTTTCCAGAGACTCCCCTGAACTCTACTTACCTTTCCTCTCTCCTCCGGCGTTCTGAACTGCCGGTCCGACCCCCTGCTTGCACTTCCATGCAAGCAGAAGGCCGGGCAGTGCGGTGGAGGTGAGAGGGAAGGTAAGTAACGATCGGGGGACTTTCTGTAAAATATATTATAGCGGTTCGGGCTGGGGGAACTAGCTCTACTATATATCAAAAATTTTAAAAAGGGGTGGACATGCCCTTTAATGTGTAAAGTCACATGCTCTAATGTATAATACTCACATCATTCACGTTGACTTGTGCACTCTTTCCTATTTCCTCAAAGGTAAGTTGGCGGTGGTTAGCAGGGCGTGTAAATGTCATCTAGCATCAAAAACAGTACATGGAGATTGTTTAGGACAAAACCAAACAATTTCTAAAGATTTATTTCAATGCTAAAGGGCAGCTAATGTGTTATATGCAAGGGTAAGCAAATTTCTTAAGCCAGGTAGCCAATGAACCTAGAAATTTACACCAGGTGACCAACATGTTAAAGGTTTATGAAATGGTTTATGAAACAGTCTAACTTAAAATGGTACCCATAACTGGATGGGTTCTAAAGCCATATATAAATCATATTAAATTGTGCAACCAACGGCAAAGACTTAGCACCATTTATAAGAATATAATTGACATGATTTTAAGAGTTTTTAGGTATTAAATCCCATTTTAAGTATGGTAAATATTAAGTCAAAAACATTTTTATTAACTCGTACCTCCATAAGACAAAGCAGCTGAATTTTCTTTAGTAAAAGGGACTCGTTGGCAGCTAAGTCAGGCTAAAAAAGAAACATAAAAACACATTGCACCATTTATTAGTTACAATATAATTGCACTAAATTTAAAGTACAATAAAATACAAGGCAAATTCTGTGAAAATATTGCCTATTCCTTTAAGATGGGAACAGGTGTTGTTCTTTCCCATAATTTCTAAGTACATTTCTAACACTAACAAAGGGCAGCTGCATACAGGACAACTGTACGGTTGTTGCGCCACACCCCTTTTGGTGCAGGGACTGACCAATAGAAAGACATTCTGCAAGAGTTTCTTCCCATTGGATAGATCCCAGACTGCGTTGGGGGCAGTTCGTAGAGAATATACAGTTGTCCTTTTAGTGCTCCATGACCAGTGGAGACAAGTTAAAAAAACTCATTACTGTACATGTGCAAAGACAAGTGGGGGTGGTACAAATATATGCATCATCACTTTACTAATATATAAAGACTTGGATTATGCTAAGTTTCTTGTCACAAGAGTTCCACCCCCTTCCCAGGAACTTTTAGCTAACTAGCCAAGTTACACAAGTTAACCACCTGTGCAGTGTAAAATGATATATTGCTACAGAGGGACTTAAACTTAGAGAGGCTGTACCCTTAAAAATATCCACAGTGTGTTATACCACGCATACAAGTAATGCAAATTGACTATGCTTAATACAGGAAAATCAAAAACTGGGGATGAGTAGATTCTTTTGTTAATTGGCACAAAAAAAATATTTACAGGGATCAAGTAAAATTAAATGCGTAAATCTATATCATCAGTTGATATTTTAGGAGTTATAATTATAATTTAGGAAATATTTAGATTAGAGTATTTAAACTTCTTCGAAGTTCCCTGCCAAGGCAATCACGTGTTAGATCAGTAACTATGATTTCCCATCAGAAGATATTTTAATAAAAACAAATACCTGTTGTCCCCAGGCTGTCTTTAAAGCACGGAAAGTCTCCACATTGCCACTGTTAAAAGCATACAAAGTGTCTATAAGCCATTGTCGGTCAGAGTTGCGAAGGGATTCCAGGATCGGGTGCATTAACTGTATAGGGTATTGCAATGTAGTATTAGAATGGACCTTTAACACAGGAACATGATAAAAGTTCCCTCGAGAAACAGGTGACTTACCAGCTCCCCAAAGTTATAGACTCCATCCCCAAGAAGCCCCGCCAAACCTAGTGTAAAGGCTCTGTCCTGCTGTTCTGTCGCTAAGAAAAAGAGCACAAGGTTACTTTTAAAAAAAATGGCTTCAAAGAGTGTAATAGTTGCCCTCATCAAAGCAGCCTGCTTTAGTTTTCTGCTTGTTTATTTTTTTTACATCTGTAATGGAGGCCACTACAACCACGCTTTGCGCAAACTAAAGGATAACTATTACCTCAATGCATTTTTTTTTTTAAAGGGTATCTCCACTCATAATTTAAAGGTTTAGGCATCCAGTTCTATTGAAGAACGGGAGATAAAGGAGCTCTGCCTTACCTTCTGTTCTTCAATAGAACAAGCAGGAGACTGGTGAGAAGTTAAGAAACTTACCCCGCTCGTCCCCCGGCACGTAGTCTGACAGGTCCCGATGGACCTTGTCTTCTATGCGCATGCGCGATCTATGGCATAGAAGACAAGGTCATCGGGACCTGTCAGACTAACGGCCGAGGGAGGAGCAAGTTTCCTAACTGCTCACCGTTCTTGTTTGTTTCTATTGAGAACGGGGTAAGGCACAGCTCCTTTACCTTCCACGTTCTTCAATAGAACTGGATGCCTAAACCTTGAAATTATGAGTGGAGATACCCTTTAAATTCTTTAAAAAGAGTAAAGGTATGCAGTCCTTCCCATACATTCTTTTCTTAATTTCGAGCCTCTCTCTGCCTTCAATTAGCTTTCAATTAGCCATGATGTGAAGGGGGTTTAACAATTCTGTCTGCCTCTAACTGTCATTCAAAGCTAGCAATGCGAGAAAACACTCCTCCACCCACTCTTGATCAGCTTGATTGTGCAGGCTCTATCCTAGCAACAGGACATTTCAAGTTTGTTTAATTGGCAGAGGAGGAGTAGAGAGGTTGTAACAGACATTCTTCCAGCCAATGACAAGTGTTATGTTAATCATGGCCCTGGGCCATCTAGGAGGCGGGCTTTTAGCACTCATCTTTGCTGTGTGATATCGAAGAGAGGGCAGCACAGCTGTAAACGTGAGTAAGTGATTTCAGCTGCTGGAAGTGTGGACATGTAATGGGGGTGATGTTTTTTTCGATATTGTTGTCCTTTAAAGGAAGGCAACAAAAATCAATGGAAGGTGTTTTTTGAGCTTTCTTGTACCTTTCAAACAAACCTAGGATGATGTATCTAGCTGCTGTGAATTAAAAGATAAAGGCATTTGATTTTTCCCTTCCTGGTCTCTGTCCCATGTTGTGACAGACACATATTAGATATGTCATAAGTCCCACACCCCCAAAAGATGGTCATGTATAAAGCTAATTAAAGGCATATGCTTCCTCTCTGTGCTTTCCTCTGCCCATGGACACCTGAGGGAAGAGAGATTTTAATTTTCAGGCTTGTGGCTAGCTTTAAATACAATAATATCTTACTTACTTGGTAGATCTTTCAGCTCTGTGCAACCTAGGAAGCGCAATGCATCTTTGTAGTAAGAGGCATGATTGCCAGTGGTCTGATAATACTTGCTGGACAAGTCATAGAAACGGCTATGTACAGAGGTCACTCCAGGAAGTGCTCCCAGCATCTCTTCTATTGCCTCAATAGTTTCCTAATGATATGAAGGCAGGTTCGCTACGGTTATCACTTTAGGCTTTAAATTAAATATTATCAGTCATCAAAATGTTATTTTAAAGGATAAAGTAAAATGTCACTCCTAAAAATAGCATTAGGTAAACATAATCCTCCCCCCAAAGAACAGAATAATAAAACTGAATGCGCATTGTCATTAATGCCTCTTTAACTTCAGTTAACAGCTGTAAAAGGTGAGCATAGTAGCGAGCATGCAAAATATAAGTTGGTGACCAAATTAAAATTTCAATATTTAAAGCATTTGTGATTTTTTTTTTTTAATTTTCGCATTCTGTCCCTTGACCATACACACCTTAGTGGCCTGCAGGTCTCCAATGTTCAGCTTAAGTGCTCCAATGGCTGTCCTGCACAGTATAACTGCCTCATCACTGCTTTTAACCTGTGATCAATATAAATATAAGAATAATCATGAGATGGAAAAGAACTTGGTAACCACTAAATTCGAAACAAAGGGATATTGTGCAATGGTGTCCTCCAAACAGGGTTAAATAAAAGCCTAATAGGCAAGCAATGGTAGAGGTGCACTCTTTCCAACGTGTGGGTGCAGACACCTCGTGGGTTCTTCCCTTAGGAACCAGCAAAAGGATATCCCCCCGAAACGTTGTGTTACGTGTGATGTGTGGTTCACAATTAATTGAATTACCATTTGGAGTGCGACCCTCAGTTTTTTGTTTTCTTTAAATAAAAGCCTGCAGTCTTTCCCTTAAAACAAGCCTTGGATTACAACTTTTGCTGCAGCCTGTGAGAAATTATATTGTGGCTAATGTTCAAACTAACAGCTTCCAGAGACATCACTTGGCCCTCCTCTGTCCCCAGGGTCCAAGCATGCTCGGACCCTGCTGGGAAAGACAGGATGTACCTACGCACATCTGGAGGGGGGTGGGTTCTATTAATGCAGAGACTGGTCACATGGCTACAAGCTGGTGAAGCGTTTGTTTTATATTGTTATATAGTTATATTGCAAGTTATATTGCTTTAACTCTCCATTATTCGTATTTATTTTGATTGTGGATATATCCCTTATATATTATATAAATAAATGTATATTTTTACGGAGATTGCATTGAGTTTTTAGGAGCAACTAATTAGGTGGGGGTATATAACACTATTACATATACGATAGGTTTATAAGTATGTGTGTAATTATCACTATTGACTTAAAATTACCATAACAAATAACATTATACAAAGTATAGTACTACTACTACATTACAAGACAACGGGACACCCCTAAGTTTGAATGGAAAACTCAAAATGGTAGGTTTAGCCACACCTGTAGGATTTCTACATGGGTCTCCATGTAGACACTAAAAGGAAATGTAATTTTATAAACATCCAATGAGGTTCTGATCTTACACTGTTAGCACTGTTAGAAAAAATTCTCTTAGGCATTGTACATGACAAGACAGGAAGTGTAAGGAAGTTCCTATATTACACCAAATTATGTGCCGTTTGTAAAACACGTGCCAGTCTTAGCCAATTAGAAAATTCTTCAGACTCTCACATTTATTCCCCCTCCTCCTCTCTCTATAGAACGTAATAAGACAATTCAGTTTCTGTTTGCTAGACAGGAAGTGATGTCTGTATGTGATAAAATGACTTTGCATGTCTCTGAAACTACCCAGCATTCTTAGAGAAATGGCCAGTTTTTCCCTTTTCCCCAATATTAATATATTAACAACATGAGGCTGTGAGGTACGACGGTTATAAGAAGGCTGTATTTAATTTTATACTCTATGGGGAGATTTTAGCTCCTTTAAAGGGTAACTGTGGTCTCAAATGTCAATTTTCCCCCCAAGTACTTCCTGTTTTCCCCAGCAAGTCTTTACTGAGCATGCTTCTCCCCCGGGGCAGAGGGGCTAGCAGAGATCCGGTGATGTCACTCAAACTACTGGAAGCAGGAAGTTTGAACATTCACCTCGATATTATTTATCACACGGTGAAGCCAGAGATGCGATTGTTGGCTCATTATAAAGGAAATACTGCAGGCTTTCATTTAACCCTAACTTGTTTGGAGACCACAGTTGCCCTTTAAGAACATCTCTCCATAATCTTTATAGCCAATCACTATTCTGTGCTGTTCTAACCACAGTTATTGTAAATGTGGAACTTGTTGTGTTAAATACTGATAAGTACACTCATAGCAAGTTTATCTGGATCCTGTGTAGGGTCTCGGGTTTTCCAATGGTGCCGTTTGGTTTGAAATGCACATTGTGACAGAATTGTCTGGGTCTAAAGCATGGGCTTTTAATGTCTATAAGTCAGTAAAAGGGCTTTATTTCAGGATGTATGAAAACTAAATTTTTTGTTGTAGTTTTTAAACATGTGAAAAAACCAATACCCATGCTCTATATGATTACATTGTATTGCATCTTAATACATTCATTAGCCAATGGACATAAAAAAGAAACTTACTGCTAACAGAGAATGCTTGGAGTTGTAGTTTTCAATCATGTGAAAGGTCCCAATAAGGGAGGATATGTGTGTGTTTGCTCATGGTATGTGATGGGAATGCCTGGGTCCTGGGTTCAGACTTATACCATTTGAGCCTCCCCCTGGATACTTGCTGGGAGTGGAAAGGGAGAGCAAGTTTGGAATGGATCCTGATACCTACCAGTTGAAGGGATGTAAGTAGCCTTTCTCGGGCCCTTACAGCTTAACAGCTATAGGCATAAGGGAGAGACAGATCCTGAATCACTTTCATGTTTGTGCACTTTGTGTTAGTGTTAGTAGTAGTAGTAGTAGTAGTAGTAGTAGTAGTAACAAAGCATGACCCCAAGCTTTCAATAAAAATAATAAATAAAAATAGAGCTGTTTAGGTTGAACTGCATATTGTGCACACCTGGCAAAACATACACACACAATTTCCACTGTACACCAACATGCACACTTTTGATAGATATATAGTGCCAACATTTACACTTATATTGATAGATTTACATCTGGCCCCAAAGAGCTTTCAATCTAAGCACTTTGACACATAGAATGTCAGAATGTCTTTTTATGAATGTGGGGAAAAACAGAGTGCCCGGAGGAAACCCACACACATACAAACTTGCAGATGTGTCCAAGGGAGGATTCAAACCCAGGACTTCAGTGCGAACCTCCGAGTCACTACCGAGTCACTTTACCTAGTGGTAATCCAGGCTCATTTTACAGGTACAACAGAAGGGCCTTTATTTATTTACCCCTAACTTCACCACTGTTGCCCTTTAGTATTTTACATAAAAAAACAAACTTCTGATGAACCACACTAGCACGTTTCTCACACTCTTCCATTCACCATTCAAGTACCCAGGGTGAGGACCTAAACTGCTAAAGTCCTCAATTATCTGTTGTGATCACTGGCAAGCTCTTTTTCACTTCCTACTTCTGTACCATGAGCTAAACAATAGGAAGACACACTGTTTAAGAAGCAGGAAGAGAAGAGCACCAAGGGGTGAGGAACTTTAGGTCCTATCCCTGGGTACTTTCAAATGAAGGGTAGGTCTATAGGACATCATTACCGTCCTTTAAAAAGGGAGATTTTGCAAGTTGTCCTAGCTAATAATTATAAATAAGGATCACAAACCTTCTCTCGAGTTTTCTCCAGAAAGTTCAAAGCCACTGTAGGATCTTATTAAAAACAAACAAACAAAAAAAGCATTACTACCTTGGCAAAGAACATATATCCATTTCAAGCATATCCTAGAGTCCAAAATGTATTTATAAATATTGTAGGTGTGAAACAGAAGTTGCTTGTGCTCAATAGAACATTCACTGTACAACAGGAATGAAAATAAAACAAATTGCAACCTGTCATCTTACCTGTCATCTGTCGGACTACATGTAGGATAATTTCTACCAAAGACAATGGGTTAATTCTGAAAAGAAAAAAATGTCACCATTATCACTCAACAAAGAAAAGAGCTATAAATCAGAATACAACAGCAGCCAAACTGACACATATCTTACCTGTGCTCAAAGTCACTAATAAAGTTCTCATACAGCTGAGAAGAGAAAAAAGTTATTAGATCATTACATGGAAATGGATTTCTTCTTAAAAGGAGTAATAATCTTAATTCTCTTGTAAATTTCATTTAGTACATGTAAGAAGTAGATTATGTAACTAAGAATGCTTGTTGCTAAATGTTGCCTGTGCAACTTGCAGCAAAAGAACGTGTTCAAAAACAATTGTACAGTAATAAATCTCTGTTCTCTATCTAAGAGGCAGGATCTGCTGTAAGGGTCTCTTCGCTGAAATATGATGGGCTGCAGCTATCTTATTTTGATCTGCTGTGCAGTAGAGAGTATGTGAAGTGTACTGCATAGACTCCTACCAAAATAAATAAATGGATTATGGGAGCTTTTATAAAATAACTATCAGCCACAGCAAAGAGAGATGAGGTAAATCTGGTTGTATCTTTGTGAATGTGTTCTGCCTATTAGGACAATGTTGGCTGTTGACTTTAGTTCCCCTTAAACCCTTGTATATTTTTAAAATTACTTACATTTAAGAAAAAATGGAGAAAACAAAAGAAAATAGGCAAGTCTTAGCATGTTGATTGTACCATTTTATCACACAGTTAAGTTACCTTAATGAGTCCATCACCTTTGGAGCACTCTGGATTCTGCACAAATTCTAGAAGTTCCAATGTCAGCTGGTGCCAAAGTCTGGGAAGAAAAAGCAACCCCAAAATAAAACTTACTTTTCATATTTCAAACCTGGTGTATAACCTAAAACATGCCACAGTTGTGCCAGAGGCTTAAAGGGGAACTGTGGTTTCCAAACAAGTTAAGCTTAAATGAAAGGCCAGTTTCCTACCTTTAAAAATGAGCCATCAACCACCTCTCTACGTGCTCCACATATAAAGGAATGACTGACCAGAAAGTTAATGGGAGGGAGGTTAACTTGTGACATTCCTGAGGCTTCTCCTGCACAGTGCCTCCTCCTCTCTGCTGTGTGAAGTCCTGACAGAGAAGGTAAGGGAATCTACAGCCCTTTTCTTTCACTGTGTGAAAACTCTGTTGAAACAGCCGTTTCAACAGTTTTCTGTAGGGGGGGGGGGTCTAAGTAACCCACGTCTTAGGGGCTTAGGCACCTGTGAGTGGACGGGGCCACATAGGTCTGTAAGATAATGGGCCATGGGGGGCCTGCAACTGGAGGGACCATGGGGTCCATGAGTGGGAGGGATCAGGGGGGCTGCAAAGGGGAGGAGGAGACAGGACAGATTAACTGACTGTTTCAGAGCAGGAAGTGCAGGGGACCTGGTGATGCTGCTGCCATATCACACACAAAAATGTAAATAACTTCAAAACTATGCAAAATAAACAATGGAAATAAATTGCAAAAATTCTCAGGGGAGCAATTCCTATCAATTTACCTAAAGTCATTTTTGGACCACAGTTCCCCTTTAAGCTGGCCATACACTAGGCAGACATATATCTATCTAATGTCTAAAGACCACATTTTACAAGCAGCGTTTTTTATCTTGAGATATTCCTATCTGAAACATTCATTTAGTGATCACAAATTGATTGTATGAAAGAACAGCCTAGGCATTTATTGGACATTTATCTTATGAGTGATTGGACATCTGTCTAATAGTGTATGGACACCTTTACTTCACATGGCAAAAAAAAATAACTATGTAAGCACCATAGTAGTAAGAGGTCTTTCAGTCCAAAGAGTATATGCACTGCAACTATCTATTTCAATTAGAACATTTGTTTCAAAAATATTCCCGGTTTTATAAAATATTCCAATAATTTGGTACAATAATTTAAATGCAGGTTCTTTGGCTTTGTAGAGAGAAGGAAGTGAAGCCTAGCATCAACTCTTTAGCTAATAATGAAATGTAGTACTGGGCTACAAGTGTGTACCTTTATGGTGGAGATTATGGAATATAAAAAAACAAAACAAAATGATACTGTGTTACAGCCAAATAACAAAAACATAAGCAACAGAGATTATCAATGCACTTCCAAAGTCCCATACAGAATCATGGTATTGATGCAAGGGATTTACAATGGAAACATAGCAGTTTTACTTATACATTTAAGATCATAAAACAAAAAGGCATTTTACCATGTCAAGGTAACCCCAGCCTAGATGGTCCCTTCTAATTACAATGTTTGTATTTTGTTGGAAAAAGGTTTTTTGATCTCATTTATTTTATAATTTTTATTTACACGTAAATAATTACAGGGGGCCCTGGAATGTGCATTGTTCACCCTTTTTCTTAGATATATACGGTAAATATATACACTTTCCCCAAGATCGTCTCCCACTTGTATGGAAGATACAAATTGCTTTGGTTTATCAGCTTAGTCCTTCCTTTTTAATGTTGAAAAACATGCAGATTCTGTATGGCAAGTTCTGCGTTTAAAAAAAAGTAACTAAACAAGCCTACATTGATTTTGTAATTCCAATAGAACAGATAACTCGCCCTGTCTCTGAAATAATCAGCATTGTGGAGAAATGGTCTGTAATTCTACAGGTGTATGGCATTTTTATTCTAAAGGTAGATACACCTCCGATGGTATCATCCCTTCCTTGTTACTGTGTGTAGAGAAATGTCCAAAAATTTCCCTAGGCTGCAGTCATCTCCCTGTACTTATAGTAAAGGGAGTTGGACTCGGCCTGGAGAAATCTGCAGTCTTGAGCGTTCTCCATATACTTTACATAGGCAGAATGCTTGGGACTGTGTGTAGCATGATCTGTGTAAAATGATAAGACAATCTGTGATGTGTAAACCCAGCTTTAGTTAGAAACAATGTTTACCTGGCTGCGCAGTCTTGATTACAGAATACACACATGCATGTCAACCAGCAGTTACAGCTCTAACAAGGGGTTTACTTTTGTATGTAAGATACAAATGGTATTGGTTTACAAGCTTAAACCTTCCTATTTAATGTTGAAAAACATGCAGATTCTGTAGGGTAAGAGATATATGTTAAAGCAGAATTAAAGTTATTCTATAAATGATCCTAAATTGATTTTATATTTCCTATAGAGCGGATAACTCTCTCTGAATTGGTTACCTGGCTAAGCAGTATTGATTAGAAAACACATATGCATTGTACATACAATACTAGTTAGTTATCCTTTAAAAAAAAAAAAACGTTGGTTCTCTAAATTAATTTTTTTCTAATTAAACCTGTGAATAGGATGATGAGATTCATTTGCTGGGTGGACAGAGAAGTAATAAACAATAGAACCTGCCCTAGGACAGAGAGAGGCCTGTTCTAGTAACCCAGTCAGTACAATGACAGAGAGTGTTCATAGCAGTGCATTATGGTCCATGGCTGAATGGGGCTACTCACTTCTTGTTGTGAAGCTCCTCCAAGCGATGCCATATGGCTGCAGTCTCTGGGGTCGAACTCTGGCTTTGCTGGAGCTGTAGAAACCCAGTCACGTCCCTCATGTTGACAGAGATAAGGCTTACAAAGGCGAAATAACGTGACAACTAGTCACCGGCGGAAGTTCCTGCAACCAACCTGCACACTCACTTCCGGTAAACTGTGCCGTAATGTGCGAGAGTAAACTACAATTCCCAGAATCTATTATTTTGACTCATCCCCTTACAACCAAAGTAGTATCCCCGCCTTATGCAAACGAGGGGCGGGGCCTATTTATAACTTGTTTATTGGTGCTGTATCCCCCTCCCAGTCAAACTAGCATATAGGAGCGAATGTTCGGCGGAGTATTGGTTGGTGTTGTGTTTTAATTGGTTCACAAAGCGACAGTAGGAAGAGCAATAGGTATTTGTAACCGGAAGTGCAAATAAGCTTAACTTCATTTACAGCAGGTTAACAGTGTTTCAGCACAGGGTCTATTTCTACAGACCAGACTGTATAAAGTAATGTAGAGTTGGCAGTGAGACCAGAAACATTAGAAGAGCAATGCACCATGAATTAGCAGTAATGCAGTTTAAATGCAACCAGTGTCCTCCAATCTGCAAATGATCTAGTAACCTTTACACTATATATGTATGTGATTGCATTAAACTTTATATTCTATATAAAAACCCTTACGGAAATGTTAACACTGGTAAATGAACTCTAGGTTGCATAGGTTAAGGTATCTTGGAAAACTTGGACACAGAGAATGGTGATGGTACACCTGCCTGGCAGACGCTTTCTCAAGCAAGTAATCCTGCAAACTGTAGCACAGCCATACTTGGCAGGTAATATTATTATATAATACATAAGTGTGATATTTTATAATGGGAGCTGCAGTGGTATATTTCCTTATAAAAATCACTCAGCTATGTCACTAAGTCACTCATTTCTTATATTTCTTATATCCCACTACTTAGCCCATTCAGGTGTTCATGCCTGGTCAATGACTCAGCATTTTTTGCTGTGTTTAACTTCACTAACAGAATGTCTGTCTGAATGTCTGTAACCAATGTCTCTCTCCTCCTCCACAAAGATTTGTTTAACCGCATAGATGCTGGGCTGGGATGTTCCTTTCTACTGGGTTTAAGTTACAGAAGGTAGCTTGGGGGATTTAAGGTGGAAATAGGGACAAGGCTAGGATTTAAAATGTGAATGGGGTGAAGGAATCCGATTCTTATGAATTATAAGAAATAATGTGCCCCTTCACATAATATAAGGACATTACGCCACCTCGGAGTTTCCGGTCCTGTATAAAAGCACTGTAAGGGGCTCTTGAATTAGAATAGGAGCAACAGTGGCTCAGGACTTAGCACTGATGTCTTGTAGAGCTGGAGTCCTAATTTTGAATTAGGACGTTGCAAGGAGTCAGCAGCGGCGCCTGTGATTGGCTGAGACGCAATATGATTGGCTGAGACGCAATGTCTCAGCCAATCACAGGCGTTGTTGCCGTTCCGGCCCTTTCTGCAGCTTCTGTGCACGGAAAAGGCACGGGAGAAAAGCAGAAAAATCGGAGGGAATGAAGGCTGGTAAGTAGGTTTACCAGCAGCTTTGGAAATTAAGAACCTCAGGAAGGTCCGTGCTGTAAAGCTAAATGTTATTCTTTATTCTAAATACATAAATCCTACATTGTGCTTATTATATATTTCTGTGCTTTTATTTTATACAGTTAAAGACTTTTATTATGTAATTGTGTGTGTTGTTTGTGTAGTTGTGTGTGTTTGTGTCAGAGAGGTACAGATCTATGGCTAGGCGGTGCACTCATTTTTCGAGTAAAAATCAAAATTCAATATTGGTTAGCATGACATTAACTCCTTTGTTGTGCCGGCTGCGCGGGTATCCCAAAAGACACCCGAGCAACTGTCGCAGGGAATTTAATATCACTTTGATTTAACCTGTGTTTTTAAAAACTTGCACTATGAGTAAATCCCATTATAGTCAATGGGAAAAGATGTCCTGAAATTTTTACATAACGTATTAATGCTTCTGCGGGTCCCTTAGCTAGGTAATAGCACACTTCTCCTATGTGTACTGCATGTCTGTACCAAATGTTGTGTCTCTAGCAACTGTGGGGGGAGATACAGTCCAAAAAGGTGGAAAAATAAAAGTGAAGAAATAGAATGAACAGTAATTAGAGCAAACACTGCAAAAATAGGAACCCCAAGATTTAGGTATCCATACAAGTAGGGTTTCCAGATCAGTGAAAAACCAGAGGACACCTATTAAAATCACATGTAGCAAGGCTGAGTCAGCAGTAATGCAGTTTTAATGCAATCAGTGCAGCCCTGCTAACTGCATTAATTAAGAGCGTCCTACAATCAGCAGGTGATCTGGAAACCCTACATACAAGCATAACAGGAGGGTAAAGAATACCATATCTCAAAGTGAATGGGCAAGTCCTTTGTAAAATCCTGACTTTGTGTTGGTACATGTATTCAATCCTGGCTTTTTGTGTTTATTTATTCCTTATCTTGCAGTGCAACAAGAAAATGCATTTTACTCCACAAAAAGGCAGTATCAGTTGTTGGCTTGTCCCTTGGGACCACTTGCACAATTGTCTTGCTCCAGGTGAGACAAAAGGGACATTAACATGGAAAAAAAACAGGTCTATATTGGAAACCATAGAAAGTTTCTTACACTATGCATAGTCCTTTGATTTTACTAATGACTCATTCCCTAACATGCTATGCTTTACAGTATGCTTTACATTTTCTAATTGTCTTTTTGAACATGATTTAACAGGATGTTCAATGCACAAAATGATCTTGTGTAATTATTGGCACCAGTCCTATAGATCTAGTCTAGGTCTATGTAGACTAATCAGGGATGAACTTTGATCAGCCAATGCAGTTATAATAAGGAAAGCCTATGCATTATTGTGTTGTAAAATCATGTCAAGTTTAGGCAATATATGAATATATATATATAATAGGAACAACCATATTTAATACCAACATCTAAAATATCTGTGCCAAAAAAATAATAAATTCTTCTTTGCATTTTCACAGCTGTGTGCGATGGCAGAGCAGAGTTCTCCCTGGAGGGGGTGGTAACAGCGAGGGTAATTGTCTGTCCATTCAAGACTTAGCTTTTGGAATAAAGGATGGTCTCTATAAGCGGATACTGGTTATGGTTGGAGCAGGTATCAGTACAGATAGTGGGATCCCAGATTTCAGGTATTGTAATTTAAAGATTCATCATTGGAAAAACCAAACAAATTGAATTTTGACCTTTACAATGTATTTCCTCTATATATACTTGACCTTTGTTTCGTAAATATTTATGTTTTTATGCTGTATTCTCCATTTACTGCTTCTTTCAGCTGCTTGTTACATTCCTTCCAAAGCTTTTCTGTTTTTTTTATTTTTTTACAGTTGCTTTTTTCCCTTTGTTTATCCTTTCTGTGGTGCAGATCCCCAAATGGTCTCTACAGCAGGCTTCAAGAATACAATCTTCCATACCCTGAAGCAATCTTTGATCTGAGCTACTTCCTGAGGGAACCCCAGCCTTTCTTGCACCTTGCCCAAGATCTCCTTCCAGGGAGACACCAGCCCAACACTGCACACCACTTCCTGCGTCTATTGAATGACAAGGGTGTTTTGCTTCGTCTTTACACACAGAACATTGATGGACTAGAGAGAGGTAGGAGTTGATTTTTATTTGATGGGTAACAAGCAAACATTTGGTCCATAATTTAAATAAGCATGGTTAACAAGGATATTCCTTGCTCTACTTAGATGCTCAAATGTACCTATATTAATCTACACTAATAAACAATTAACTTATCCTGTATTGATTGTCCTAACTAGTTAACTTTGTCCTACACTCTACTTTTTCTTACACACTGACAAAAACATGGATAATAGATATTAAATATATAAGTACTAATAGCAACTATAACCATAAACCAACATGTTCCTGAAGAAAGCTGTCAAGTAATGTTAACATATCTGGAAGCCAAATGTGTTAGATTTATTTTTAAGACATGTGCAAATGAATCCATACATTGTATGTGTTTAGAAGCTGGGATTCCCCCTGAGAAGTTGGTGGAAGCTCATGGCTCTTTTTCATCTGCAACATGCACCATATGTCTTAAATCCTACTCTGGCAACACTTTTCAGGTAAATCATATGCGATTCCTGGCTAAGGCTATAAGCCACAGAACTATAAACAGTCTGGCACAACATATTACAATATTATTATTATTAGTGTAAATAGTCTGTATTGTGGTAATACTTCTTTTATGTAATTTGATCCCAGGTAGCGTCTGGAAGGAGAGTGGCCGAATTAGCTTTCCAGTCCCATTGCAAATTATAGAGAGTAAGGTCTAGGAAAAATGCATAAACTTATGCTATACAGGAACTCAGTAAAAAAGCTGGCATTGGTTTTAATGGAATGATGCCCTACATTCATTTTGAGACCTCTGTTTTACAGGAGGCTGTAGTAGAGTCTCGGATCCCTCATTGCACTACATGTGGTGGTCTTATTAAGGCTGACATTGTGTTTTTTGGAGAGCAGCTTCCACCTCGTTTTCTCTTACACCTGACTGACTTCCCTCGAGCTGATCTCTTATTTGTGATTGGGACATCTTTGGAGGTAAGAAACAAAAAGAATTGGAAATAAACAGACATACTTGGAGTGAATCAACAAATGGCTAATACATATTAATTGGTGCCTTTTGATGCCCATTGATGCTTACTTACCATTTAGTCTGAAGTTTTGACTGAACGGGGGTTACAGGATCTGCCACCTGCTTTGTAGTGTTAACAGGCAGGGTGGCAAACTCTGCATCACGAGCCCCCCCAGTGGTCAGTGTCTGGCCCCATATGAATATATAGATATGTACCATTGGTGGCTTATCTGCAGAAGGGAATGGAATGGAATGGTACACAGTCTATAATTGTGGTTGCAGCTTAACAATCCACATTCATGCAACTGTCTGCACAGTTATGGGGACATTTCCCAAGTGCCACAATGCTTAAATTGCCATCTTAAAGTCACGCTATCCAATTTACAGGCTAGACCCAATCCGAATTTACCTTGAGCCACACGTGCAATATTAAATCCCAGCAAAAGAATCAGTTAATTCTAAAGGGGGGTCATGTGGTCACTTTCCCCTTCCCTTACCATAGACCAGAATACCTCAGCTATTGCAGAGCAGTCTGTATATAAATGGCTTAGGGTCTCTGGGTAAATTCCCCATTACTGTGTTTACATAGTGTGAATAGAAAAGTGGTTCTGAAATAATTGATAAATGCAGAGAAAATGCTGTAATATTGTAACAAAATTGTCCATTGATAAAAAAAAAACTGTTTAGTGCTTTAAATTGCTTAGCTTTGCTACTAATCTTGTTGTTGGACTGTTCATTGTGACAGTAAACATGACCCTAGGGTACTTATTATTATTTTATTATTTTAACAGGTGGAACCATTTGCTAGTTTGGTTTATGCAGTAAGAAAATCAACCCCCCGTTTGCTCATTAATCGAGATCTAGTTGGACCATTTCTACGTGGCTCCCATGGACTAGACCTAGTAGAACTAGGAGAAGTGACCACTGGTGTAAGACGATTTGTACAGCTTCTTGGGTGGCAGGATGAGCTGGAGGAACTGAAACAGAGAACAAAGGTTCATGAATCCCCCCAAACTGGCACTTAGATTTGCACCAATGTAACCATGTCACAAATGACAAGGTTGGAAAAGATATATAAAAATAATAACAAAGATGTGTTGGGTCCAATTTTCCCCTTTGGAAAATAATGCGTCCCATGGGACGTGGGGGTGCTCTGGGCAGATTGGAAGCAGAGCCAAGTGAGCGGTCTAGTATCTGCCCAGGGTGCCGTTATTGTGTCCGCCAGCCTGACCCTGGTTGTTTCAATAACTAACACAAAAGTGCTTGAAAAGGCAATCCATTATTTCAGCTAGGTAGCATTTGTGTTTTTTAAATCTGAATACAATGTATTACTGTATCCTGTACATTTTATTCTTATAAGTGGTTATTAGCTTTGTCATGATTTCAATTGAATCTAGGTATGAAATCTATCACATGACTTAATGATGTTTGTTCATTATTTCTCAAAGAACCTTTTTGTATTTGTGTGTAGATAATGTGTATGAGAAGTGTATATAAACAAAGAATATTTTGTGCTACAACTCACAATAGATTACGAACGTCAACCTTTTTCTCCTCACCCAGAATAAAATTCTAAATTTACCCTCTCTCCCCCCCAAAAAACGATATTATTATACCCACCTTCCTGTGGTCCCTGAAACACTTCCCCTGACTCGCTTCTTTTCCCAGGTCCTAGCCTCCTCTGAAAGCTTACAGAGCTTTTTAAGAGAAGACATGCAGAGCTACCGGGGTCCACAGCAGGCATTAAATATTTTGCACAAAAACGGTTCGTTTTCGATGCAGTACACTTTTTTTTAAAGTACTGTTTTAAGATATCACTGCATTGTTGCTATTGGAAATGTCGCATTTTTATTGGCTTTAGCAATAAAGACTTAAGTTTAACAACCTCCAAAGTGTATCAGATCTTAGGTGTGATCTAAGCAGATCAAAATTTTGCACTACATGTTGCTTGCACTTAACAGCTTGGACCTTTTAAGAAATGTTATTGTTTTTTTTAATAGTTGATATGTATTATTGTGTGAGACATTCTTCTTGAGTTTATTTTTTCCATGTGCCGGCACTACAGATCACCAGGGAGCTTTTTTCTTTTTAAAAAAAAAAAAAAAGGGCAGTCAGCCAGCATGGCTATAAATGCACATGCTGATAATCTGGTGCAATACTCTCTTAAAGTGGCCATACAAACGTGATATCTTTAGCATTGTGCTGACAGAGCACATTGGTACGCACACACACACTACCGACGGTATGGTACCACTACAGGGTATGGTGATATGTTGTCTGTGTGGCCATACACGGGCTGATAGTATTGGCTCCTTTTACTTAAAGGGTATCTCTACTCATAATATCGATTTCTGGGAATCCAGTTCTATTGAAGAACAGGAGGTAAAGGAACAGTGCCTTACCTCCCTTCTTTAAAAGAAAGAACAGGAGCCA
The DNA here is from genome assembly GCA_019447015.1 of Hymenochirus boettgeri. Lineage (NCBI taxonomy): Eukaryota > Metazoa > Chordata > Amphibia > Anura > Pipidae > Hymenochirus > Hymenochirus boettgeri. The sequence goes on along the minus strand of CM033472.1, from coordinate 40,750,964 downwards.
AGAGAAAAGGTAGGAAACTTGCTCGCTCCCCTTGCACATAGTCTGAAAGGTCCCAGTGGACTCTCAGGGTAATTCAATAAAAGTTCTTATCGTTAAAAATGGTGCTAATTTTGCCTCAACCAATCAGATGTTAGCTTTCAAATGTTAAATAAGATCTGATTGGTTGGGGCAAAATTAGCACCATTTTAAACGATAAGAACTTTTATTGAAACTCCCTGTCTGTCTTCTATGCGCATAAAACGTGATTGAGCATAGAAGACAGAGTTCGTCTGGATCGGTCAGACTACGCGCCATGGGAGTGAGCGAATGGGTAAGTTTCTTACCTTCTCTCTTGGCTCCTGTTTGTTCTATTGACGAAAAGGAGGTAAGGCACAGCTCCTTTACCTCCCGTTCTTCAATAGAGGTGCATTCCCAGAAGTCGATATTATGAGTGGAGATACCCTTTAAAGTAAAGGGAGTTGATAACGCCCAATGAAAATTTTCCATCTTTCCTGTCCTTTCATAATGCAGACTATGGTCGTTTATCGGTATTGCGGTTGGTCAGTTGGTTGCGGCCCCTACACACTCCCGATACCCAGAAAATGTTGTCGGACCCAGAAGGGATTTACCCACTATCAGCAATGTGTATGGCCACCTTTACTGATCAAATCATTAGTGTACTGTTCATAACGGTATATTTGTAAGGTATGAATTACCAATGGCAAACACAGTATTTACTAACTATACTTTTTAAAATAATGTTATGTAATAAGAGGTGGGAAATTGTGCCTGTCTACCTCAGTGTATGTAAACCCCAACCTAATTTCCTCCGCATGTGTACAGTGGTGCCAAAGCAGTGTCTCAAATGCAAAGGGGGCATATTCACTCCACTGTTCCAACTGAAAACATCACCTTTAGAATGCACCACCCCAGCAAAATCCTGCCAGTGCTGCCACCTCCACACGCAACACACACTGATCTACCCCAGTCAATCATTAAACATGGAAAAGATGATTGATGGCAGGGGACCAGGGTATACTGAATGGGGCTCCCTCCTAGGGGTGGAGAAGCTGGGGCTGGGAAATTTGTATTTGGGGGAAGAACATTAAACAATATCGGATTTAGTCGTTGTTGCAAATATCACAAAGTTTAGGATGTGTAGTATAATTGTATTAATGAGCTGCTTCAATTCATTCTCAAAGTGACCGCTGGGTGGCGCTAACACCCCGTAGAACAAGCACAATCCGGCAACTGTGCTAGTAGTGCTACGCTTAGCTGTTTCCATGGCGACCGCACTCCATAAAAGCCAATGGACGGAGCATTTCCTTAGGAGGCGGGGTTTCATGTTAACATTTCTGGTAAAAGCAATAAAACTATTGGCTGCTCGAAGTGACTACACGTTCGTCGTGGCGCGTGATGTATTCCGTTCCACGTCAGTAAAGTGAAAGAAAACAAACATGGCGGACTGGGGAAGAGGTAACTTTGGGGATAGAGGGGTGTAATATATCGTAACGTTATATAGCTTGGCATGTGGGTGAACGTGGCTCTGTAATTACTGGGTGCGTTGTACACAAACTGAATGGACAGGTAGAGTGTGGCGTACGGAGAGGTAGAGTGTGCCGTACGGACAGGTAGAGTGTGCCGTACGGACAGGTAGAGGGTGGCGTACGGACAGGTAGAGGGTGGCGTACGGACAGGTAAGGGGTGGCGTACGGACAGGTGGAGGGTGGCATACGGTCAGGTACGTACAGGTAGAGTGTGCTACAGACGGGTGGAGTGTGGCGTACGGACAGGTACGTACAGGTAGAGTGTGCTACAGACGGGTAGAGGGTGGCGTACGGACGGGTAGAGTGCGCCGTAGGGACGGGTAGAGCGTGCCATAAGGACATCACAGCTTTTACAAGAAAACACCTGTCACTCAAACAAAAAAATGTGTGGCCTGCCCCTGACCTCTTCATAGAATATTTGAATATTTGGCTGCCTGCCAGCACATTTTCAGCAACTATTAAAGGACATGTCCACCCCCCAAATCTATATTTAACCCACTACTGGCCCCACTGTGAAGTTTAAAAAACATTCTTACCTTACATCTCTGCTCCTTATCCTTTTCCTGTAGTGCTTGTCCAAAATAGCCCAATATGCCAGTTCATTTATTTTGAGACCATAAACTAGAATTTTAAAATTTCTGCAGTATTGTCACTGACATTGATTGCTTTTCTTATGGGTTATAATACATTGTTTGCTTCAAATGTTTTAAGCAGTGTAAATATGAAGCTGAAAATATATTGTTTGCAACTCTCAGTATCTTTTTCTTCTTTGCCTGTACAGTCCCAAATTCAGGAGCAGTTGATGAAATGTTAGATGCAGAAAACAAACGTCTGGCAGAAAATCTTTCCTCAAAGGTGACAAGACTTAAATCTGTAAGTAAATGGAATACAATACAGATAGACAGAGTAGACTGATATTAAGACTTAAATTGTATTTACAAATTGGTTTGGGTATTTCATTGTAGTTTGCCAAGAAAAAACGAAAGATTTAGAAACGTTTTTTTTCTAAGGCCTGTCTTTATCTTTCTGGTTTTCCACTTCTTTTGCTGCTGGCGAACCTAACAACGTGCTTGTTATCAACTAGTTTTTCTGAGAATTTTTTACATTTTAAATCAAACTATGTAATTATGCTTGCAGAATATCTAAAAGCAAATTCAGCGTGGAAGTGCTGTTGAGAGTGCCTACCTCTCTCCATAGTGATTGGACCAGGCACAGAGAGAGGTCTGCACAACTGACTGATGACCAGGGTTGTGTCGTTCAGGGTTTGAATCAAAAGCTGGGTACACACGATACCAATCTTCGAAAAATGACAGACAGAATCTGTAATATTCAGAGTCCTGAGCGTTCTTCCTATATACAGTATAGGGAGAACCCATTCAGGGCTCACAAATTTCCCACAACCACCAACTCTTAAGTACAGGGGGCTGACCGATGCCAAGGGAAATTTTCCGAATGTAATACTCATTCGTGGTGTACAGACGTTGCAGAAAAAGAGGTGATTCGGTTGGATCCAACGGAATCGTTACTTTCTTGTTCATGTTTGTACCTAGCTTAATCCATGCCTAGCCTTCTGTTGGAGCAGGCTTAGAACTTTTTATTGCCCATCTACAAGACAGTTGAAGGTTTATGTCCACTTGAAAAATTTAATTTAATGATTCTTAGGGTTGCCCACCCCCAACCGCCTTAATAACACAAAAAAAAACTTTCCAATATTTATTTACAGACCCTTTTCTCCCGTGACTATCATTCCCCCTCTTTGCTAACCGCACACAGCAGAGGGTGGCCGGACCGGTAGGTGCATTTGTGAGTGGCTGCTGGTCAGCCAATCACAGACATGTCCGCCAGCTGTGAAGATAGGCGCAGGAGCGAGGGACTGTAAGTAAATATCGGAAAGTTTTTTTTAAGTATTATTATGGCGGGGTTGGGGGTGGACAATCCTAAGGATCTCTGTATTAAAAGCATTTAAAAGGCATGTCCACCCCAAAAAACTATTTTTTGCTGTAGTGTAGGGAGCCAACCCAATGCAGCAAATCTATGAAGATACACTGTATATTAAAAGACAAGTAATGTCACCCAATTATAAACACATATTAGCTGTAAATGTACTAAAAAGCAATACCGTGTCTTTATAAATATGACCTAGTAACTCACAAGTTTTTGGATCCCACTCTCCTCTCCGGGCCGTCACTCTGCAGACTGTACTGCTCCTCGGTCTTAAAATGCATGTAATCACAAAAATACACCTGGACGCTCCAAAGTTCTTTGAAAAAATTCTTGTATTTTATAAATATGACCCCAATAATCATGTTTCTTTAAAGGCAAAATCCCTCTTAAAGGGATGCCCAATGTCCCAACACACTCTATAGTAAGACAAATTTGAGCCACAGACCAGTTTTCTGAAAAATATAAAGGCTTTTGTCAATAAATGCTTAGATATATGGTATAACAGCAACGTTTATTGATAAAAACCTTTGTATTTTTCAGAATACTGGTATGCAGCTCAAATTTGTCTTTCTATATATATATACTGTATATATACAGAGAGATACAAGATTATCATGTGAATGAAGGACACAACTGTTGTTACAAGCAGGGCTGCATTTATTGCAGACTGGTGGCTTTACACTGCAATTATTCAGACTTAGCTTTGTTGCATGTGTTTCTGATATACCTTTGATTACCATGTTGCTTTCTAGACTGGTTTGAAATCATCCCCCTATGCTGTATTACTGACCATTATATCTGGTTATTTCTGGATATTTTTTTATTTTAGACACTGATAGCCAAATACTGAGAACTAAACTGAGAGCCATCTGAGCTAAGGGCTGCCCATTCGAGCTACCGAGTCAGAATCACTCAATAAGCTTATATCCCAGTACATGCCATAGTACAAAGACATAACATTGCAAATGAAATGCAACACTGAAACTAGCTCTCCTTACTGAACATTTACTATTTGTAGTGAATCCAAAACCCACCGCCAATATCTGATTGGTCCAAGATCCAATCAGATTTAAAGGACAACTCCACCCTCATAATAACATCTTTTAGAAAAAATGGCCTCTTTAAAATATGTTGATATATCATAGTTTGTCCTATGAATTCATTAGTGTATGCCTGCTATGCTTCTGGATGCCTCATGAAAACTGAGCAATTTAAAAACCTGTACTGAGCCTGTATGGAGTCTGAGCATGCTCAGAAGAGGCAGACGGGATTAACATTCAGTCATTGGCTGTGATGTCAACTGTCAAATCCATAACTGACAGTTGCTAACTGGAAGAACCAGGAAGCAGATAAAGGAAATTGTGTAGGATTTCAGGTTAGACTTATATATTTCAGATTTCAAACTATTACTGTTTAGGGTGGTGATTTACGTGTATGTAAGTTTTCATTTTAGGGCTGGACTTACCCTTTAAGATTGTATCTAGACCAATCAGATTTTGGGGGGATGTTTATGAGACACTATAAAACGGCATGAACACTTCAGAGAAGCTCAGTTTCTAATCAGCAGTCAAAGTAGCAGGTCTTGCCTTTGTATTTAGGTTAGAGATTTGCAAGTAGACGCCTGGTTGTTTGGTTGGACTACAGAAATTAATATTTATAGCTCCTGGTTTTTTTACCTATGGTGCCATTGTGTAGCAGTCCATAAGCAGCACATACATGTTGATATAACAGATAAGTAATAATAGTTTTTTGATTACAGAGCCTTAAATTGCTTTATTTTAGCCAAATAGCCTTCAGACTTGTGAGTAACCCAAGTGTATATGTAGTTGCACTACTAGTTCCACAATTCCCTGACCAGCACTTTCAAACAGCCATGGGCAGATAGGGAGTGTATATTGAAAACATGCAGTGTAAATACAACCAGGTTGTAATGAATGCAGCCCTGCTACAGCACCCGTATTGGTGGGAGCGGCATCCAGCAAGTCAGGCCGGCGCTCCTATACACCTCCGTTGAACACACCGTCTCCCTCCCGGTCGAACTATATGTATGCAGACGCGAAGCCCAAAGGTATAACATCCAGAGGGACAATGAGGAGGCGGGCAGCCGGTCTTCAGTAAAACTCTTAATTCGTTTATTTCGGAATCATTAAAACCATAAAGCTCTCACTATACAAAGTTGCAAACAAACTAACGGACAAGAAACATGTGAACACTCCAGGCTCCGCCCAACGCGTTTCGTGGCCGATAGCTACTTCCTCAGGGGCATGGAGGAGAGTGTCCTCTTCACCCGTCCAATTTAAAGCCCAGATCTTTAACCCCTTGTGGTATAAAGCATATATCAAGGTGGGGAAGGACACTCTATAACAGACATAAGTGCAAACATTAGAAATGATACAAACATTAAAACCAACTACATTGTTCTTATATAGTAATTATTGAAAATACAGTAAAATTACAGTGAGATGGAAAGCTGAAATAGAAGCTTGTATAAACGGCAGGAATTGGTGATATATAAATATTAACATTAATATTCCTTAAAGGATAATAGTATATATTCGATCTTGTATATTTAATCACAAAAACAACTTAACTCGAAATCTCTATTCATACCCATAGGGGCTAAGGTCTCAAGCGTAAAGATCCAAAAGGCCTCCTTACGCAAAAGGATAGATTCTCTATCTCCCTTTCGCACATCGATTTCTGCACTGTCAATAATTTGAAATGTAATGTTTAGAATACCCCCATGTTGTTCAATAATATGGGTTGATATAGCAGAATCATATTTCTTATTTATCGCCGCATTTATATGTTCTGCCAGTCTCTTATTGGCTGATCTGATAGTCTTGCCTATATATTGGCTCCCACAAATACATGTGGCTAAATATACTACATGGGTAGATTTACAATTGTAATAACGATTAATATGGAATGTCTTATTATTACTGCGCTCGTAAAAGAGTTAGACACTTCAATATATTTACAAATTTTGCATTGTTTGTGCCCACATTGAAAACAACCCTTATATTTAAGCCATGTCGATTTAGGCTGTGTCAGTTTCTTATCTATAAACATGCTTGGTGAAACAAGAGTACCAACCGATTGTCCCCTCCTGTATATGACTCTTGGTGTTGAGGGAATGATATCTTTCAAAAGGGGATCTGAGAGTAGAATAGGCAAATATTTTTTGAGGATTCTCCTGACCTTGTTACTGTCTCTGTTGTACGTAGTCACAAAACCTGGACCTTTCCATCCTGGACGACCATTTTTCATTTGAGATTGTTGCCCTTTGGTAAATAACAATGACTTTCTATCTTTGCTAACAGCTCTCTCATAGGCATTTCTAATAGCTCCTGGGGTATACCTTTCCAGAAGGCGATCCCAAAGTTCCATGGATTTAATCTGGAACCTGTCCCATGTAGAACACACTCTCCTCAGACGTATAAATTGGCCATAGGGGATCGCCTTTATGACCGATAATGGGTGGCTACTGTCTGCACGTAATAGTGTATTCCTCGTTATGGGCTTACGAAAAAGGTCTGTAGTGACCTGTTTATCCACAACTTCAAAATGAATATCCATAAATTCAATGTTTTATCTTTTTGATACGAGAACGTAATGCCCCAACCTGTGTTATTACAATAGTTGAGGAACTGTTCAAACTCGTTAGAACCTTGAGATTCCTCCCAGATCAATATCAAGTTGTCTATATATCTGTATAAAGCTTTTATATTACCTCTAAAAGGATTATTGTCACAGAAAATAAATGTGTTCCCAAAACCCCATAAAGAGGTTTGCGTAAGAAGGTGAGAATTTACCACCCATAGAGGTTCCCTTTTTCTGTAAATATTATAAACATTATTAAACAAAAAATAATTTGTCTCAAGCAGGAATGTAAGGGCCCGTAAAATAAAACATTTTTGTGAGTCAGGATACACATTGTAACAATCAAGCCAATATTGGACAGACTATACCCTTCCGATGAGGAATTGAAGAGTATAAAGATGTGACATCCATGGTCACCCAATAGTAATTCTCTTCCCAAATTGTAGATGAAAATGCAACAATAGCATGAGATGTATCTCGTAAATATGTGGGGAGACAAGTTACCATGGGTAATAACATGGAGTCAACATATTGAGAAAGGTGTTCATTCAATGAGCCAATGCCCGAAACTATAGGCCGGCCCTTAACCTCTTGTAGCGATTTGTGGACTTTGGGCAAGATATGAAAGATAGGGGTTGCTGGACTTTTGTTCAATAGATACTCATATTCAAATGTACAAATTACCCCAGTGGATAAACCAAAATCCAATAGCTCTTGTAATTGGTCCATAAATTTTTTAACAGGGTCACCTAGTAGGATCTGGTAAGTATCCTCATCGCTGAGTTGTCTCATAACTTCTCTAAGATATTCATCCGAGTCCCAAACAACTACCGACCCACCCTTGTCTGCCCCTTTGACCACAATATCAGGATTATTTCTAAGTCCTTTAAGTGTACTACATAAAGTAGCTGATTCTCTGTGTGTATCTTTACACGATTTGGAAGAGCTCATTTTGTGTAGCTCAGATGACACTGCTTTATAAAACAAATCTATACAATTACCTTTACTTTGTATCGGATAAAAGATGGATTTTTTCTTTAAACCTGAAGGTACACTAAGTGTAGCAGTGTTAAAAGTATCATGTTTTAACGATTGTAAAAGATCTAAATTTACATTGATCAAGAAAAACATTCTCACAATTATTATCCAAAGTTACATTAGCTACATTATTTTTCGACAAAATGACATTATTCTTATCATCCTCCAGGATATCCATAGGCTTTGAAGTTAAAGTGGTTTCCATCGAATGTAGATTGAAATGTCTCTGTAAAGTTAATTTCCTCATAAATCTATAAAGATCCAGTAAGACATCAAAAGACTTAATATTTCCAGGTATGACAAAATTAAGGCCCAAATTCAGGCTGTGAGTTCTGTTGGTTTTAGGACAGTGTGTGAAATATTGATAACATTATCATTTTTGTTTGTCTTTATATCAGGACATGATTCAACAGAATACCTGTTATGTCGAATAGGGGTTAATATCTCCTCCTGTTGTCTTTGTATCGTGATCGTTGATCCAAAGGTCTTAAATCCTCCATTTTTCCTCCTACGCCCTCTTATCTTTCTCTTGTTGCGGGGCGTCATATCCCCTTTTGAAAGATATCATTCCCTCAACACCAAGAGTCATATACAGGAGGGGACAATCGGTTGGTACTCTTGTTTCACCAAGCATGTTTACAGATAAGAAACTGACACAGCCTAAACCGACATGGCTTAAATATAAGGGTTGTTTTCAATGTGGGCACAAACGATGCAAAATTTGTAAATATATTGAAGTGTCTAACTCTTTTACGAGGTCGCGTAATTAATAAGACATTCCATATTATCGTTATTACAATTTTAAATCTACCCATGTAGTATATTTAGCCACATGTATTTGTGGGAGCCAATATATAGGCAAAGCATCAGATCAGCCAATAAGAGACGGCAGAACATATAAATGCGACGATAAATAGGAAATTATTCTGCTATATAACCCATATTATTGAACAACATGGGGGTATTCTAAACATTAAATTTCAAATATTGACAGTGCAGAAATCGATGTGCGAAAGGGAGATAGAGAATCTATCTTTTGCGTAAGGAGGCCTTTTGGATCTATACGCTTGAGACCTTAGTCCCTATGGGTATGAATAGAGATTTCGAGTTAAGTTGTTTTTGTGATTAAATATACAAGATCAAATATATACTATTATCCTTTTAGGAATATTAATATTAATATTTATATATCACCAATTCCTGCCGTTTATACAAGCTTCTATTTCAGCTTTCCATCTCACTGTATTTTTACTGTATTTTCAATAATTACTATATAAGAACAATGTAGTTGGTTTTAATGTTTGTATCATTTTTAATGTTTGCACTTATGTCTGTTATAGAGTGTCCTTCCCCACCTTGATATATGCTTTATACCACAAGGGGTTAAAGATCTGGGCTTTAAATTGGATGGGTGGAGAGGACACTCCTCCATGCCCCTGAGGAAGTGGCTATCGGCCACGAAATGCATTGGGCGGAGCCTGGAGTGTTCACATGTTTCTTGTCCGTTAGTTTGTTTGCAACTTTGTATAGTGATGGCTTTATGGTTTTAATGATTCCGAAAGAAACAAATTAACAGGGTTATTCAATAAAAGTTCTTATCGTTTAAAATGGTGCTACTTTTGCCCGAACCAATCATATGTTAGCTTTCAAATGTTAAATAAGATCTGATTGGTTGGGGCAAAGTTAGCACCATTTTTAACGATAAGAACTTTTATTGAATCTCCCTGTTAGAGTTTTACTGAAGACCGGCTGCCCGCCTCCTCATTGTCCCTCTGGATGCTATACCTTTGGGCTTCGCGTCTGCATACTATAAGCATCCCCCAATAATGAGATGATCTGATAACTAAATATATATCCACTTACAATATAAGCTTATTATAAAATAAAAACTATGCTAACATGCAAAATCACAGTTTATTCCTGTGCCAAGCAGGGAAATGATTTCTCTACTGCCCCAGAGCACCGCATAGCCAGGAAAAACCAACTTGGATACCTCATTATACAGAAAATGAATGGTTGGATAATCCATTGGAATGGCAGCAACTAAAGAGTTATTTTATGTAGCATAACAACTCTTTAGTTGCCGCCATTCCCGTGGCAGGAAGCACATAAGTAAAAAGACCTTTCAAATGCTGCAACAAAAATCGAAGTTTATTGCAAGCACTTTCTGTACATTTACTTTAAGGTAACAGGTATAAAAGGGCATCTATACTGAAACAATAGTTATCTTTAGATATCCAATCTAAACTATCCTCTGCTGTTTGTGAAGGTTCTCATTCATCCAGGTCATGGTATATCTGTTGTATTCAATTAGATCAACTGGACTTGAAAGACTAATGTTGTGCATTAAAGCATTGACTGTAAAATGTGTCTGTCGTACCCGTTCACTTAGGAGCTGTGTTTGAGCCTTTTGCAGTATCTGTTTGGCTCTGATGCCTTTAACCGTGGAATCCAGACGTATACTGCATGGTACTAGCCTTTGTTGTCTGCATCGGAGGTTAAATCGTAGGTGGTTTCTGTAGTCTGCCAATTTCCTTGCTGTCTTTTCATATTGCCGTACAAGTTTGAGGGTTTTCTCCCCAAAATGATTAGAAATATGCTTGTGAAGGTTCTCATTCATCCAGTTTTCAAGTCCAGTTGATCTAATTGAATACAACAGATATATCCTCTGCTGTGTACAGATTTGCTATAACTAGAATGTTTGTGCAAATCAAGTGATCTTGAAAGTCCAAGAAAATCAATTTCTTGGACTTTGAACAGATGTTGCAAGAGAACCATAAGGAGCTGAGGGGTAAGTTAAGGATTTTCAAACACTACACAATGGGTCCAGTAGAAGTTTACATTTTAGTTTTGGGGGTGGACATGCCCTTTAAAGCAAGGAGAAAAGTCCAGCAGATGGGATCCGGAGGGAGGGGAAAAGGGCTCCCCTGCGCAATGTCAGCATCCCTCCCAAGGGCATCACAGGAGGCAGAGACCTTTGGACAGGAAGACAGCCACTACTCTTCATTTTCCTGGACTATACAGAGGGGCCAGCACTTGGGCAAATTTTACATTTGGGGTGGACATTCCCTTAAAGTTTTCCATTTTATAAAGGGGATCATCCCCAACATGTGGGGATTTCTTTATTGTAGGATTATCCTATGCAAAGTGATCCCCACAGTAGGTGTTGTGCCCTTGCATAACTGTAACTATTATTTGCCCTGGAATAATGTGGCTTCCCTTTTTTTTTCTTGGTCCATTGTGCTCTAATATAAGGCACAAATTAGAGAAGAAGGGTTGGACCATGTGCACTGTGCCTCCTGCAGTCATAGCATTGCTTTTTTTTTAGCAATAAAAATATTGTATTCTAGACATATTTTTCAAACAATCATTTTACGTTTAAATTTGTTTGGAGAATGTTGTATGTTCATTCATTTATTAAGGTATTTAATCTTTTACAGCTCGCACTGGACATTGACAAGGAGACTGATGACCATATCAACTATCTAGACAATATGGTATGGCTTGATATATGAAGCTTATGTAGTGGGACTTCTGTTTAGCCTGTAAAGGAGCTGTTATTAATGCTTATTGTCCAGAAGAAAGAATTTAACATTTCAGGTTCAAGGATTAAACAAGTATATATGTAATATCTGTTGTATTCAGTTAGATTAACTGGACTTGAAGTTTAGTTCTTGAAGACATTTTGCTAGTCATCCGACTGGCTTTCTCAATTCAGAATGACTTGTACAAGAATCTGTGGCAATTATGTACCCTGAAAAATCCCAATTAGCATATCACAGCCAAGTGTTAAGGGCGTGGTTGGATAGTGGCTAAGAGGTGTTATAGGAACACCCAGGGTAAGGTGTCAAAACAGCATTGTACATGGCAGACAGTTGGTGTCGAACCCCCCACCTCTATTTAGGCTTGGTTTCTTTAATTTCACATAAATGGCCTCCTTAACACCTCTCTTGAATCAGTCACGTTCCTATAACACCTCTTAGCCACTATGCAACCACGCCCTTAACACTTGGCTGTGATATGCTAATTGGGATTTTCCAGGGTACATAATTGCCACAGATTCTTGTACAAGTCATTTTGAATTGAGAAAGCCAGTCGGATGACTAGCGAAACGTCTTCAAGAACTAAACTTCAAGTCCAGTTGATCTTATTGAATACAACAGATATACCATGACCTGGATGAATGAGAACCTTCACACGCATATATATGTAATAGATGAAGAATGTGAATTGGCCTAAATAATTATATGTAGTATTCATCCTTATTTAACATCTATTCAAGAAGAAATACCATTCAGCTATCTAGTATGCTGAATGCACAGAACATTGCTTCTTAATTATAATTGGGCTAGGTGGTTATTTCTTTCAAGCAAAGGGTAATGAAGCCATTATTTCAATTAAAATGGACATGTCTACTCCAGAACAAAAAACTATACTTGTACATTTCCCACCCAGCCACCCCCCCACCCGAAAGCCCATAATCTTTATCTTTTTAAGTAACTTAATGAAATATCCTAGTAAGTTGGGGAATAGGATAATTTGTGTTTGGTGTTGTTTTCTTTTGACATGTTTATTGTAAGATACTATTTATTGACCCTCTCTTTTTTTTCTTTTTTGTATTTGCAGGACTCTGACTTTTTGAGCGTTACAGGTCTTTTAAATGGCAGTGTTAAGCGGTTTACAGGCATGGCAAGGTCTGGACGGGACAATCGAAAACTTTTATGTTATGTGTCAGTTGGACTTGTGGTTCTCTTCTTTCTTCTCTATGTATTTGTATCCCGTAATAGCACGTGAGGAGGATTCGCTTCAACATCCCAAAAAAGACATTCCTATTGCACAGTACCTTATGACCCTCAAATGGGAATGGGTCTTGCCTGAGTATCACTGCGCTTTCATGGGCCACTGAACTTTGTCAGTCCCTGATTGTTGTTTATTCCATAATTACGGTATACCAACATTTAATGTAAGGAACTGAAGTTTTTTTCTGAGGTTTGCAACTAATTGAACTTCTTAATATTTCTAATGTTTAAAGGAAGGCACAGCCACATGTATTAGGTGGGATTAAAACTTTTTAAGCTATCATTTAGAAGCTTTGGATACTGGGAACTATATTTTGCATACAAGACTATGGGGAAGATTTACAGAGAGTCTCTATTGCTTACTCATGCAGCTGCAACAAAAATTTTATATCGCAGTTGTGACTCTTAGTAAGTTGGTGATTTAAATTGTCATTTAAAACTGCTGCAATTGAAGTTTTAAATTCCTTGCCGTGGCTGCGACACGCATATTTCACAAGTGACCCTATACTTTGTTACAAACGGATAAGTGTGACTTTTAGACAGAATTTATCGAATGCAGCTTGTTAAATTTTCCAGTATGCACTTTACATTTTAGTATGCTCCTAAACATACTTACCTACCCCCAATCCTCACCAGCTCTCATTTACTTCCTAGTAGCGGATGACAGTGAGAGCTGTCCATATAACAAAACTTAAGTTTAGCACTACTAAAATATTTTAGTATCCTGCTGAAGCAAAGTTTTGAACACTTGCACATTCCTTCCTAGAGTTACTGGTAATTGCAACATTATATCCTCTGCTCCAGAAACAGTCGGTGCTAATCAGTACCTGAAGCAGTTGATATGATGTTGCAATTATAAGTAGCACTGAGAGGAGTGTGATTTTACAGCTTTTTTGCTTTAGCTGAAAGCAGAATTTTAACTGGATAATAGATCTGTACATAAGAAGTTTTTTCCCCCCATGTTAAAAGAAAAACAGCACTTTTCTGTGAGAGATGTATGTGTCAGCACAGCCAATCAGGTTTGTGACAGAGACATAAGGGGCCTATAAAATAGGGGGTAGTAACTGTTGTATAAAGTATAAGGGGCCAGTAACTGCTGTATAAATTATAGAGACAAGTAATTGCTATCTAAGTATAGGGGGTAGATAACGTGTTCAGACTAGAGTATGGCGGCTCACCATTATTCAAATCCTGTCCCACGTGGTGCATCTGCATTCAGTAGAATACCCCTCAGAGCTGGATGTGCTACTTACATACAGATAAAATGAATACTTTATTTCAAATAATATAAAATCATGGATTACATCTGGATTACATTTGAGTACACATCAACGAAGCGATTAATCTGTGGGGTCACCTGACTGACACATTTCATGGATATACTAATAAAAAAAGGGAGTATAGTAAAATACCTAAAAACAGGTGCACCTGAGTTCCCCCACTCAGGCAAAAATTCCCACAGCGGGGTATGCCCAAAAAGAACAACCCCCTGAGGGATAGACAAATATAAAATGTGCACACTGAATGAAGGATAAAAATATTTATTGTAATATTTATTGTTGTAAAAAAAACACATATTCGTCAAACTAAACATATATACACATAAACATAGCTGACCCTACGTATCCCAATAAATAGCCCTAAAAAAAGGAAACCTTTACCAGACATATATTATGAGAGGGGATAAATGCCAGCAGTATAAAACAGATATACATATATAGTAAAAATTAGTTCCACTATTAAAAAGATAAAATCCAATCCCGATGTCTAGAAGGTATGGATCCGTGCAAACAATTCCCGTTCCTCATAAAAAAGCCCAAGCATAGGACAGAGTCTAAAAATGTCTCAAAAGTGTTACAAAATGTGACACAAAATTATCCAGTAGACGCCTACTACACCTCCAAAAATATTACGAGATATTGGGAGTCTAGGCCCAGGATTTCCCTTATTGCACAGGAATTGGAATCTATATATCGGAGGATACACAAAGGCTTCTGGAACGGTGTAGTATCATGCTCGTTTAAATTGTATCCAAATGTATTCCATTGTTGCCAGAGTGATTGAAGCTTTCTTTGTGTGCGCACATATTTTGTAACACTTTTGATACATTTTTAGACTCTTCTCTATGCTTGGGCTTTTTTTATGAGGAACGGGAATTGTTTGCACGGATCCATACCTTCTAGACATCGGGATTGGATTTTATCTTTTTAATAGTGGACCTAATTTTTACTATATATGTATATATGTTTTATACTGCTGGCATTTATCCCCTCTCATAATATATGTCTGGTAAAGGTTTCCTTTTTTTAGGGCTATTTATTGGGATACATAGGGATATACCTTACTTATTGTGAAGCTGGCCAGCTATGTTTGTGTATATATGTTTAGTTTGATGAATATGTGTCTATTACAATAAATATTTTTATCCTTTTTTGGGATAGTGTTTCTCTTGCGCATCCTCATTTAGTGTGCACATTTTATATTTTTCATGGATATACCACTCCTTCAGAGGAAGTGATCCCTCCCCATCTTTTCTTTAAATAGAAATAGTTGATGATGAAGGTGTCTTGTAAGGTTAAAGGGGAAGTACATAATCCCTTCATAGCAAGTACAAAAGTTAACCAGAAAAACCATATCCGTCAATTAAAAACCCAAATTATATAAAAACAAATTGTGCAATCAATATAACTATGTGTAGTCCATAACGCCAAAGTACAGATACATAGGACTATACAACTTTTATGGTTTATATGGTTATAGTATCATAATCTATAATTTGATGTATGTTTTATTAAAATTTAATTTTTAATATAGCTTAATGATCTATTATATTTAATGAAACCACACATTTCCGATTGTGTGCTGCTATCATCTCCTCTGTTTGTTTCCAATAATGGTTTCCCTGCTATTGCTGTTTTGCTTATATATTGAAGGCCGCAGATACACGTGGCCAAATAAATTATATATTTGGTACGACAGCATATGTTTTAATATATGTTTTAATATTGAAGGTATTCCCCTGTATTCCCCCATCCTTGTAAATGATTTTAGTGGGGTTGATATGTTTACAAATGGTACATCTTGGATGTCTACCAGGATAGCATCCCTTCTATTTAAGCCATGTAGTTTTTTTAAATTGTTGCTGTTAAATTGGGAAATTCGTGGGGCTATATTTCTGTATTTCAGAAAATAAAGGGTATCTTTTCTCTAAAAAATCAACTTTTAAAAAAGGTGTACAAGATGTAACAAGATCCCAGTACTCCAATACTTTTTTCAGAATTTAAATCTGAGCTGTAGATTTCGAGAACATCATTTGAAATCACAGCATTTACAGGAAATTTACCTGTCACTCCAGAAGCTGTTCTTGTTCATCTTTTGACATTGCTCTGTCATATGCTTCTTTTATTGTTGTTATACCAAAACTCCTTCAGACCATCTGTCCCACAAGTCCATGGCATTCTCCTGATTTTTTTGCCACATAGAACATATTCTTCATAGGCATAACCCAAGTTTGTGGGTTTGGGATGATTGAAATCTACTCTCAGAAGAGATTTCTTAGTGATTGGCTAACAAAATTAATTTGTCTGGATCACACCCTCATTACCTAGGAAGGTCAGTTTTTTTGTTCAAAGAGGAGGTAAACCTCAGACCCCAGTTGTTGCTAATGTAATATTCATTGAAAGCATGAATCCTCATCCCCTTCCCAAATCAATATCAAATCATCAATAAATCTGAAATGATTGATATAGGGATGAAATATATTCTGGATGGTATATATTTAATATGCTTCCCAGTACCTCATAGAGGTTGGTATACGATGGGGTAAAATGTGCTCCCATCGCAGCACCCCTCTTTTGTAGATAGAAGCGTCTATCAAACAAAAAGTAGTTAGTATTTAATGTTCTAAAGTCTTTAAAAGGAAACAATTTTGTGCTTGTGGATAAATACCAGTTTGCACTTCCTGAATTTTTAGAAGGTCAGTTCAGATATCTTACCCTCTGATACACTTTCCGTATCTTCAGGGTCGTGTCTATGTTCACACTCAACACATAGAACAGCACAGTATCACCACTCTGACCACTTTATATGAAATAAACCAGAAAAATACCCTGGTATTACCCAATGTGCACTTCAAAACACCCACATCCTATAACCACCAAACTGGACAAATAACGCCTGGAACACGAGGCAAACAGACACCAATATCTAAAGATTACTTAAACTACCAGATATAGTAAGTACTGATTTCTCATACCCAGTAAAAAGCAAATAATTCTGTTAGAGGAAAAACACCCTTTGCCTTACCTTTTGGAGTTCTCCTACTATCATTTGTCCTGTTTGGTGGTTATGGGATGTGGGTGTTTTGAGGTGCACATGAGGAAATACTAGGGTATTTTTCTGGTTTATTTCATATAAAGTGGTGAGGATACTGTGCTGTTCTGTGTTGGTCAGAGGGTAAGATATCTGAACTGACCTAAAAATTCAGGCAGTGCCAACTTGTGTTATATTCTATGTAAACTTTGGTTTTAAAATTCATTACTTTATGATTGTGGATAAATAGCACAGCTTTTTAACCATTATGTAATGGCCTCAATTCCATGATCAATGGATGAATAGCACTTACATCTATAGTTGCCCTCATATAATTTTGTTGCCAAACCACATTTTTAAACTTGTTTATTATGTATTTGGTATCCTTTATGTAATAGGATACCAAATAGAGAGCATTAATGTATTCAACCATGTGTTTATTAATAGAGTAATTTATTAATAGAGTTGATACAATAGGACAAAATTGTACTTGTTTAACTGTTTGTGTACCTTTGGGAACATGTGAAATATAGGTATTCACCTTTAAATAATCAATTTTTTGAGAATTTAATATACCTAAATCATGACCAAAATCCACTAATTCGTATAACTGATTTTTAAACACACAATGGAGTGCGAGACTCGATATGAGACAGTTGGCTTTGTGCCTCTTGGCTACAGTATTCGGAATCCAGGATCACTATGGGTCCCCCATTATCTAAATGTTAGATAACTATAGATCATTTGTCTGATAATGTCTTAAGTCATTACCATTAGAGATATATTGTGACGGTTTTGATTTCTTTGTACACCATTTGTTGAGATATATCAATATGTAACCCTTACTGTTAAGTGGTCGTGGGCAAAAACTCAATCTATTTTTAAGGTTGGTATGTACTATATAAGCGCACATATATTGTTCACCTATTTTTAGAAGTTTAGATAGATTTTTAATATTCATCCAATCCCTAAAAATAAATTCCTTACATGTGTTGTTTTATACAGCATTGCTGGAATTCTCAGGTATAATACCATTCTTATGCACCTTCTAAATTAGCAGCATTATTGTGTCTCAATAGTATAAGTTTTCTAATGAATTTGTGTGAGACCACCAACACATCAAATATTTTATCTTGGTCAAAGGTAAACATTTATGCCATGTTCCAGTAAATCCTTTTCTTCTTTAGAAATAGTTTACCTTGAAAAATTGATAATATTGGAGGCTGAGTCCTGATGGATTACTGAAGGCTGATCTAATACCTATGTTTCCTTCTGGTTTTCATGTTGTAAACAGACTCGTCCCCACGATCTTCGTCTGCCTCATCTGATGGGTCTGTTTGTCCCAGTCGTTTTTGATATATTAATGGTGTTTATTGGTGTCCTAAAATGTACCTACCACTTTTAATCCTGTTCATGGGCAGTTTCTGTGTGTATCTGTTTATTTATAAAGCACTGCTTGGGGATGCAGCACAGCATTATGTAAAATACAAATAAATTAAATGCAAGTTTTATAAAAATGTAAGTTTAAAAAAAATTACATTAATCAGAAAAAGTCCCATAAATAGGTTAAGAATGCATAACATTAAAATAATGATGAAGAGATATTCTAACACACGTTGACACAGGAGTAAGATCCCTGCCCCAAGGGCTTGCAATCTAATATAATAAGTACCTTCTTTACTACCGCAATTAGCAACATACTAATAGAACATTGATTTTTTTTTTTAAAGAAATGATTAGTATTTTCTTAATCCACCAAGCCGAATATATCACGTTATACCATGAAATCTTCCATATAATGGCCATGCATGTAATTTGTGTATTAGAATTTAGAATCCATTTAGACTCATCTGAGAAAACACTGAAAAAAAGCTGAAAGAACAAAGACAGTCACGGAACTTTCTCTACATATGTTTGTTATGCAGTGATAATTGTACAGGTCTCCTTGGCAAAGGTCTCACATAGAGACATATATTTGCAAAAAGGAATTTTTAAAGAAGAATTAAAAGGAAAAAACAACAACCCACCACTCACTTAAGTTGTTCACAGGGTTAGAAAATAAAACAATAGTCCTCATCACTTTCCACCTGCCATTGCCACTCTGTTCCTTGTTGTAAGGGGGACATAGTTCAGTCATACTCTGGGCATACTCTGCAAGAAATGTGTCCTCCCAATGGGGGCACTTAGCAGCAGCCACAGGAAGGAAACAAGTTTAGAGTGCAGCGTCAATAACACCTAGACAGTAAGTACCCTAGGTACCAGCTGTACCCTCGGGTGAGTACATAGTTTTAGGTCCTCACCTTGGGTACAGCTAAAGGGAATAGGTTAATTAAACAAATCCTCTGGTGATATTTTGTCAGAACATGATTTAAACAAGTTTGGAATTGTGCTTTCTTGCTTGGGTAGGGGAAGGGTTAAAAGCAGAATAAAAATTAAAAAACAGTCCATTAGCAGTTGCTGCATCTGCAAGGTGTCAGGGCTAGGTCACAACAGGCCGTTTTAACTCGCGTTCGTGGTCCAACCGCGTGTTTAAATAAAAGTGCACAATAGTGTGCCTAATTGTTGTGGCCACAATCCGATAACTGGAGCACATGCAACACATTTTATCACTCAATCATATGCAATCCGATTGCGCAACATTGCACAATCGCAGCGCATAAGTATGCCTGAAATGCGAGCATGCATGCCCATTTCGTGGAGCACTTGTGAACGTTACAGTTTGGCCTCAGATTAAGGCTTTGTTTACACTAACACTATAGTGTTTTGGTGCAATTTCCTATGGAAACATTGCACCAAAATGATCTGCCCAGAGTAGTGAATGTCACCATTCACACTATTGAGCTGCAATACAGTGCATTGCGTAGAACGCACTGCATGCAGAAGTTTTGTGCATTAACACAAAGTGGTGCTATTAAAAATGATGGCCATGGGACATGGCACATAATTGCACATTGAAAGGCACTGTGCTGCAATTCTGATGTGCAAATGGTTTGCAAGTGTGTTCGTTAGCGCATGAGAAATCAAGCAGATGTGGCCTAGCCCTTGAACTCTGTATACACTGCAAATTTCTCTCTGGCATAAACGCTAACCAATCATTCCAGACAAGGGAAATTTGCAGCGTGTACAGAGCTTAACAGGTAGATGCAATAAAGTTTGATTTCCACTGTTTATTATTATTAATCCAGTTTAATTCATATGTAGTTCAGACTGGAAGTTATTGACTATTGAGGAGTGACAGATAAATCACACACCAGATAGCCAATCAGTGCAAAGCCTGAAATTAAAACCAAAAGAACATGTTCAAATCTTGTAAAACCAGCATGTTCAGAACACCATACAGTGCATGACAGCAGTATGGGAGTAATATGAGTGTCCAAACAAGTGGGCGAAAACAAGCACTGAAAGGTGGCAATGCTGTGTGTGTGAGAAAGAGACGGTAATCTACAGAAAGGTTCATCACTGTAATTACTGGAAAGGAAAGTGATGTGATGAGAACCAGGGGAGGACTGCGTATTTTTCAAGCGTCCCTTTCACTGTAAATTTTGGCTGCTCTCTAGGCTCCTCCCTGCTCCCTTATGTGTGTGCACTGCCACTGTTTATATCCGTCTCGGGTGGGGGGCAGCATCAAGGCAAACAAAATACCTCCCAACGTTTTGAAATGCAAAAGAGGGACACAAGGGAGGAGTGTTGGATGCGCGTGCATGCAAAAAAAATATGGCCACACCAACTTAATTTAGATAAGATTACACCTCTATTCCTATTTTACATTGTTGCCCACAGTATGATGTGGTTAAGATAAAAGTGATAGACTAATAAACTGGAGGGCTGAATGTAACACTGACTGATGAAGGGCTAACACGGAGTTCTGGATGGCTGTTTAACACAGAGTGCTGACTAACACGGAGTGCTGGAGGGCTGACTAGCACAGGGTGCTTGAGTGCTGACTAAGACTGAATGCTGGAGGGCTGGCTTACGCTGACCGCTGGAGGGCTGGCTCACACTGACTGCTGGAGGTTAAAAAAGTTAATGATAGTATGTAGCGTCTTCCTGCAGTGCGCAGTGGTCTTGGCTTGTTGAGGTGGGAGTGGCTCGTGTAAGGGCTGTGGTAGGCTGGCTAACACTGGTGAACTGGAGGACTGACCTAACATTAGCTGGTGGACTTGAGAGCTGACTTTACACTGGCTCTTAAATTGTAGGACTGTCTTTACACTGGCTGGTGAACAGGTTTAAACACTGTCTGGTGAATTGGTAAATATAAGATGCCCATTTTAGTACATAGACTGGTAATTATAAGATGCCCTCATGCACAAGTAAATATGATGCCCAGCACACACAGACTTGTAAATATGATGCCCATGTGCTTAGTACACACATACCGGTAAATTTATGATTGATGCCCATGTGCCCAGCTCACCGTATGATTATTATTGTTGATTTATAAAGCACCAACAACCTCCATGGCGCTTTACAGTTGCGTTAATATACATGAGAACATACATGTTACATTCAAGGGTAGTGCAAGTAATACAAAGTGCAAATAATTGTGCTGGTCCAGCAGCATTCAGTGTGGTAAGTTACAGCATTACTGTTGTACAATAGGAAAGAGGGCCCTGCCCAAAACAGTTTATAGTCTAGAAGAGATAGAGATGAAAAATAAAGTGACGCAGATCAGTAGCTGTAATTAAGTTGTCAATGGAGTATAACTAGCGGGCATATGGACATATGATACCCATATACCCAGCTGTTGCAGACTGGTAAATATATGATGCCCATATGCCCAGCTCATGCAGACTGGTGAAAATTATGTCCATATGCCCAACACACACAAACTGGTAAATATATGATGCCATGCCCATATACCCAGCACATACTGACTGGTAAATATATAATATGCCCAGCCAGGGGCATAACTTCAGGGGCCCAGGCCCCTGACCCACTCCCCTCCCCTCCCTGGAGGTCCACAATTAGCTGTTTTTAAACAGCTGATCGCACGTATGAAGAAAACATATGAGTGGTCAGCTGTTTATAAACAGCTGGTCGCTGAGGTTTCCCCGGGCCCTCTTACCGTGGTGATGGTAGTTCCACCACTGTGCCCAGCTGAGGGGTATAACTACCAGGGAAGAAGGGGAAGCAACTGCTGGGGGGCCCAGGAGCCAAGGGGTCCCCGTCTTCTTATGTTAGTCCATTAAATTATCACAGTACTCTACTTTTTAATACATATATTGGACTAATACAGAAAAACAATTATTATTTTTCCTATGACAGAAAACCACTGTGGATGAAGCACGGATAGCCCCATCATAGTTTTGCTGGGGGGGGGGCTCAGTGATTTCTAGTTACGCCACTAGCCCAGCTCACAGACTAGTAAATAAATGATGCCCAGCACACACAGACATGTAGAGATGTATCCACAAACTTGAAAATTTAAGATGTGCCCGCAGACATAAATAGTAGATGGTCAGAGTGACTTACTTGTGTTGGAATCCACTCCATGATTAGTTGTGCGGAGCTGCAGCCACATTATCTCCAGAAACCTGCTGGCCGTGCAGTGCTGCTTTTTGGTTTCAGAACCGGTCACTTTTCTAATGTAATGGGCGGGTGCCACAAGCAAAACTATTATGTTACTTCATGGCAGGTGCGCCCCTGAGAGGAGCAGATATAGGTCAAACAAGTCCTCTGCACTCCTTCTATTACCCACCCACACTGGGATACGAATCTCAAATGGAATGAAAATCGAGGGTTGCACTCCCAAAATAAATGTCCAAATTTATTGGTGACCACACATCAAAAAAATACACAATGTTTCGGGGGGTAGAATGTGCCCCCTTCCTCAGGTGTTGTCAATGTAACAGTGTTTCACAATGAAACAGAAGTGCTCATAAATTAGGACTGCCTTCCAAGGGCGGTCTCTAAATTCTCATTGGTTAAAACCTAAAACGCAGACATACATAATAAAATGCAAAATGCATAATAAAGTGCCAAAATGTAATACATATTAGTGCTATATATTAATAAAATGTATCAAATATTTAAAGATTACTTACAAAATATATGATTAAATGTGTGCACTGTGTCAATGTATGTTAAAAGAAGAAAACTGTTACTTGAACAGACAACATAGTCTTAATTACATAATATACATATTAAATTACAATATATCTCAATTTTATAAAAAGCAAGACCAGTTATAGTCTTCATTTAAACCTTCAGGTTGTAATGTCTCTAGTTTGTCGATCCAATAAAGTTCCCTCTGCATGAGTTTTTTTATTGAAATTACCACCTCTTAACTCTTTTTCTACAACTTCTAGGACAAGGCATCTTAGTTGAGCTGCCCTATGCTTATTATCTCTGACATGTTTACTAATAGGTGTTTTTTTTATCTCTTAGTGCTACCATCATAATTAGTTATATCTCTTTTGTGTTCTCCTACTCTGAGCCTAATTTCTCTTAATGACTTTCCTACGTATGCCCAACCACATGGGTGTTCCAACATATATACTACACCCGAAGTTTTGCATGTAGCATAATGCTTTAATTTAATGGGAGTTCCTTTCATTGGATGTCTAATGGTGTTGCCTGGAATAATCAAATTACATGCTAAAACGTTTCTACATGGGAAGGTGAGGGTTCCCTTAAAAACAATTGTTTGCTGGGGGCGTGGCCTGACATGGAGTGAAGCAGGTCACAAGTCTCAGGAGCTCCGCATGAAATCATCAATCCTGCCGTGATCCTGAGGGGTAGGAACAACCCAAAACCCACCCAAACACCCTTATAACACCCCTGCACAGGCGACACTGACCTGGGACACTGGGGCAACCCTGCCTGCAGAAACCCGGAACACACGGCCTTGGCTACCGTGGGGCCTACCTGGAGAGCCAACCTCTTCCATAAAATGGACCAGGCGCTGCCCCCCACCGAGCGATGAGACACACTGGGCCGTTCGGAGCCTCCACCGGGTGGTGTACTAACCAGCGGCCGGAACTGCCGCGGCCACGTGGCGCGACCGGAAGAGAGAGGCCGGCGCCATAATACAGGCCCCCCTCGACCGGGGCCGAGCCTGTGCTCCACGGATGCCTGAGCGGCTACTGAGACCACAACAAAAATAAGAGGAGGACCGGAGCGCAGAGTTGAGGCCCAGGAGGGGAACCCTGCATCAAACTGTGAGTTGCACAGACCACTTCCGGTCCCCTGACGGTGTGGGTCGGGCGCCGGGACTGCGGTGACTACGTGGCCCACCTAAAAATAAAAAAGGCCCCTACTCTGAGATGTGGGCCCCGCTACTTGACAGGAGCCCCTGTCAGACAGGTGCCATAGCTGCCCTGGGTGACACACAGCCCTTGAGACACAGACTGGAGGGGGGACCCCGCACGGTGGGGAAGGCCCACTTCTCTGGGGTCGGATCTCGGCCTACCGGTTTGCGGCCCTGACGATGAACTCACAGGCCCCACGTGGCCTTCATTAAACAGACTTTCCCAAACATGGTCGTGGGCCCATTCTGTTAATTTTGGGTTCCCACCCAGGGGCCAGTCCATTTAATACTGAGGCTACGGCGCCTACGCAAACCAGCATCTCTACATCAAAACTCTCGGCCATAGCAAACCCCCCACCTGATTGGTGGGTACAGACACCCCAAATCACCGGAAAAGAAAGGTAAAGGAGAACCATTACACCTCTGGTTGAGAGCTTGGCTCCAGTCCCCCTAACAAAATCCATGTCTCCCAGGAGAAACCAGGACCACGGGAACAGGGAATCCATAAGCAAACTTGAAAAATACCGCCGCCAAGACACCGCAGAACCAACTGCACACCCCGACATGGCGGCCGCAAAATCCCCCTCATCACAACCCGACACATCATCCAAAGTCCTTGAAGCCATTGCCACCTGCCAATCTACCTTGACCTCCAAGCTAGACATTTCTCTATTACGACAAGACTTCCAAAATCTCAGAGAGAGAGTTACAGAGACTGAAACCCGTATCAACTCGCTGGAACAAGACCTACCCCCACTACAACGAAAATTAAACGACCACCATGCCACAATCCAATCTATTCTGGCTAAACAAGATGACATGGAAAACAGACACCCTCGCAGCAACCTCCGTTTCGTGGGACTCCCGGAAAAGGCTGAGGGCTCCGTTTCTGGAGAACCTACTGATATCCATATATGGTAGAGACAAGTTCTCCAATACTTTTGCGGTGGAACGTGCCCACCGGGTACCACCCCGGCCTCCCCCTCCGGGGGCCCCCCCCAGAACCTTCATTGCTAAACTCCTCAATTACAGAGACAGGGACGCAGTACTCCGCCTCACCAGAGAGAAGGGGAACATTGCCTTCCAAAACTCCACAATCTCAGTTTACCCAGACTTCTCAACGGAAATTCA
Organism: Hymenochirus boettgeri; assembly: GCA_019447015.1. Classification (NCBI taxonomy): domain Eukaryota; kingdom Metazoa; phylum Chordata; class Amphibia; order Anura; family Pipidae; genus Hymenochirus; species Hymenochirus boettgeri. The sequence continues at coordinate 40,725,363 of CM033472.1, read as the reverse complement.
AGGGCAAAGAGCAAAATTCACAGAAGCAAAGCGCCGATTACGTGCAGCCAACATCAAATATGCTATGTAATTCCCAGCCAGACTCCGAATCATCGACCAGGATACAACCCTCTTCTTTACCGCCCCTACAGAGGTCTCAGTGTGGCTGGATTCCCACGAAAATCGGAACGCCAACAGATCCTGAACTATGGGGACTACCACCGGAGTCGTTAAACGGTCCAGACGACCACTCCCATCACACAGATAAGTGTCTCAGTGTATCCAAAATGTCAGTGTACTTTAAACAGGGTATAAGTTGACACCTTCGTATTTTCCCCCACTTTACGAACAATACCCTAACCGGGGTTACTCCCCAAACCACATTCCCGACCCACCTCCAACCCCAATTTATAACCCCCTATACAATGAACTTTGCTGGCCTTGATAACATCCTTTTCCCCCCCCCCCCCCCCCCCCCCCCCCCCAGCACCCCGATTTCATCATTTCAGGCGGACTTCCGCTCACGAACTCTTAAGAACAGTACCACCCAAGTTAAATTACTTTGACCTCTGCTATCGACCGAGTGTCATAGTCATTCTATGCCCCAATAGAATACATAGTTGCCTTTTGAAGACCAAGCTGGTCTAAAGTGTTTAATCGTTTATGTTTTTATAGCCCACACTAATGGGTCAGTGTGGAGCCAGTTATATTTATGTTTATATGTTTGATCTATCTATCACTAATATAAATTTAAGTCTCTTAGATTACTGCTATTTCACTGCTATTCTAACTATATTTATGATGAATGTATTGTATGCACCGAAAACTCCCGGTTCAGCTTCAACAACCCTACAGCCAAACAATGTCACCTAACCAACTTAGAACTCTGACATGGAATGTCAGAGGACTATAAAACAAGGTAAAGCGCACAGCGATCTTACAATATGTTAATAAACAACGAGCCGACAACTCAAAACTCATTTGTATGGCCACCAACAGAGCACCCTTAAAAGACCTTGGGTCGGCTGGGCGTACCATTCACAATTTACTACCTCCTCTAGAGGTGTAGCAATACTCATTGCCAAATCACTACAATTTGAACTGCTAGATTTGAAGCTGGACCGTCGGGGTACATATGTTCTGTTATATGCCAGGATCCAGTCTAGACCACTGATTGTCCTAACCTCCTATGTTCCTCCACCCTTTGCATTATCACCATTACACGCAGGCACACAGTTCCTGGCGGAACACCCCAATGTCCCATCCATGTGGATGGGGGATTTCAACACGGTAATAAATATCACCAGGGATCGCCTCCACCCCCCAGATTGGGTCCCACCCCCCACTACTACTACCCGTTTTGGTAAATTTATGCAGTTGTTGCATATGGTGGACGCCTGGCACACCCAACACCCAAACACCCAAGCCTACACGTTTTTCAGGAACCCATAACACTATGTCACGCATAGATATAATTTTCATCCATACAACCCTGCTACCAAAACTGCGTAACACCGGAATGCCACCCAGAATCCTATCCGAGCAGGCACCCTGTTGGGCCGAGATAGGTTGGACTGAATCCCCCCCCTTCCATGAGATGGAGACTGAATCCTTTTTGGCTCAAACTAATCTCTGAGGAAAGTGACCTCTCAGCGGAGTGGGCTGATTTCTTCGTCAAAAATGAAGGCACAGCCAGTACACACTTTGTCTGGGAGGCATTTAAAGCTCATGCCAGAATGTCCCTTAGCTCTACTATCAATAAACTGAAACAAAGGTCTGCAACACTAGAGAGAGCTGCCACTAGAGCACTCCAAGCCACCCAAACTGAATTCCTCAGGAACCCCAATCTTGACACAGCAAATGCCCTAAAACTCCAGGCCAGAGAAACCAACAAGATATATGAAAATAAAGCCAAAAAAACACTACACTGCGCTCCCCTCTACTTTCAACATGGAAATATGCGGTAGACTCTTAGCTTACATGGCAATAATGAGCACAAACCGCCAAACAGTCATCACACTACGTACCCCTGTGGGCAATACAATCAACGAACCTTATGAAGTCGTACAACACCTGGCCGAACACTACACCGACTTATAATCTTCATCCCTAAACTACACCCAGGAAGAGATACAGAGTTTTCTGGAGGGTAACCCACTCCCAAAGCTATCCCCCGAGGCGTACAGGGAACTGGAGGCCCCATTCACCGATATTGAAATCCAACAAACAATATCTGCACTAACCCATAACAAAACCCCAGGCACCAATGGCCTCCCCTCAGAATTTTATTCCACCTACCTTGAAATTCTATCGCCTAAACTATTAAACCTCTACAATCACATGTACTCCACCAAAACTATCCCACCTACCATGCAGAAGCCCTGATTATACTTATCCCTAAACCTGGGAAGGACCCTCTACTCCCAAGTCATACAGGCCCATCTCCCTTTTACAGACTGATGTCAAAATACTTGCAAAACTTTTATCACTTAGGCTCAAGAAATATATCACCTCACCTTATCCACTCAGATCAAATCGGCTTCATACCTGTGAAAAACACCTCACTGAACACCCGTAGACTATATATGAACTTGTCCACGAACCACAATAATATTGGTACAAGTGTATAGTCACGCTTGACACAGCCCGTGCCTTCGACTCGGTGGAGGTGGCCCTTCCTCTGGCAGGTGTTGCGGGGCTTCGGTTTTGGGCCCAGTTTTATAAAACTGGCTGCAGATCCTCTACACACACCCAAGGGTGAAATCTCTGCAATAATGTAACCTCCCCTGAGTTTCCACTATCTAGGGGTACCCGACAGGATGTCCCATGTCGCCTCTCCTGTATGCCCTAGTGGTGGAACCACTGGCCACCCAACTCCGCAATCACCCCAACATAAGAGGACTCACCAAAACAACCTGGTGAAAAAAGTGAGTCTCTATGCAGATGACATGCTGCTCTACCTGCCTGACCAAATAAACTACTTGGAGACAGCACTACTAACAATAACTGATTACGGAAATACTCAGGCCTCTCGATAAACTGGACAAAATCCCAAATACTACCACTGGATAACGTGCACACTGCTGGATATCCCCATGCCGGCCTTTCTCAACCCACTAGTCTGGTTGCCATGGGGTGCCGGGGTACAGCTCTTGCGAGAACACACACCCGATCCTCATATAGCATTAAAACCTGGGATCTAGTGATCAGTTTCTGGGATCCCCAAAATCAACAAATCTACACCACTATGGTACAACAAACAACTACCAGAGTTTTTATCTATACCAACCCGGAAATTTGGCTGAAACACAAAATTATCCAAGTTTCCAACCTTGTAAGACAATGCACTTAAAAAGTCACCAACTACAACAGGACTTTGAATTGCCCCACAATATGTTTTTCAGATTCCCCAGGTTAGGCATGGTTTCCAAACACAGTTGAAGTCATTCCCTCGTTTTCGAGAAAAACCCTCTATTCACTCCACTAACCACCACAGTTTCCTCCGGTTGATTCCCGCTGTACCGCTCCCTCCAGCTCCCCACAGCACATTCCCTGGCATTCGCTAAAAAGCAGACATGGGAGTCTGATATAGGTCCTATAACTGGAGAGGAGTGGGAGGAAGCCCTGACTGCCCACACCCTGGTCTCCCCTAGGGTGTCGGACAGGTTAACACAACTATATATACTCCATAGAGCCTACCTTACCCCTGTACGAATTTCCAGATACAGAATGGGAAACAGCCCAGACTGTCCTAAATGCTTACTTGCCCCAGGTAAATTCTTCCATATGATCTGGGCCTGCCCAAAGATCCAGGGTTCTGCTACCAAAGTTCCTAGGGTGATCATATGGGCTCCCCAGTGGACTGGACCCAAAGTATGTCTTCTTGGGATCGGAGGAGCTAGTCCCTGACAGATGCATGCAAACGTTTCTTACCGAAACCCTGTATTCGCTAAAAAGCTGATAGCTCAAACCTGGATTCAGGCTACCCCACCAACTCTAGCAACATGGAAAGCGATAGTCAATGCAACACTCCATATAAAATTAACATATATCCCACGTGGCTGCCCCACAAAATATACTAAAATCTGGGCCAGATGGGAATCAACCCCCTTACCTGCAATGACTAATACTGTTATTCAAATAAACTACTAAATAGCAGTGATCAATCTCAACCGTATATCAAACTAACATATTCAGAGACAGAATATCTCAAGTTGTTCAATTATATTTTATTTTTATTCTTTGTTAAGAAGACGGATTTCTATACTGTACCACTTAAGGTAAAAATGCACTAAACTGTATATTATGTATGTAACCTCCCACCCCCCAACGACCGCTTGAATAACTGCAAATAGAAGACAACCTATGCATATCTAGTGCTTAATTTGTTAACGAATGTTTGAGAACTGTATTATTTTCCTATATATAAGTTTTCAATAAAGTTCCTCCTACGGAGGGGATTTAAAAAAAAAAAAACAACAATTGTTTGTTAGATTTAAAGGGTGCAATGTTAACTTTAATTAATTCACCCCTGAGATTAGTTGATCTCTCTATGGAATAACGGCGGATCTTTAAATAGCTTACCATAGTTTGGATTTGATAGTAATATGAATGTTCTGTACACGGGGAGAGTATTATAAGTAGAAACGAATGGTAGTCTGTTAGCGGAGCTATTAGTACTGACTCGACTCATTCAGTAGTTCATCTCGGTTTTGTTAAAGGGCCTTTGTGACGGAACTACAGCTCTCAACCTCAGACCAAACGGATCTTTCCCAGCTCACAGGGTCAAAACCAGGTTCAGGGCTGCCGTCACTTATCATATACCACTTACCAGGTATATAAAACACTGCCACCACCCACACACTAACGGCTGTGGGAACCGATACCAGTGACGATACCACAACTCTCAACCTCAGACCAAACAGAGCTTTCCCAGCTCACCGGGTCAAAACCAGGTTGAAGGTTGTCGTCACTACCATATACCCCTTACCAGGTATATAAACTACTACAATAACCCACTTACTAATGGCCGTGGAAACTGATACCAGCCTTTATGCTTTAAATGTAAAATAATACTAAATACCTGTAAACTTGCTGCCACACTCAGGCAGGAATAGTACAGATAATACAATGACTATATGTAGCGTCTCAGAGGACAGGATTCTTACTTAGTTCTGTTAGAGCACTAGGAGAATCAGCTTAACGATTTTATATAATATCGTTTAATAAAAGAAAAATAAAAACGGTGCAATAGTGGTTACAAAAATAATTAATAAACAAAATGAAAACAAGCAACAGTAAAATAAAGGGATAAAAGGGAAAAATACTTAGATGGTGGTCACAGTCCAAGTCCTTAAAAGAATAAGTCCATAGATGGTAAAAGAGTTCCTTGGCTCCAAAAAGCTAACTCGCTGTAATCCACTTTAATGTTCCATAAGATGTAAAATCAGGAGCTCTCTCCAGTAGCTGTGTAGCTCCTTATCTACCCCCAGGCAAAAGGAGGGCAAATGATTTACCCCAACCAATCACCAACAGGTGTAGGCTGGACTGAGGGTGTGTCAGATATGTGATTACCTATGGAAACACACCTGCAGTGACATTATGTTTTAGAGAATTCATATCTCTGTGGCCCAAGGTGCTACCAACTGGAAATCACTAAATTAGTTATTGTCATGAATTTACCAGTTGATAGACACCAAACATGACAGATATGGAAAATATAGTTGACCAGAACGACTAAGGTAGGTTTCAGCCTCTACTAAGGCCTATATACATGATGTTTGGGTTGTACGACTGGTCCTCACCTACCTGGAACCATATTTCATATCGGCTTGCCATATTCTATTACATAGGCAGAGTTATGTATAGGTTATGGAAAAGGGGATTGTGCCTTTATCATAGGTAAACCAAAGGTCACATTCCCAGGTCTGTTTGACCTCCTGCTGAGATCAGGAGACTCTAGTCTACTGTATCCTTTAAAGTAAGGTCCAAGGAATAACAATCCTGGGCATCCTGCTGGGTTTCATGACACTTCGGCCAAATGTTACAGACATACAGAGGGAAAGTGGGAAAACACACATGTACAAATAAATAAAACAAATGGGATCCTACTATTACAGACATTATATAATTAATAACTATACTAGATCTGCTTACAGCAGGATCCATATTATGACAGCCTTCTCTGCCTCCTTTATTAATTTTGTCATGGGATAATCTCTAGCTTCAAATTTCTTAATCATATTATGCATTCTGCCCTCACCTAGTTTGTCATCTCTGACTATTCTGTGCATCCTTAGGAACTGGCTATAAGGCAAACCTTCTTTTACATTTCTAGGTTGGAAGCTACTGGCTAACAAAAGATTTTTTTTATCAAACAAATCAGTCATAATCTTATTATCATGTATCATAACCAGTAAATCTAAGTAATTAACCTGATTGAAATCATAATTGAAAGTATATTTAAGTGTAGGATGTATAATATTAAGGTTAGCGCCAAACTCCAGAAGTGCAGGAACATCTCCTTCCCAAATAAATAACATGTCATCTACATATCCAGTATAGTGCTGTACATTTGACACAAAGATATCATTAGTACTTAGGAATTTTGCACTTTATTATTATTATTTATTATGCCTTACTTGGTTTTAACCAATGTGAATTTAGAGACTGCTTGTGGAAGGCGGCCCTAATTTATGAGCACTTCTAACACTGTTATATGGACATCACCTGAGGAAGGGGGCACATTCTACCCCTGAAACATTGTGTATTTTTTTGGTTGGTGTGGAGCAGATATAGGAACGTACTAGCAATAGTAGCATGTAGCAGCAGTGGGACGGCGCAACATAATCTCAAATTATGTGCAGCCCCAACATCATTATGCCTTGCAACACACCGTGCCTGTGCATTTGTCTGCCGTGGCCCAAAATTTTTATTGTGGACCAGCCCAGGGAGCATTAGCCCCTCAGCCCTAATTTTTGATCCTCCGGTGTTTGCACCCATCGAACGATGATGCTGTATGTGGCGCCTTTAAACCTCTATGCAGGTATGTTGTATACATACTAAAAAGTATATAAGCATTATCCCCTCAGCCTACCAGGCCAGTCCGCTCCTGCTGTGAACAGAACTAGAAGTTTTTAGGCCATACCCCTTTCTCCGCCCCAATTAAGCCACACGCACTAGGTACTTAATAGAGACAGCCAAAAAGACATAGACAGACAGATAGAAAAACACAAACATAGATACACAGCCAAATAGTGATAAACAGACAAAAAGACAAAGAAATAGACAGAGATAAAAATCTATCTATCTATCTCTATCTGTCTATCTATCTCTATCTGTCTATTTATCTAACTCTATCTGTCTATCTAACTCTATCTATCTCTCTAACTTGTCTATCTCTCTGTCTATCTATCTATCTTATCTATCTATCTATCTATCTCTCTTCTATCTATCTATCTATCTATCTATCTATCTATCTATCTATCTATCATCTATCTATCTATCTAATCAAATCAGAAAGAGAGAGAGAGAAAGAGGGAGGGATAGATAAGATAGATAGACAGACAGACAGACAGACAGATAGATAGATAGATAGACAGACAGACAGACAGACAGACAGACAGATATAGATAGATAGATAGATAGATAGATAGATAGACAGACAGATAGATAAATAGATTGACAGTGAGAGAGAGAAAGAGAGACAAGAGGCAGATAGACATAGAGAGAGACAGATAGATAAGAGGCAAAAAGACAGAGTAAAATAGATAGAGATCAATAGAAACAGAAAGAGAAAACAGATAAATAGATAGACAAGAGGCAGATATATAGACAGAGATAGATATACAGAGAGAGAGAGTGACAGATAGAGATAGATAGGGGCAGAGGTCCATGTAGAAGGTACAGGAACGTCTCCCTGGCCAAAGGTGTGGGCAAGCGTCTGACTACAAACTGAACACAACAGTAAGTTTTACATTTCCAGATTGCTACCAGTATATAATGAAATTGTCATTACTGTGCCTTTGTGTCATTAATTTTTGTATACCTTTCCAACTATTATCTCTATCTCTGTCTTTTTGTTTATCACTGTCTGGTGTGTATTATGTTTGTGTTATCTATCTGCCGTCTGTCTTTTTTGGTGGAGAAAGGGGTGCGGCCTAAAAAATTGTAGTGCCCGAGAGTGCCCCTGATCTTATTAGACCCTAGAGACGCCCCTGTATCTGGGTCTGTGACCCCTGTATATCTGCACTAACCCATAACAAAACCCCAGGCACCAATGGCCTCCCCTCAGAATTTTATTCCACCTACCTTGAAATTCTATCGCCTAAACTATTAAACCTCTACAATCACATGTACTCCACCAAAACTATCCCACCTACCATGCAAGAAGCCCTGATTATACTTATCCCTAAACCTGGGAAGGACCCTCTACTCCCCAAGTCATACAGGCCCATCTCCCTTTTACAGACTGATGTCAAAATACTTGCAAAACTTTTATCACTTAGGCTCAAGAAATATATCACCTCACTTATCCACTCAGATCAAATCGGCTTCATACCCGGGGAAAACACCTCACTGAACACCCGTAGACTATATATGAACTTGTCCACGAACCACAATAATATTGGTACAAGATGTATAGTCACGCTTGACACAGCCCATGCCTTCGACTCGGTGGAGTGGCCCTTTCTCTGGCAGGTGTTGCGGGGCTTCAGTTTTGGGCCCAGTTTTATAAACTGGCTGCAGATCCTCTACACACACCCAAGGGCGAAAATCTCTGCAAATAATGTAACCTCCCCTGAGTTTCCACTATCTAGGGGTACCCGACAGGGATGTCCCATGTCGCCTCTCCTGTATGCCCTAGTGGTGGAACCACTGGCCACCCAACTCCGCAATCACCCCAACATAAGAGGACTCACCAAAAACAACCTGGTGAAAAAAGTGAGTCTCTATGCAGATGACATGCTGCTCTACCTGCCTGACCAAAATAACTACTTGGAGACAGCACTACTAACAATAACTGATTACGGGAAATACTCAGGCCTCTCGATAAACTGGACAAAATCCCAAATACTACCACTCGATAACTTCCCCCCTGAGGCCCTGATAAACTCAACCCCCCTGGCTCGGGCATCAACTATCAAATATCTGGAATACATTTCTCAAACACACCGAAAGATTTTGCTGCCCTTAACATTGAACCACTCATAAGCCACATCAATCCAGATACAGATTTGGTCCAAACTCACCCCTAGAGTAATGGGCCGTGCAAATCTAATTAAGATGGTTTTAACAACCAAAAATGCTATACATACTCTGGCAACTCGCCCATACTCCTCCACTGAAAATCTTGGAATCCCTCCTCAAATCTTTTGTCTGGGGACACCAGAGACACAAACTTAACTGGACAACCCTCAAAAAACCCCCAGAGCTGGGTGGCCTAGCTATCCCGGACCACCAATGGTACTATGTAGCTGCCCAGGTCTCGCATTTATTCCATTGGTCACATGGGGAATCCGACAGAACGTGCACACTGCTGGATATCCCCAATGCCGGCCCTTTCTATAACCCACTTAGTCTGGTTGCCATGGGGTGCCGGGGTACAGCTCTGCCCGAGAACCCACACCCGATCCTCATATAAGCACTTAAAACCTGGGATCTAGTGATCAAGTTTCTGGGAATCCCCAAAATCAACAAATCTACACCACTATGGTACAACAAACAACTACCAGAGTTTTTATCTATACCAAACCCGGAAATTTGGCTGAAACACAAAATTATCCAAGTTTCCAACCTTGTAAAAGACAATGCACTTAAAACGTTTCACCAACTACAACAGGACTTTGAATTGCCCAATAATATGTTTTTCAGATTCCTCCAGGTTAGGCATGGTTTCCAAACACAGTTTAGAAGTCATTCCCTCGTTTTCGAGAAAAACCCTCTATTCACACCACTAACCACCACAGTTTCCTCCGGGTTGATTTCCGCTGTCTACCGCTCCCTCCAGCTCCCCACAGCACATTCCCTGGCACTCGCTAAAAAGCAGACATGGGAGTCTGATATAGGTCCTATAACTGGAGAGGAGTGGGAGGAAGCCCTGACTGCCCACACCCTGGTCTCCCCTAGGGTGTCGGACAGGTTAACACAACTATATATACTCCATAGAGCCTACCTTACCCCTGTACGAATTTCCAGATTCAGAATGGGAAACAGCCCAGACTGTCCTAAATGCTTACTTGCCCCAGAATAACTGCAAATAGAAGACAACCTATGCATATCTAGTGCTTAATTTGTTTAACGAATGTTTGAGAACTGTATTATTTTCCTATATATAAGTTTTCAATAAAGTTCCTCCTAACGGAGGGGATTTAAAAAAAAAAAACAACAATTGTTTGTTAGATTTAAAGGGTGCAATGTTAACTTTAATTAATTCACCCCTGAGATTAGTTGATCTCTTCTATGAGAATAACGGCGGATCTTTAAATAGCTTACCATAGTTTGGATTTGATAGTAATATGAATGTTCTGTACACGGGGAGAGTATTATAAGTAGAAACGAATGGTAGTCTGTTAGCGGAGCTATTAGTACTGACTCGACTCATTCAGTAGTTCATCTCGGTTTTGTTAAAGGGCCTTTGTGACGGAACTACAGCTCTCAACCTCAGACCAAACGGATCTTTCCCAGCTCACAGGGTCAAAACCAGGTTGAGGGCTGCCGTCACTTATCATATACCACTTACCAGGTATATAAAACACTGCCACCACCCACACGGGGGGGGACTACAGGAGAACCCTATGGAGCTGGGATGTGAGGTAAGGATTAAACTACACTACATGGTGGGGCCAGTAGTTGGGGGGATTATAGTTTTGGGGGTGGACATGCCCTTTAAAGATTTAAATGCCATTCACTTTTTATTTCCCTCTTTACTTTAGAATTAAGATGGGTGTGTACTTTTTTTTCATTTATTTGACAAGGGTATAAATTTTGATGTGAAATTGTTTAAACTCCCTTTAAAATTGTCCAGTTCAGTATCTTTACCTGAGAGGACTGTACATCATCCCAGTTGGTATGCTGAAAAGCTATTTTTTATCAAGGAAAAAATTTTGCTTTCCTGAAATGAAAAGTCTTTGTTAACCCAGTGCACGTTTCCTTTTGATAACGTACATTAAATGACAATATGTCATGGTCGATATTCCCTAAGCTTCCAGTTGCCGTTTATATACTCGAGTATAAACCGTCCCGAATATTAACTGATAAACTAGGAAAATTGCCTTACTCGAGTATAAACCGAGGGTTGACTTTCTCCGATAAGAATCCCCATAGATAGTTCCACAGTCCTATAGAAATTCCAATACACAGCCCCATAGATAGTTCCACATACAGTCCCATAGAAAGTCCCTTACACAGCCCCATAGAAAGTCCCATACACAGCCCCATAGAAAGTCCCATACACAGCCCCGTAGAAAGTCCCATACACAGCCCCGTAGAAAGTCCCATACACAGCCCCATAGAAAGTCCAATAAACAGCCCCATAAAAAGTCCAATACAGAGCCCCATAGAAAGTCCCATACACAGATGTGCCCTGCATACCTTTCTGTACAGCCTGAACACATAAAGATCCTTTTTTTCCATTTTCCTTGCAGTCTGGGCTGTTCTAAGTTAGCAGGACAACAATTGCCTAACCCACTGAAATCAAGAGGATTCTCTGTGTTACAGGGTACAGCTTTTGTTTTCCCAGGGTTATGTAATTTTGTCCAGCAATATCCAGATCAACACAGACCCAAGTATAAACTGAGGGGAGACTTTCAAGATGATTTTAAAGGTAAAAAAACTTGGTTTATACTCAAGTATATACGGTAATTTTATTTCTATAAAACTATCTGTGTCATTAGATATTACCAGATGCAAAAGAGCACCTATTCTAGTAGGAATTTCAACCACCTTTGAGGGAAAATGTTCATGTAGGTAAAGGGTATGTCAACCCCCCAAACAAACTTTCTTCTGCAGCCTAAATGATACCCAAAACCTTGCAAAGGTTTATAGCTTTGAAATGTACTCCCAAATGTACTCACCAGCCCTTGTTCCCTTGGCTGTCTTCTGCCTTGCTTCCATGCCTTTTCCATGCAGGGAAGCTGCAGAGGAGGCTGGACATTGCATCTCAGTCAGTCAATTACAGGTGCCACTGCCTGTCTGGCCCCTACTGCATCTTTCGTGCATGGAAGAGGCACAAAAGCAAGGCAGAAGACAGTCGAGGGGAGTGCATTTTAAAGCTAGAAACCTTGTGAGGTGAGGTTTTGGGGGTTATTTAGGCTGCAGGAAAAAGTTTGTTTGGGGGGGTGGACATGTCCATTTAAGTCCCCCATTATCAGAATGTGCGCCAAACTTGCAGCCCTTTCCCCTCCTCCTTGCTAGCATTTGGTGGATTGTAACCATATCTCCACTTCCTGCTGCCCAATTCCACCCATATTGCCTCCACAGTTAACTTCTTTTCCACAGTTAACTTCTTTTAAATTTGGCTTGTTTAACTCTTGTTTAACAAATACACACCCCTCTCCCTTTATTATTTTTTCTATCATGCCCAAACAAGGAGTATCCTTATAAATTTACATTATACTATACCCATTATATCATACATTCTTAGTTAAAACCATTCTCAAATTCTCCTATTTTATCAGCCAGACATCTTACATTTGTAAAAATACATTTAAGATTATGATTCTGTAATTTATTTACAAACTTTAAAATGCATGCCTCCATGTCCACTATGCTAGCCCCTTTCCTCCTACCACTGGCCCATCTACACCCTGCTTACCCCTTGTGCTATCTACTCCAGTGAGTTTGACAATGCCCTCTCCCCCTACCATCAATGAGGTGCTAGCCCATCTTTGTAGCCGACAGAAAAACACCAACATTTTAACCAGGCATTTATATTCTTAAGCTCCCATTGTCTCCCTAGCACATGGCTTCAGTGGTGTTTCCAAAATATTAACCACTAGGTCATTGCCTTTAACTTGGCCCCTAGCTCTTGGAATACCATTTTAAGGACCCCTCCTCCTCTAACTTTGTCCTTTGCAACAATGTATACTAAGACTGGCCAGGTAGGCAACACACTTGGCAGATAACCATATCCACCTTTCTAATAATGGCCTGCCTCACCTTTCTAGTCCTTTGTTTCCCCCCCCCCCCTTGTATTAGAGATGCTGGTCCTCTTAATTCCTGGGGAGGAATCCTACTTTTCCATTCCGACTTACCCCAGTAACCCATACAAAACTACCTGGGTATACTAAACTGGCAGCCCCAGCCAGTGCCTGCAGCTCCCCCAGGTTAACCCAGGAAGGAATTTTTCCCCCTTCATATTTTTATTTTAAATTCTTTTTTGCCTTCTTTGGGATCAACTGTTAGGCAGGAAATGTGGGTTCTGCGAGTAGGTTGGACTAGATGGATGTACAGTATGTCTTTATTCATACTCTCAGCACAAACAATCCTTAGTTTAAATCTTTCACACAGACCAAGCATCCCTCAGATGACTAAATGTCATTCTTTTCAATGTCCTTAATAAAAAAATGCAATATACCATCCTTTATATAAAGTTCCACTTACAGTGACAGCAATTTAAAGGCAGGAATAAACATGGACATTTGAAGTTTTGTGTCATATTAAAAAAAAAAAACAGTGCTTACCGGTAGCTCAATATCTTTGTTCCTCCTTTATAATACATTTTTATTTATTTTTACTTTTTGCTTAAAGGAGATGCAAACAAAAAATAATACTGAGGCAATTTTATATATATTAGATATCCAATCTACAACCTGTTTCTAAATGTTAAAAAAATAATCAAGCAGGGTATTTCAGTGCAGTGCGTTTCCTATGCCTGCTTTCTTGGTTAATTTTTTTGAAACTATTCAAAATATTTCAATTAAGCAAAGATTTGACTCCAGCCAAAGATCTGTTCACCTGTCAGCTAATGTAATTCAGACTTCAAGATGTATTTGGACTATTAAATATAATTTTCAGATAAACGCATTTGTCATGAACGCCAGTTCACTGGGCACGTGATCTGACTAATCAATCGCTACTCGCTGCCACCACTTTAAGTTACGCCCTTAAAGACGCCCCAAAAACACTCTTGACTCTCACTGACTATGCACACCCCTGTCCTGGCAGCTAAATGGTTAACACTACACCATTCACTCCAGCAACTAACTGGTTAATTAGCATCAGTCCTTCACAAGCAGTCACAGAGTTAATTAGCATTTACACTGCCAAAAATTCCATTTCCATTCCATTCAACCACATATATACTTATCAGAGGCTAACGGAGTTCTTTTTTAGAGCATCAAAGACAAAACTTATTAAATTTTAGATTTAATATTCCAAAAGGTGGACAGTGCATATAATACAAAAATAAAATAAAATGGTGTTATAATAAAATGACATACAATAGGTACAACAATTATATAAAATAAAAAGGATAAAAATATTCACAGACCCTACTCACTAGAAGAAGTCCTGTATCCCGGGGCAGGAAGAAACATTGGGTCCATACACACGTTTTTAGCATGTCCCCTTAGTATGAACAAAAATTATAGGGGCTACAATGATTTTTAAACCATTTGATGAACCACTCCCATCCTATGGGCTTTTGCATAAGGTGGGAGTGTCTAGGAATGTCTAGATTTACGACTAGCCAAAAGCATTCATTCCCCCTCAGTTAGGCAGATTCCATATAAATGTAGATATGTACATTGTATTGGGATATTGACCACATATTCCTCTCCTGTATTAATTATCAATTCCTCCAATGCCAAACATGACCTGTGTGTAATCCATATTTCACAAGATATTAATAACTCGCCTTGGCAAGGGAATAAGGGCTCCATGTTGGGTATCATTTTGAGGGGCCTTCTGTACCATTCATAAATAAAATATTGGTTTCTATCTTACACATTCCAATACCGAAATACATTTATTTTGCATGTATGACTGTCCTTAAAATGACCTCTTAGTACCCACCAGACCCCTAACTGAAGAGAATTCCAGATACACGGTTCGGCCCCACATTGTCTGGAAAGGAGATCTGGTTCCATGCTTCACTAATCGTAATATAAACAATAGGACTGTTCCAGGGTGGAATGGTATTTTTATTGGTCCTTTGCAAGAACTAATACCAATAGTTAACCCATTCTTGCCAAGTCACTACACACTTTCCTGACACCTCCCCCTTTAAAACTGGCGCACGGGATGTGACTCACAGGTCAACTCCACTGCGTCCATAATCAGGTGGTTCTGATAGACATGAATATCCACCTGCATTCCCTTTGTTCGGTGAATGTAAAACATATTGCTCCACCATGTGATTCCACCTGCACATTTTTACAAAACCACCATCCTCTTTACTGTGGTTATGAGAACTGGGTTTGGGTTCACATTCACTCACCCAAGTAGACTGGTTAACCTCTTAATGCTCAGTCTGTACACACTTCGATATAGAGAGCAAACCCATACTACCATCTGTGTGACCACTAACACCCTGACAGGTACAGTATACACCACCTGGAGTACAGTGATATGTAGGGGACTGTACCCAGCCACTCCTAACCTCAGGCATCTGTCCTCCCTCTGACACACTCTCCTGCTGGACAGATCCTCCTTTATCCTCACTGCTACCTGTATCCTGTGGGTCTAAGGTTCCCCATCCCCTGGGTCTAAACTCAGACAGATACTGGTCACTCTTAACCCTTTCCTTGCCTTCCTGCTCACCATATCCCTGCTCCCTCTTAGACTGGGACAAACCAGTGACTGTTACTGATATGGTTTTGTCCTCAGGGACAGCTACCTTCTTTTCATTTACCTGGGACAATCCTAGCTCTGTTAGCTGTCCCTTTTTAACCCTTGCTCTTCCTTCTCCACTCACCACTGAGGTTGGTACTGGCGCTACCGCATGCCCACAGCTACCCTTTTCTCCCTCAGTCTGAGTGGAAACCTCCATTAGGACCCTGCTCTGAGTCCTTACCACCTGGCCCACACACTCCTGCACTAATTCCTGACTGCTATCCAGGACCTCAGGCAGATTGGGCACAGGATCAGGAATCCTACTCTGGAAATCCCTCTCTACAATGGGTACTTTACCCAGAACACCACCTCGGGGATACCTTTCCTCCCCCTCTACATTCACACATGTAGACAGTACTGGTTCTGGCGCTGACTGACACCTGCTCTGGTCCTCAGCCCTCCCTACCAGCTACTGTGACAATCCCTACCTACAGGTACTATACCTGACTCTACCAGAGAGTGAAATGGGGGATCCCCCTCTCTCTCTCCATTCACACAGTTAGACAATACTGGTTCTGGCACTGACTGACACCTGCTCTGGTCTCTCAGCCCTCCCTCCCAGTTACTTTGCCCATTGTTACCTGTTCCCTTTACTGATTGCAGTGGGTGGTCACACTCCAGCGCGGCTGGACTTAGTGAGACCGGATCATTTGGCACAAAAGCAGAGACCATTCTCCCCAAATCATTCCCCAGTAACACATTTACAGGAATTTCATTGGATATCCCCACTTCCCTCAGACCTCTCCCCACACCCGAATCCAAGTAAACATTAGCCACAGGCACCCGTGGATGACTCCCACCCACTCCCTTTACCAATAAAGTCTTCCCAGGAATAATGTCCCCAAAGTTAATCATCTCTGGACGCACCAGAGACAAGTTAGCTCCTGAGTCCCGTAACCCCTGGGTAACTTTATCCCCCACAGTCACAGTCTGCATATGATGATATAAATTCTCTGTCTTACCAGATACGAGCATTACCACAGGATTGACAGGTGACACTGGTCCCTTTCTTTCTGGACAGGAAGCTCTTACATGTCTCATCTGGTTACATATAAAACATCTGCGTGTATCTCCATTGTTTACGCTCACACTGGGCTTTTCAGACAAATTCTCACCAGCCTTGATATTCTGCTGGGCTGCTTCCCTGTGGTGACGCTCCTTCTAGCTTGGTGATCTTTGTAAAGTTGGACCTTTTGGATATGTTGGCACCCTGTTGGCTGCATAGGTGTCTGCAACTTCTGCTGCTTTTTGCGCTGTTTTTGGCTCCCGATCCAATACAATCTCCAGGACAGATATTAAGGAACTGATCCATTACCATAAGATCCTCCAGCTCCTCAAATTTGGTAACCGACAGTCCTTTAATCCACTGGCGAAAACTGGTTCTCAAATTACTCACAACATCTGAGTAGCTGTCAGTGGGACCTCTCTGCAATGCTCGAAACTTTTTGCGATACACCTCTGGCGTGAGGTTAAACTTCTTAATCAGAGCCTGTTTCAAAGCATCATAGTCCCCATAAAGCTCTGGTGGTAGTTCAACAAAGGCATCTAAGGCTTTGCCTTTTAATCCAGGTGTCAAGTATCTTGCCCACTGCTCCTGTGGCAACTGATACTGTCTGCAGCACTTTTCAAAACAACAAAAAAGTGTCCAAATTGCCATCATTGTCCATGACAGGAAACTTGGGTGAACCATGCAAAGCAAACTGACCCTCTCTGGACTCACTGGACTGTGGAGACTGGGTCTGGTGCTGGAACTTTGCCAACTCCAGTTGAAATGCACGGTCTGCGGCTGCAGCTTCGAATTCTCTCTGCACCTGCCGCTCAGCTGCTGCAGCTTCCATTTCACGCTGTGTTTGCCGTTCAACTGCTTCCCGCTGGGCTTGCCGTTCAACTCTCTCCTGATGCTGCAAGATCAATTGAAGACGTAGCTGTGGGTCATCTGAACCCAACATTTGTAAATCCTTTTGCAGGGAAGAAGTACGGTCTTCCTGCACTGTAGTATTCTCATGCTGAGAAGATCCAAGGTTAACAGTCCTTTCTGGGATAGCTAAATCCACATCGCTTCCTGACTCAGCTGTGTAGTTCTGCTGCTCCTGGTCAATCTCCAACAATGCCCTTATCAGCAGCTCCTTGGACTTGTCCAGGACATCAATACTACTTTCCTCACAGAGATTGATCAGGACCTCCTTGGTTTGTCTCTTGTAAAAGGTTGCCATCCTCAGTTAACCTTGCCAAATAAAAGATAGAAAAGAAAAACAGAGAAGGGGGGGGAACAACTGTTTGTACGTATGTCTTTTAAAAATAAATGCACTGAGTTTGTCTTTGAAGACTGATACCCTCGCAAGGATACAGTTCTTTAGTCCAAGGATTAAATACTTAATCCAAGCACTAATGCTCTAATAAAAAATAATTTATCCCACACGCTGCCAGCCAATTTGTCACGAACGCCAGTTCGCTGGGCACGTGATCTGACCAATCAATCGCTACTCGCTGCCACCACTTTAAGTTAAATGCCCCAAAAACACTCTTGACTCTCACTGACTATGCACACCCCTGTCCTGGCAGCTAAGTGGTTAACACTACACCATTCACTCCAGCAACTAACTGGTTAATTAGCATCAGTCCTTCACAAGCAGTCACAGATTTAATTAGCATTTACACTGCCAAACATTCCATTTCCATTCCATTCAACCACATATAATCTTATCAGAGGCTAACGGAGTTCTTTTAGAGCATCAAAGACAAACCTTATTAAATTTTAGATTTAATATTTCAAAAGGGGGACAGTGCATATAATACAAAAATAAAATAAAATGGTGTTATAATAAAATGACATACAATAGGTACAACAGTTATAGAAAATAAAAAAGGATAAAAATATTCACAGACCCTACTCACTAGAAGAAGTCCTGTATCCCGGGGCGGGAAGAAACATCGGGTCCATACACACGTTTTTAGCATGTCCCCTCAGTATGAACAAAGTTATAGGGCCTACAATGATTTTTAAACCATTTGATGAACCAACCCCTCCTGGTATGCATGAGGTGGGAGTGTCTAGTCGTAAATGTCCAGATTTACGACTAGCCAAAAGCATTCATTCCCCCTCAGTTAGGCAGATTCCATATAAATGTAGATATGTACATTGTATTGGGATATTGACCACATATTCCTCTCCTGTATTAATTATCAATTCCTCCAATACCAAACATGACCTGTGTGTAATCCATATTTCACAAGATATTAATAACTCGCCTTGGCAAGGGAATAAGGGCTCCATGTTGGGTATCATTTTGAGGGGCCTTCTGTTCCATTCATAAATATAATATTGGTTTCTATCTTACACATTCCAATACCGAAATACATTTATTTTGCATGTATGACTGTCCTTAAAATGACCTCTTAGTACCCACCAGACCCCTAACTGAAGAGAATTCCAGATACACGGTTCGGCCCCACATTGTCTGGAAAGGAGATCTGGTTCCATGCTTCACTAATCGTAATATAAACAATAGGACTTTTCCAGGGTGGAATGGTATTTTTATTGGTCCTTTGCAAGAACTAATACCAATAGTTAACCAACCCACACTTTCCTGACAGCATTCCTAAAGCAAGTATAAATATTTTCTATGTATATCTGCACACCTCCAATGAAACAGGTTGAATTGCAAGTATTGCAAGAGACTGTCACGCAGCTCCACAGCCTATTCACCAGAGGCTATGCAGCTTGTTTTGTGTAAGTTAGAGACTCTTGAAAAAGCAGAAACAAACCGGAAAAAAAGCAAGACCTAGAGCATCTGTTAAAAAAGGTGCTTTTCAGACTCTAACAGGGCGATGCACCAACGGGTGCATTGCTCCTGACTTGGAGTTTAAGTCACGCTAACTGATGTTATATCGGTTAGCGTGACTTTAGCTCCTTCCTTGTGGCGGCTGCGTGGCTAACGTAAAAGTTAACAGCGTAGCCGCCGCGAGCGATGCTATATGCCGAAATCGGCATTTTATTGCGGCACTTTCAACGAAAGCTAATAGCTGGCGTTGAAAGTGCCGAAATAGAACAGTGCCAAGCGCCGCTATCGGCATATAACATCGCCAGACTGTACCTAGCAGCACTCGGTGTATCCTCCCTGTAAAACTCCCAAAAGTGGAGTAGGTTTTAATATAATTGTATGCTGATTTTAATACTTTTATGCAGATTGGAGAAAATAAAACCCCGGAAAACTAATGTTAGTGTTTTTAATAATTTTTATATGGAATGTATGAGATATGAACTGTTAAGGTACTAAATCCACACTTGTTTTTTTCACTTTTTTTTTAAAATTGTTTTTATTCTTTTTATCCATTTTACCAAATGCTAAAGGTAAACGGGTGAGGAGGATCGCGCAGCCAGAAATAGGAGAAAAATGTGGACAGTAAAACTGGAATATTAAGCTCTGCAAAGAACCTTAAACACCCCCCACAGGAAATATATCCATAGGCACAGTGGGACAAACATATTGTTTTGTGTAAGTATTTAACACCTTTTGTATATATAAATCACGCCTACATGTGATTTATATAATTTCATACATATACGGTAACTCACATCTCCAATATATAGTTAGAACAGTTCAGATGAAATATATGTGTGTAAAGAAAGGAAAGGGATATATCCCCAAAAGTCCCCCATGTCTATCAGATTAACCCAGCCAAACACAGTATCTCACTGCTTTTACTACTCATTTACAGTGGAGCCAAGCAAAATGTGTTGGGTTGGTTCTAGCATTTCAATCTGCTTTAACAGAATTCAATTATTTTTGTGGATGTTCACCATTTCTTAGTTAAGAGCTATACTAAGCAAAGTAATTAACAGCTGAACTGAAGCCTTTTTTATTAATAAAATAACCAAATTGTTTTAATGAATTGGAAAAACAATCTAACAATTTTCCTTACCTGATCTTTAATTTTTTCCACATCTGCAACAAGAAGTATGAGATCATGTGTTGATATTGCAAGCCGCATCTGTGAATCTTGCGTCAATTCACTTACTTGATCATTTTTTGCACCAACAAATAATGTAACATTTTCATATTCACAATTACTTGCATCTGGAGCAATCTGAAACACCAACTATAAAAAATATAAAAAGCAACTGTTGTAGTAATATCTTTACATTATAGATATATAAATATGCCTTATGATCTTACACAAAATGTGTGAATTAGATGCATATTTTCTACGTTTTTGGCCAGCAACCTGTTTTATAAATTGTCTGAACACTTTATTTTATACATGCATGTTCTCTGTGACTTTTAAGAGGGGGCACAGCATCTAAAAATCAATTTGTGTAAAAATAAAGGCAGCATAGTAAAAGTGTCAGTGAGAATTAGTCTGGATTTGTAGAACATGCATTCCTTCATTAAAAAATATGCAAGGATTTTCCTTAAAGGGCAACTATAGTGAAAAAAAAACTTTGTCTGTATACAATGTATAGATCACTTAGTATAAGCTGCCTTACTTTCATGTTTCTGTGTGGCTTCGTTTCTTCACACTGGCAGAAGTTTGTACCAAGCTGTGTAGTCCTCCTCCCCTCTCTGTCTACTCCCCCTCAAGCAGTGACGGGCTGTATACAGAGTCCGAGCATTGTCAGTTGAAAGGACTTTAAATGAAGTGCTGACATCCTGTTGACCCCTCCCTTCCAGAGCTAGACTGCAAGCAATTAAAGTGTGGAATAAAGTAGCAATGTGCTGAAGGGAGGGGCAGAGGGGGAGAGAGGAGGACAAGTGGTGCTGAGATTCTTTACAAGTAAGTTACTGAACTCTGCCTGTTCTCTAACTTTGCTAATTGTTATTTACTTTTTACCTTAAGTTCATATCTCTCCCCCTGCTTAGCTGAGATCATAATCACTGAAGAGAGAGTCAGCGTAACAGCAGCTTGTAGTGAGACCTTCACAAACACAGTGACACTGCTTGTTGTCCTGTTACATTTCAGTTGCTTTAGTCTATATATTTCATAGATTGCACTGTGTGTCTTGTTTGGTATATAGTCTGTATTACTGTATTATATATACTGTATTAGTGTTCCATTTGAGTCACTGGTTTTGTATGTATATAAGATTTTTTTTTGGGGGGGAGGGGCTGTTTTATAGTGTGTTATGCTCATATTGCTGGGTTAATGGTTTATTGATTGTGTTTAGCACTACAGCATTTGACTATATGTTGCACATGGTACATATAGTGTGGGTGAGAGAGTGTGTGACAGTACTGCAGGGGAGCTTTGGATTGTGTGGGTGTGTGCCTTTGAGTGACAGATGAGGTGTAGCAGCTCCTACAAATCACAGCATATTCAAAGGCTTATATCTCGGGGACTATGTAGAATTTAAAGAAACTAAAGGTACCCTGGTGGATGGGATGACTTATAGGATACATTAGAAGAAATTAAAAAAAAACAATTTTCTCACTATAATTGCCCTTTAATCTTCCTTCCTTTAGTTTAGGTATGCTGGGAGTTTTCAAACATCTGGAGTGCCATTGCCTGAGGATCCCTGTGGAGGGATTTTTATGAGCAAGTTTCATTAGCTAATGCAAAGTGGAGGATTTTATGGTACTGGTTAAAACATTTTTTTAAAACTATTTTATTTGCAAACCCAATGGTATTACAATTATATGTATGAATTTGTACAATAAAGTTATATTTATTACATCTTGTCTAGGTTTTTACATATTACATTAGGTAGGTTTAACCATGCATGGGGAAGGAAGAGCGAGGGGTAACTTGGAACATAGCGGATTAATAACTTGCAGCCACTTTTAGGTAACAAATTGCAGATATGTATGTACTCCTCTGCAGTATTCTTTAAGACCCATCTCTTTGTTGGTCATATTTATATTGCGTAACCACTCTGTGGTGTCTTTCATGTTTCACGTATGTACACCAAAATGATTATACCAAGGGGTCCAAATTTTGACAATTTTTTTAAGACAACCTCTGTTAATATAGATTAGTCTCAGATAGGGCAACATGTTCATTATAATTCTCTTCCAGTTACTAAATTTAGGGGAGGTGGGGGCCATCCATGCAAGGATTATCGTTCTTCTGGCATAGAATAGGGATTCTTTGAGAAATAGCAGTTGATGTCTATTCCAGGTGTCGACCTTGGGTATTCCTAGGATACAGAGTTTGGGTTTGGGGGGCACCTCTCTACCTAATATTTTGGTTGGAAATCAGTTGCTTTTCTACCCTCCATTTTCAGTAGTTGAATAACTGGATGTGTTTGCATAGGGAGTGTGGTGCTTTGGAATTCAGATATTATGCAGTATTGCAGTTGGAGATATCTAAATAGTGATGTATGGGGAAGTTGGAAACAGTGATTTTCTGTGATCTGGCTAAAGTATTGTATGCCTCTTTCTTCCAAGTATTGTGAAGCTGCGAAGGATGCTAGGTGTGGAAAGGTAGGATTGTGCCATATAGTGGATTCTTCTGGTATGCTTGCGTATTGAAGTGTTTTATTGACTTGTTTCCAGATGTGGAGCTGTTGTAGTTGTTGAGATGTTCCGTTTGTGTTGTGCTGTCAACATAGGAAGGCTATCGGAGAGGTGGGGAAGTATGAGACGGAGTCTAGCATTCTCTCTGTAGGTCGGGTTTATAAAGAATTAGTCAGTGGCAGTAGCTAAGTTCTGAAATACTTCAGTTGTCCAGCTAAGTAGTATAGTTTTTTTTTTTATATATACATTTTATTTTGTATACCAATGAATAAATCAGTATTGTACAGTATAAATTATCGAGTTTCTTTTCAGACGTGTATACAAAAAAAATAAATCCGCGCCCATGTGGCTGAATTCTGAAGAGACAAATGGAAAGGAAGAAAAAGGAATTTAAAACCTTTAAGGCCGAAGGAATGGAAAGGGCCTTTAGGGACTATAAAAACTATAACAAGGAGTGTAAGAAAATTAATAATTAAGTTAGGATAGCTGAACAAAGCATCTCTAAGCCTAACATTTTTTTTAAAGTATATTAATAGTAAGAAGATGAGGACTGAGAAAGTGGCACCATTATTCAATGGGGATAAGTTAGTTACGGAGGATGTCGATAAAGCAAATGTCTTGAATACTTTTTTTCCCTCTGTATAGACTATAGAAGATCCAAGTACAGATATCAGAGTATAGTAGCAATAATGGTATAAAAGATTTAAGTGCACTTTGGTTAACTAAGGATATGGTACAGAAAGAACTAAATAAGGTAAATATTAATAAATCTCTTGGACCGGATAAAATACATCCTGGGGTACTTAGGGAGCTAAGTTCAGTTTTATCTAGGCCATTGTTTCTTATTTTTGCAGATTCCCTCATGTCCGGAGGTGTGCCTCTGGATTGGAAAAAGGCTGATGTTATTCCAATATTCAAAAAGGGTAGCCATTCACAGCTGGGTAATTACAGGCCTGTAAGTTTAACTTTAGTGGTGGGAAAGATCCTGGAAAGTTTACTAAGGGAACATGTTCTAGAGTATGTTTCAAGGACTAAGTAGTAACCAGCATGGATTTAGGAGGAATAGATCTTGTCTAACTTGCTTGGCTTTTATGAGGAAGTAGAAATTTAGACTCTGGCATAGCAGTAGATGTAGTTTACTTGGATTTTGCAAAGGCTTTTGATACAGACTAATGTATAAGCTAAGGTCTGTTGGTTTGGGGAGTCACATTTGTACATGGATAGAAAATTGGTTAATGAATAGGATGCAGAGAGTAGTTTTAAATGGGGCTTTATCATTATGGACTAAAGTGCTGAGTGGGGTGCCACGGGGTTCTGTGCAGGGGCCGCTTCTATTTAATCTATTTATTAATGATTTGGAAGTGGGTATTGTGATGGAACTACAGCTCTCAACCTCAGACCAAACGGAGCTTTCCCAGCTCACAGGGTCAAACCAGGTTGAGGGCTGCCGTCACTTATCATATACCACTTACCAGGTATATAAAACACTGCCACCACCCACAAACTAGCGGCTGTGGGAACCGATACCAGTGACGATACCACAACTCTCAACCTCAGACCAAACAGAGCTTTCCCAGCTCACCGGGTCAAAACCAGGTTGAAGGTTGTCATCACTAACATATACCCCATACCAGGTATATAAACTACTGCAAAAACCCACTTACTAACGGACGTGGAAACCGATACCAGCCTTAACGGCTATAAATGTAAAATAATACTAAATACCTGTACACTCGCTGCCACGCTCAGGCAGGAATAGTACCAGATAATACAACAAGTACTAAATACAATTACTATACGTAGCGTCTCAGAGGACAGGATTCTTACTTAGTTCTGTTAGAGCATTAGAAGAATCAGCTTAACGATTTTATATAATATCGTTTAATATAAGAAAAACAAAAACGGTGCAATAGTGGTTACAAAAATAATTAATAACAGACAAAGACCAGCAACAGTAAAATAAAGGGATAAAAGGGAAAAATACTTATATGGTGGTCAAAGTCCAAGTCCTTAAAAGAATAAGTCCATTTGATGAAAAAGAGTTCCTTGGCACCAAAAAGGTAACTCGCTGTAATCCACTTTGATGTTTCATAAGATGTAAAATCAAGAGCTCCCTTCCAGTAGCTGTGTAGCTCCTTATCTACCCCCAGGCAAAAGGAGGGCAAATGATTTACCCCAACCAATCACCAACAGGTGTAGGCTGGACTGAGGGTGTGTCAGATAGTGATTACCTATGGAAGACACACCCGCAGTGACATTATGTATTGGAGAATTCATATCTCTGTGGCCCAAGGTGCTACCAACTGGAAATCACTAAATTAGTTATTGTCATGAATTTACCAGTTGATAGACACCAAACATGACAGATATGGAAAATATAGTTGACCAGAACAACATAAGGTAGGTTTCCAGCCTCTACTAAGGCCTACATACATATTGTTTGGGTTGTACCGACTGGTCTCACCTACCTGGAACCATATTTCATATCGGCTTGCCATATTCTATTACATAGGCAGAGTTATGTATGGGTTATGGAAAAGGGGATTGTACCTTTATCATAGGTAAACCAAAGGTCACATTCCCAGGTCTGTTTGACCTCTTGCTGAGATCAGGAGACTCTAGTCTACTGTATCCTTTAAAGTAAGGTCCAAGGAATAACAATCCTTGGCACCCTGCTGGGTTTCATGACACTTCGGCCAAATGTTACAGACATACAGAGGGAAAGTGGGAAAACACACATGTACAAATAAATAAAATAAATGGGATCCTACTATTACAGACATTATATAATTAATAAGTATACTAGATCTGCTTACAGCAGGATCCATATCATGACAGGTATTGTCAGCAAGGTTTCTGTGTTTGCTGACGACACAAAACTTTGTCGACCTTTAAAAACTTCAGAGGATGTGCAATCGTTGCAGAGGGATCTAGATAGATTGTCACATTGGGCTGCTAAGTGGCAGATGAGATTCAATGTTGATAAATGTAAGGTGATGCATTTTGGACTTAAAAATCCTTGTGCTACTTATACTATAAATGGCTCTGTGTTAAGTGAATCCCTGTTGGAAAGGGATCTTGGAGTTTTGGTGGATAAACTTAAAGGAAGCAAGCAGAGCCAGGCGGCAACAGCCAGAGCCAGCATGGTATTGTCTTGTATAAAGAAAGGTATGGATTCAAGGGAGGAAAATGTTATTTTCCCTCTTTACAAAGCATTGGTAAGGCCTCATTCGGAATATGCAGTGCAACTTTGGAATCCTGTGTACAAAAAGGACATCTTTGAAATGGAATGAGTTAAGAGAAGGGCAACTAAATTAATAAGGGGATTGGAGAGAGCTTGAATATGAAGAGAGATTGATAAAGTTACAATTATGTGAAGAAAAGGCGCTTGTGTGGGGATATGATTACTGTGTATAAATACATTAACGGGCCATACAATAAAGTATCTGGGGCATTGTTCACAAATAGAACATGTCAGTGGAGGACACGAAGACATTCCTTAAGACTTTAGGCTTCAAGTTCAGAAAGGGTTTTTCACTGTGAGAACGGTAAGGCTATGGAACTGTCTTCCAGTGGACGTTGTTATGGCAGGTTCATTGGTCAGTTTAAAAAAAAAGCTGGATGAGTTTCTGCAAAGAAGGAATGTTGCAAGTTACTGGTATTGATACATAAAGTAGAGTTGATCCAGGTAAATTTCCGATTTTTTCCCCCTTCAGAAATTTGGTGGGGTTTTTTTTTGCCTTCCTCTGGATCAACAGATAGGCAGGAAATGAGGATATTG
This sequence comes from Hymenochirus boettgeri, assembly GCA_019447015.1. Classification (NCBI taxonomy): domain Eukaryota; kingdom Metazoa; phylum Chordata; class Amphibia; order Anura; family Pipidae; genus Hymenochirus; species Hymenochirus boettgeri. The sequence goes on along the minus strand of CM033472.1, from coordinate 40,698,315 downwards.
TTAGATGGGTTGGACTGGATGGACATATGTCTTTATTCAACCTCAAAAACTATACTATACTACTCTTAGAAAAATGTCTGTCCCTTCATTACCACATTACAAATATGCATTCATTTACCCAGCAAATGCTTTATAAAAAGTGCTAACACAAGCTTTCACGACTTTCACATAAAAACAAAAAGAAACAACGTGGCTTGAGGAAGGTAGTTTGGCACATAGTGACCAATATGAGACTACTGAAGGACATAGCAAAACTGGAAAAATGTAGTCACACGGGACCTTTACAGTTGTTGAAATATCGTAGCAAACTGTTATTTTTTCTTCTAGATGGCATGTACACAATTACAACTCTTGCTGCCTTGTTATATAACCGCAATGTGAACCATGAACACGCCACAATAATTCAACTTTGGGGCAAAAAAAGAAACAAAAAAGTGTTTCCCAAACATAAAAAAAAAATGGAATGCAAAACCAATCTTCATAGATAAACACCTATTTGGCATTCTCCAACACACCAGTAATATTGTGTCTGGAGATTTACAACATAAATGGTCCAGCAAAGCTGCAGAGGAACCCAAAAATACAGCTTCAGAGGAATGCCCTGAAAAAAGTTTGGTGGTAGCCAAGTACCAATCTATATTTACCCCAACATGTTTATTATATTACTAGGTTATCATATGGTTATTATATGGCTATTATATTACTATATAACCTAGTAATACATCATCCATATAATGTAGTGGCTGGATAGTGTAGTGGTTAAAGGCACCACCTTTGAAATGGGAGACCAGGGTTCAAATCCTGGCTGGGGGCAGCTATACAAATTTTGGATTATTATAATACCCTAGTAATATAATAAACATATAGTAACCTAGTAATATTATAACCATATAAAACCCTAGCAATCTAATATGATATTACTAGGTTCTCATATGGTTATTATATTACTAGGTTATTATATGGTTATTATATTACTAGGTTATTATGGTTATATTATAATACCCTAGTAATATAATAACCTAGTAATATAATAACCATAATAACCTAGTAATATAATAACCATATGATAACCTAGCAATATAATAATATTATATTACTAGGTTATTATATGGTTATTATATTGCTAAGGTATTATAATAATCCAAACATGTCAAAGTGCCTTATACCACACTATCCAGCCACTACATTACACTACACTACATTCTAGAGCACTAAATTTTAGAGTTAGTGAACAGCCCATAAATTCGATAAATATCGAATTTACGATCGAAAGTCTGAGAAACCCGGGTCCGGGATAGTTCGTGAAGTTTGAGTCCGTTCGAACTTTGGCTCGAAATCGGGCTCAAGTTCTAGCCCATCCCTTCTCTAAGCATGTATGCTAACACCTCTTAGCCACTATGCAATCACGCCCTTAACACCTGGCTGTGATATGCTAATCGGGATTTTCCAGGGTACATAATTGCCACAGATTCTTGTTCAAGTCATTCTGAATTGAGAAAGACAGTTGGATGACTAGCGAAACGTCTTCAAGAACTAATTTTCAAGTCCAGTTGATCTAATTGAATACAACAGATATATTTTGACTCTGGTTAAACATTGTATTAACACATATTGGTCATTGTAATGAAGTTAATTGTTCATGTGTAATGTACACATGTGTATGTGTATTGAGATTGCACTGTGTCAGCTGAAGTTGTCATGTCAACAAGTATGCCCCTCCTTTTAATAAAACACACACCCATACCACACACAGAATACACACATACCACACAAAGATAGCACACATATCACACACCAAAGAATCAAAATTTTCTATGCAACACATATTGTATTTTTGAACTTGTGCAATTACTAATGTTCTGCAATACAATTTCTTTTACATGTGCATTGTGTGAAATGTTGCATTCTCCACAAGTTGCTTAATGCCTTGTTTTTTAAAAAAAATGTGAAAAGTAGCTATTTTTAATAAACAAGAAGGCTTTCAAATACTTTTAAGCTACAAGTAACTGTAGCTTTATAGAACAAAAAACTATAGCCTACCATACCCTGGTAATATCTCAAAATTAAATAGCTAAAAACTGGCTGACATACAAGACTCCATCTCTGAAGGAAATAATGAATAACCTCACACAATATAGATTATGAAAAAATATTCTACTTGGCTAGTAACAACTTGCCAAAATTTCCCAAACTGGGAATTCTGGTATAACAACTGTAGATCTTAATGACCATCCAAACTACCCATTACACAATTGTTTGTATACATAGTGAACCTACAAACAAAAGTAACTTTGTATGTTATACTGTTAATTCCGTTAAAAAACTTTATTCTCCTTTTCTTCTTTTCTTTCAATATTTACAATGTATGAACACAAATACAAATAATGATACATGTCACTTGTAAACCAATTGTGTTTATATGTATTTCTTGCTAAACTTATATGGCACATGTAACAATGGCAAAAACTGTTTCCACATGTTGTTGAACTATTTTTGGTATGTAGAGGAAAGCATGCACATTAGGAAAAACACACACGTATGCGCAATGGAACATAAGGGCGGAAATAAAACTACAAAAGAAAAAAAAAAATAATCAACATGACAGGGGGAGGACCTGGACCCATTACCACATGCTATGTCACACAAGCAGGACAGAGAATTGGGCAAATGGAAACCTCCTCAGTCAGGCAGAAATGACAAGTAACACAATTATTACAAATGGGGAAAAAAAAAACAAAAAACATTTAGTTCTCCTTTAAAGATACACTGCATCTGTCAGTACCATTTGGCTTTCACTGAATAGCACAAAAAAAAGGTGGCTTTTTATTACCAGATTTCACCCAACAATAACGAAGTGAGAAAAATTGTCTCCATACATTCTCGTAAAGCAATACTAAAATGTTTAGCGATGGGTTGTGGGTTTTTGTGAAAAATGAAAAATCTAACCAACAATATTTTTGCTTTGAAGCATTTGCTATCAAAAACTATGTGACTTCGATATTTAATAGCTAATAAGAGTAAAATTAATATTTTTTAATAATTATTATTCAGGCTGAAGCCCTTAGGGTGCAGCCACAAAATTATACATTAGCTTATTTTGAATTTGTTTCGGTCAATGTTGCATTGATGCAAGTAAGGTACTGATTTATTTAAGACATGGGGGAGATCAATATTTATAAGGCTTTTTTATTTGGACTGGAGCTTTGGTCAAGATTTCTTTACCGCTTCCCCCCCCCATAAAATCTGCAAAATGTGCGTATTTCTAAAAATTTTGTTTGAGAAACTGGAAGCTGTTCAAAATACAGAGTTGGTTGAATTTTTTTTCTCTGTAATTACACGAATACCATGGGAGATTGATAATTACTTAGATTGATAATTGCTTACCGAGTTTGGGAACATTTTTAGCTTTGAATCATGTTTTTTTCTTCATGTTTTCAGAAAATCTAAATTAGTGAATTACTATGAATTGCATTTGAAATTTTGCATATACCAATGAAAATAATGGCACCTTTTTGCTTGCCGTATCCCTGTGTGCTCTGATACAAGTAGGGCACCATTTTATTCAGAAGAAGAAGATTGCTACAGTATTGAGTGGGAACTTCTATTTGTACTGGAGGTTTTGTTTAGATTTCAATCATTACAGCTTTTTTTCTTTTTCAGGAATTATGCTAAAATTTTACAATCTACAAAGAACTGTATTTGGAATTCTGCAAATATAGTATGAATTAAATAATTGCACTGCTACATAGCTCAAGGTGTTTAGGTTCCAAAAATATATAGTTTTTGTAAAAGGGTAAGTACACATTTTCAGTGGAGACACCCTGTAATTTTTTTCTAATTGCACTTATGCATTGGTTCTTTTTTGGATTAGTTAGTATAGTATAGTATTTGAGGTTGAATAAAGACATATGTCCATCCAGTCCATCTAGCAATATCCTTATTTCCTGCCTAACTGTTGATCCAGAGTAAGGCAAAAAAAAAACCCCACCAAATTTATCAAGGGGAAAAAAATTCCCTTTGAAAGTGGCAATTGGAAATTTCCCTGGATCAACTCTACTTTATGAATCAATACCAGTAACTTGCAACATTCCTTGTTTGCAGAAACTCATCCAGCTTTTTTTGAAACTGACCAATGAACCTGCCATAACTACGTCCACTGGAAGACTCTTCCATAGCTTTACCGTTCTCACAGTGAAGAACCCTAAGTTGATGGCCATGTCTCTGTGTACACCCACAAATATGGCATACCATTTGAATCAGGGCATGTTGAAGATATTTAGTGGTTGTTTTTACTTGTCATGTGGGTTTGGGAAACATTCGAACCTCATTTTCTCATATAATCTCCTAAAGGCGCAAAATTCTTAGGTCAACTTATTGTAAGGGGGGGTTAAGTTCATTACCAGTATGCCTTTTTTTTTTCTTGAGTCAACTTGGAGAAACAGGTATTGCACACCACTTACATAGGATCCTTCTGGGCAGAAGGGTTAACCCTTTCACTGCCACAAATCGTGTATATATATGATCTGTGCAGAAAAGGACCAAACTGCCACAGATCGTATATATACACACAATCTGTGCATGTCCCTTTAAAAAAAAACAACAACACGGGTGCTACGGGCGATTGGGGGGCACCATTCAAGTGCCCCCCCTGGCCCCCTCGATCCCCCATTTGTTTTGTCTAAAACCGATGGGGGGGATTGGGAAATAACATACCTTTTGAGCAGGAGCTGGGAGCAGCAGCCAGGAGCAGGAGGAAGAGCAGGTCCGTGCGGAAAGGGAGACACCTATGACATCACAGGATTTTCTGTATCACTGGGGTCTTCCATTAGGCTTCCCCCTGGTCTGCCCCTGGTGGTGAAGTGTAGGTACTGCACTGTGATCTCCATAAAGATGACAGTGCAGTACCTGGTATAGTAAAGCTGTCAGTGAGACAGCTTTACTATACTTTTTGTGAATGGAACTCAAAGTTCCATTCACAAATAGGATTTTTTAACAAAGAGTTAGAAAAAAAATGGGGACAGAGATCAAAATTTGGTGATTTGTCTTCTTTAAGCTTCCCAATGCCCCCGATATCGGTAAAGTAAACGCAGATCATTATTTGTCCGATTTCAAGGGAAACTAAGCCTATTTTAGTAGGAAATTTTGCAGAGGTACCAAAAAAAGACCGGATTGAATTTTAAGGATCAGTAAAGTGTGAAAAAACTTGTGTGACTCTCCGTACTAACCGGTTTTCACTAAAATACCACTAAAAGGAGGCGGGTGGGTGGGTTGTGGAGTTTTTAAATTTTGTCTTGTAATTGCAATTGCGCATGGGTCCCATTTAAGCTAGTTGGTGGCCCTGTCTCTGTTTGCACCCACCTATATGACAAACCGTTTGATTCAGGACATGTGGGAGATTGCCATTTAGTGGGTTTTTTTACTTACCAAGTAGGTTTAGGTAGGATTTCAACCTTTGAGTCCTCTTATTTTTTCACAAAACCTCCTTAAAGTACGGAGTTCTATGAATAACAGCGTCTGGAATTCTTCACTTATATGCGAAAACATGACACCCTTACATAGCTGAAGGTGTGTAGATTCCAAAAATATATAGTTTGTGGGGGGTATTTTCAAGTTGAATAGGCTGTCCAAATTACAGAACACAGATTTTTTTTCTTGTAATTGCACTTGTGCACGCATCCAATTTGAGCTAGTTGGTGGCTCTGTGTGCAGCCACGCATAAGGCATACCATTTGATTCAAGACATGTGGAAGAAATCTCCTAAAAACACAGTTCTTTGGATTACTGCGTCTGGAATTCTTCATGTATGTATGAAACCATGGCACCATAATGTAGCTGAAGTAGTGTAGATTCCAAAAATATATAGTTTGTGGGGGGTATTTCCACGTTTCGGGGCTGTTTCCTTTGAAAGAGCGTAGGCTGTTCAGATTACAGAGCACTTTGATATATTCTTGTGATTACACTTGGGCATGCATCCCATTTGAACTAGTTGGTGGCTACGATTTTGCTGTTTTTGAGCAATCATGCATTGTCTCACTTCATGGCTTTTCGCTTCAACGTGCACCTGTGTAACCACGCATATGGCATACCGTTTGATTCAGGACATTTGGGAGATTGATATTTGGTAACCTCTTTTTTACATTCCATGAGGTTTTGGCTTGATTTTTACCTTTTGACGTTGTTTTTTGTTAATTTTTTCAGAAAAGTGCGACCTTCTATGGTTAACTGCGCCCCCACACAATTGATGGTATGAATGAACGAACTACAGCGTTTCATAGCTGAAGGTTTATTTATATTCCTGAATTTCAGGAATATATAGTTTGTGGCGGGTATTTCTGAGTTCTGAGAGGGGGTGTTTTGTGGGAAAAACTGCAGACTGTTCAAATTCAGAGTTGGCTGAATATTTTTGCTGTTTTTGAGCAATCATGCATTGTCTCACTTTGTGGCTAGTCACTTCCATGTCCGCATGTGTAACCACACAAATGGCATACCGTTCGATTCGGGACACTTGGTAGATTGATATTTGGTAACTTTTTATTACATTTGATGGAATTTTGGCATGATTTTCTGCATTCGATAGTTGATTTTTGTTAATTTTTTCAGAAAATCTGCGAAAAGTGCAAACTTCTACTAAGAACTGCGCCCACACCATTGATGGTATGAAATAAACTACAATGCTACACAGCTGATGGTGTGTAGATTCGAGGAATATATAGTTTGTGGGGGTGTTTTGTAGGGAAAAACTACAGACTGTTCAATTTCAGATTTGCAGTTTTGAGCCATCATGCATTGTCTTACTTTGGCTTTTCGCTTACACGTCCGCATGTGTAACCACGCATATGGCATATTGTTTGATTCAGGACATTTGGGAGATTGATATTTTGTGACTTTTTTTACATTTCATAAAATTTTGGCATGATTTCTACCTTTTTTCTGAAAATCGGTGAAAAGTGCAAACTTCTACGAAGAACTGCGCCCACACCATTGATGGTATGAATGAACAAACTACAGCATTACATAGCTGAAAGTGTGAAGATTTGTGGGGGGTGTTCTGTGGGGAAAAATTGCAGACTGTTCAAATTCAGCATTGCCTGAATATTTCCGCTTTTTCTGAGCCATCATGCATTGTCTCACTTTGTAGCTATTCGCTTCAACGTCCGCATGTGGTATACCATTTGATTCAGGACATTTGGGAAAATTATATTTGGTAACTTTTTTTTACATTCCATGAGGTTTTGGCATGATTTCTACCTTTTGAAGTTGTTTTTTGTTAATTTTTTCAGAAAAGTATGACCTTCTAAGATGAACTGTGCCCACACCATTGATGGTATGAATGAACAAACTACAGCGTTACATAGCTTAAGGTGTGTAGAGTTCAGAAATATATAGTTTATGTGGGGTATTTCTGAGTTACAGGTGTTTTGTGGAAAAAAACTGAAGACTGTTCAAATTCGGAGTTGGATTAAATATATTCGCTTATTGTGAGCCATCTTGCATTGTCTCACTTCGTGGCTACCCGCTTCCACGTCTGCGTGTGTAACCACACATATGGCATACCGTTTGATTCAGGACATTTGGGAGATTGATATTTGGTAACTTTTTTTTACATTCCATGGAGTTTTGGCATGATTTCTACCTTTTTGAATGTTGATGTTAATTTTTTTTGAAAATCTGGTAAAAGTGCAAACTTCTACGAAGAACTGCGCCCACACCATTGATGGTATGAATGAACGAACTACAGCGTTACATAGCTGAAGGTGTGTAGGTTTCAGGAATGTATAGTTTGTGAGGGGTATTTCTGAGTTGGGGGGTTGTTTTGTGGAAAAACTGCAGACTGTTCAAATACAAAACTGGCTTTTTTTTTGCTGCTACTGACATTTGGCATTGGTCCCACTCTGGGTTAGTTGGTAGCCATGTCTCTGGGTACACCCATGAATGTGATATACCGTTTTACTCGGGAGGGGTTAGGCTTTCATATTTGAGTTGCATTTGAACTTTCCTCTGCACTTTTTAGATGAAATTCGTATTTGATCTTGTCTCTGATTTTACAGTTAAGGAAAAAAAGGAAAAATGTGAAAAAATAACTTTTACAACAATTGTACGAAGTGCTGCTCTCTCATAAAATCCTGCGGGTGTGTAGTTTCTAAAAATCTCTCACTTGTGGGGATATTTTAGTCAATTTGGTAGATAAAAAAAGGTTAGTAAAAATGGGAAAAATCCATGAAAATTCTCAAATTTAAATTTTTTTTTTTTTTACATATTTTACCCATAATTCCAGTAAAATTTCCAGAAAACTTACAAAATTTTGTTAAAATGTTAAAGTACACTTTGTGCTGAAAAAAACAATGTATAATATTCCTGATTTACTGGGGGGTTTCCTACTGTAAACTTTGACTGAACCAAATGTGTCTAAAATCCTGAAAATTCTTCTGGCAATTAACGCACGCAGTGGTGAATTCTGCTGGCACTGAAAGGGTTAAAAGGCATGTCAGCCTAAAAAAAACTTTTCATACAAATTCACACCATCCAAGTCAGATTTTTCCATTATACATAATGCAAAACAGGGGTATGGGGGGGTGCATTTGTATGAAAAGTGATACACAACGTTTCAGGGACCACTTTGTCCCTTTTATCAGGTGTGACATTGGGTATCATTTTAATGGGCCTATCTTCCCATTCACAAATATAATATTGGTTTCCATCTCACATATTGCCATACAATTAAATGAGTCAACCAGATTGCTTATGCAGAGTTTAAATCTTCTATTTTTCCTTTATTTTGGGACACTATAAGGGATGTAACTACCAGGAGCAGGGTGAGCAAACGCAGGGGGCCCAGAAGCCAAGAAGGCCCATATTATTTTTCCTATGACTGATATAGCCTTCTCAGAGAAAACCACTGTGGATGAAGTCTGGATAGTGGCCCCATCATAGTTCTGCAGGGGGGCCCAGCGATTCCTAGTTACGCCACAGCTCTCTATTACCGATTCTTTTATATCAGATGAGGCTGTATTATTATCCATGCTTATAGCAGTCTGGAATGACTGGAAAAGGTGAATCATTTTTGTATAGGTTTGAGGTGGTTCCTGTGGAGGATTAGAATCAGAGTGTTGTATTACTGAGAAGGCGGTGAATTTAGTGAGGGTTCCCTGCACCCTCTGGCTTTTAGCATCAGCACAATGTATGAAGTGTGTGAAGAAAAGTAGTTTTTGGTTGAATATTTTAGCTTCCCCTTTTATGTATTTGGTATGGGTGCCATTTTTCATGTTAAGAGGTTTTTTTTAATAGGTGAGGTTAGGGGTGGGTTTGTTTATCTTTAAGTGAGATCTGTCCCTTGCATGTCTCTGGCTGGGTATATGAGACACTTTGCAGGGATACTCTATTTACATAATAATGAGCAGTGTGGCTGATTTGTGCAGTTTATATGCTTACCATTTCGGATTTGATGATGAATCTGGAGATAAAAAATGTGTTTCAGTTTGTTCTTCCATTATAGAAGAATCTGGGTTGGAATGTGCATATATATCTGCATCTCTAAATGATTCTTGCAGCTTTTAATAAAAACAAATTTTGCTGGACATGTTTTGATAACTTTTGCGTCTGGTAAGCTGTTAATGTTCTCCTTTTAGTGTACATATATCTGAATATATCTGTGCATTTGCCCCCCCCCCCAAAATATGAATGACTTTCTCCTAAATTATGAGCAATCCCTCATTGAAGATTTAGTTAGCATACATATCCATCACAATATTGATTGCACTGCATGCCATAAAATTGCACTCAAAGAAATTACAAAATGTTTTGCTACTGTATGGAAAAACGAAGATTTTGGATTGCCATCCATACTGCCAAATACTGATCTACTTACGAATACCTATGACCAAATGCTTGAAAAACAAACAGCTGAAGAATTGGTGAGAACCTTAAACAAAGGGCAAAAAACAGCTTTAGAAGAAATATTGTCGGCAAGCAAAAATGACAACCTTTGCAATTGTTGTTTCTTCTTGGACGGCCCAGGAGGGAGTGGTAAAACCTACCTTTAAGAGACACTTCTCAGCACAATACGTGGACAAGGTAACATTTCACTTCTTGTAGCCTCCACAGGTATAGCAGCCAATCGTTTTGATGGTGAGAGGACATACCACTCCCATTTGAAATTACATGTGCCTATACTTAAGGACTCAATATCAAATGCCCTCATGTCTGATTCTAACCCTGATTTGCCAATACATTCGTATAACGCTCTCTTAACTACTTTTGACTCCTTTGCCCCCTTACACACTCACAATCAACACCCCACTAGCCCTCGTTCCTTAGCTCAATTTAGATACCAAATTCCTATGCTACCATACTTGTGCAGCTGACAGGTTGTATATAGAGTCCCACAGTTACAGTCAGGTGGACTTTTGCCAAAACAAGCACATGTTGTAGTGTCTTAATTCAGCTCTATCAGCAGCAAAACACTCCTATTTTAGCACATTTATAAACAATAACAAAAATAACCCATTTTGTCTATTTTTGCTTTTAAACACTCTCCAGCAGCCCTCATCCACTGACACTCTTCATTCCATTAATGTTCCTCAGGATTTTGCAGAATACTTTAGAACTAAAATAGATAACATCCACACTCTAATCCCCTCACCCCAGGACAAATCACAATTTCTTCTGCCTGCCCCACCACCTGCTGTTCTTGAATCTTTCACCCGTCACCCATTCTGAAGTCTTCAACCTCCTGTTGTCCTCACTAATTACAATGTGTACCCTTGATCCCATGCCCTCCTTTTTTACTCAAACACTGTGCTGAAATCCTTTCCCCGTCTCTTGCTCACATCTTTAACTCCTCCCTGACCTCTTGGATTTTTCCTTCTGCGTGCGTCAAACCTTAAAAAAAACCTCTCTGGACCCTAGCTGTCTCTCGAATTACCACCTTGTATCCCTTTTACCATTTGTGTCAAAACTCTTAGAACATCTTGTGTTTACATGCATTACTAAATACCTCCATGCTAATAACCTATTGGACCCATTGCAGTCAGGATTTCGACCAGGTCATTCAACTGAAATGCAAAGTCTCAAATGACCTACAAACTGCCAAGGGCCAGTTCTTGGTTCTCATTCTCCTCGACCTATCGGCTGCCTTTGCTACTGTGGATCACTTTCTTTTTATGCAAATTCTATATTTTCTGGGCATCCAAAATCAAGCTGCGGCGTGGTTGTCTTCTTATCTCTCTAACAGATCTTTCTTTGTCTCTTTTGCTAATAAAACTTCTTCTCAAGTTCCGCTTAGTAGAAGTTTTATTACCAAAAAGTCAGGAAAAGTCCCAGGCCCAGACGGTTTCACCACAGGCTAATACAAATCACTCCTAACATCACTCTTCCCACACCTACAGACACTTTTCAATACAATTCTGAACAGAAACAACAATTTCCACCCAGACATGCTGCAAGCTAATATTATTTAAGAGAAAAAGATATTATTCTCCCTCATTACAAGGTAAGGCCTCATTTGGAATATGCAGTGCAGTTTTGGAATCCCATATACAAAAGGGACATCTTGGAAATGGAAGCAGTTCAGAGAAGGGCACCTAAATTAATAAGGGGAATGGAGGGGCAGGCAGATTAGACAAGTTAGGGCTGTTTACATTGGAGAAGCGATGTTTTCGTGGGGATATGATAACCTTATACAAATATATTAATGGGCCATACAATGAACTCTCTGTTGCATTGTTCACCAATAGGTCATATCAGAGGACTCGTGGACATCCTTTAAGGTTGGAAGAAAACAAGATTCATCTTCAGGTTAAGAAAGGTTTCTCTACAGTGAGAACAGTGAAACTGTCTTCCAGCAGATGTGGTAATGGAAAGTTCATTAAATAGCTTTAAAAAAGGCCTGGATAAGTTTCTAAAAGTAAAAAAATATTGAAATTTACTGGTATTAATATACATAGATCTGGTTGATGCAAGGATACTTTCCAATTACCGTTTGGAGTCAGGAATGGATTCCCCCCCCCCTTTTTTTTTTTGCGGTTTTATTTTTAAAGGAGGGTGAATAGGTTGGACTTCATGGATGTATATCTTTATTCAACCTCAATTGTTACTACGTCAAATATTGCTATGTTAGTGTGGGGGTCCCTCAGGGCTCGGTAATAGGCCCCTTGCTTTACACTATCTCTCTGGGAGAAATAATCAGTTCTTTTGGCTTTAAGTATTACCTATAAGCTGATGATACCTAAATACACTTGTTCACCCCTGCACTAACCCCTAAAATTCAATACAAAATCTCTAAATGTCTAAATGTCTGTTCTCCATTTCTTCCTATATGGCGCACCACCACCTCAAACTTTATCTAAAACTGAATTAATTATTCCCCCCCTAAACTAGAATCTAGTCCACCCTTCTCCATCTCCATTGACAACATGGTCATTAACCAAGTTAAATCTGAATGCTGCCTTGGAGTAATCTTTGATTCTTTACTAGGAAGTATTGTTTTCTCCTTGCTCATCCACAACGAAAATGTAAGGCAGCGCACTCCGGTAGAGTAAAAATGTAGCAGCTTGTTGTAGAAAAAATTTAATTTATTCACCACATCAGAACAAAAGGCAGATGTACAGCAGAAAACATGGCCGTACGCGTTTCGAGCGAAGTGCTCTTACTCATAGGCTAACCCCGGAACACCATCTAATGACTTTTTAAACCAATCACCTAATGAGAGACACTCCCCCACTCCACCCTTAACCGATCAAAGTACAGAGAAAGAGTGAGGGTCAAATACTTCTAATTCAAAAATTAACCCAATGTGCACCAAAAGGTTCAAAACTAATTTAAACACCATCTTATAAGACACCATAAAACCCTGTGTGTATAATAGCAGATTTGATAGAATGATATACATAAAATAAATAATACAATAATATACAGATATAAATATAATATAGTATAGAACCCTGTGTGCTAAGCGAACTACTCAGAATTGCATTAGTACTTAAAAACTACTAAAGTAATAAATGAGTAACAGTGTACCCAAGGAAGATAACTCCATCTCTGTACCTATATATGTTAAATTACAACTTGACTCTTAAATAAGAACATATATATATATACATGTAAATATATAAATATGTCTAAATATAAATATAATATAAATATGAATATAAATATATAAATATAGCAACTAATGGAATGATGGAAAAAACCTAATTACATGCACATAGACAAAAGACTATGATCTATCCATCAAGCAGGAGGACAAAATATTATACAATATAACATAGATATTAATAACAAATATAAATAATGCAGCTACCTCTAAATGTCTAGGATACACCATATACTATGTAAATGGATAAAAAGCTGCATAATGGGGTGTACTGAGACTAGTATAAATACACATGCTCTTCCTAAAATTCAATCTGTTCATCATGTGTAGCATGAAATGTCACATATAGAATTAACCCCTAAGGGTGTTCTGGTCTCTAATACATAGATCCATTTCACCTCATATTTAAGTAAAAGGCTAGTCCTATCCCTCTTTCTAGGGTCAGATCTAACCGCTTGGATACCCTGTACAGAAAAATATCTTATATCGCCTCCATTGCACTGCAAAAAATGTCTTGCTACAGGACTTAGAAGGCGTTTTAACTCCACATCTCTGAGATGTTCTCTAATTCTATTCTTTAAAGGTCTGGTTGTACAACCAACATACTGAATGTTACATTTTTTGCATGTTACCAGGTAAACCACATATTGGGTATTACAGTTGATATAGAACTCTATATTATATTTCTTACCTGTCACAGAGCTACTAAAGGTATCACTTTTTATAATATACAAACAAGTTTTACATCTCATAGATCCACATGGAAAACACCATTTGAAGTGTAACCATGATTTTTCACTTTTTTGAGGATTGATGTATAGGCTTGGGGATAATATATCTCTGAGAGACCTAGCTCTCCTAGGGACAAATCTATAGCCATCCTGTAAAACAATTTTAAGGTCCGGATCCTGGTTGAGAATGGGTAAGTATCTTTTCATGATTTTAACTATATCATAATATTGTGGGCTATATCGAGTAACAAAGAAAACTCCCTTTTTGTTTTCCCTAGATTTAGCCACATTATTGTTAGGGACATTCTTCAGTGCTGTCTTTCTGTCTATATTCATGGCTTTTTTATGAGCGCTATCGAGTAATCGACTGTCATATCCTCTGGACGTGAGTCTGGATTTCATGAAGTCTGCTGCTTCCTGAAAAGTTTCTAACGTAGAACAATTGCGCCTCAATCTACCAAATTGGCCAAAAGGAATGGCTCTAATGCTATGAAGAGGATGACAAGATCTCGCATGCAATATGGTATTTTTTGCGGTAGGCTTAGGATAATCCACAGTTATCAATTTCTTTTCAATTGCCTTAATAGTTAAATCCAAAAAATTAATCGATTAATCACCAAATTCTGATATAAATCTAATATTATACACGTTATCATTCAATTTCAAAACCCATTGGTCAAAGGTCTCTTTGGACCCCAACCACACCCAAATCAAATCATCTATGTACCTCCGATACCAAATAACCTGATGATTACAGGAGTGACATTCAGGGTGGTGGAAGAGACAAGTTTCCTCCCACCACCCTAAGAACAGATTGGCATATGTGGGGGCAAATTTCGCCCGCATTGATGCCCCACATAGCTGTTTATAGAAGGTACCATTAAATTTGAAATAGTTGTGAGTAAGGAGATACTGTAAGGCCCCAAGAATGAATGAAATCCATTCTTTAGAATACACACTATTCAAGGATAGATAGTACTCCACCGCCTGTAATCCCCATTTGTGGGGAATACATGAGTATAATGATACTACATCTGTAGTGGCCAGATTGTACTGTTTACACCATTCTACACAATCCAATTCTCTAATAACCTCTGTAGTATCCTTAACATAGGAAAAAAGGCGTTTAACATATGGTTGTAATACAAAATCTATCACATCTAACAACCCTTCGTTTAAAGAGCCTATTCCCACCACTATAGGTCTTCCTTTAGGGGGAAAATCGCCTTTATGTGATGAAATACCGGTGTAACTGGATGAGAAGGAACTAAAAATTCCCTCATATTATCATTGATAATTCCTATGCTAATACCTTCCTCCACAATTTTCCCAAGTGTAACCCTATATTTACTAGTAGGGTCCGTGGACAGAGTCTCATATGTACTCGAATCTTCGAGTTGTCTCAAAGCTTCTATCTCATAATCATGTCTCTCTAGGACAACCACTGACCCTCCTTTATCTGCTTTACGGATTACAATATTTTGATCCTTTTTTAGGGTATTCAAAGCCTCTCTTTCTCTAATATTTAGATTGTTTCGGTATCTCCCTTTCATTTTTTGTGAATTCTCCATATATAAACTTCTCAAATCTCTTTCGACTAATTCTTGAAACGTATCAACACATGGACTTCTACACTCTATATGATAAAAAGTCGACTTACTTTTAAATCTATTTACTTCAGATATAGGGTTTAACCCTATGTACCCTCCTGGGATGTGTATCTGTTCCGATATATATGACAAATGAGTAAGGTCACTAATTGCTCTTCTATCTAAATCACATGAAACTCCTGATTCCATATTCATACATTCTTCTGATAATATCTCATTATTGCTATTAGTGTCACTTCTGTGCATAGCATGAAAAAACTTTTTTAACATTAATTTTCTAACAAACCTATTGATGTCTACAATTGTATCTAGTAAGTCAAAACTTTGCGTGGGACAAAAAGAAAGACCATAATTTAAAACTCTTGATTCGTCAGGGGTTAAGTGTCTCTTAGTTAGATTTAACTAAAAAGCTCCGTTTTCGTTCCCGTAACGGGTAACGATGAAGTTGATGACTTGGATCTATTTCCCCTGCGTATCGGTCTTTGTCTAAAGGGATACCTCTCTTTGAAGCAGAAGATCTCACTTTTTTATTGGATAGAGTTATAACGTCCTCGTTAAATTGATGTTCGTTGTACTTATCCCTTATGTCAGTATATCCGTCATGATCACTCCCTGATGTAGAGGAAGTCCGTCTTTGAAACACCCGATCTCGTCGTTTACCTTTATGATATCCTCTGTAAGACATAGAAGACGAAGCGGCAGACGAAATATCTGACAGAGAGGAGGCTGAATCATATTCACTCATACTGTTTTGAAATGTTACATTTTTAGTATAGCCCCTCTTGCTTTTCAATTTGGATTTTAAACGTTTCCCTTGTCTACTTGGAAACTAGGTTTCCAAGTAGACAAGGGAAACGTTTAAAATCCATATTGAAAATCCATATTGAAAAGCAAGAGGGGCTATACTAAAAATAGATCCAAGTCATCAACTTCATCGTTACCCGTTACGGGAACGAAAACGGAGCTAACGGACAATGTATTAAATCTAACTAAGAGACACTTAACCCCTGACGAATCAAGAGTTTTAAATTATGGTCTTTCTTTTTGTCCCACGCAAAGTTTTGACTTACTAGATACAATTGTAGACATCAATAGGTTTGTTAGAAAATTAATGTTAAAAAAGTTTTTTCATGCTATGCACAGAAGTGACACTAATAGCAATAATGAGATATTATCAGAAGAATGTATGAATATGGAATCAGGAGTTTCATGTGATTTAGATAGAAGAGCAATTAGTGACCTTACTCATTTGTCATATATATCGGAACAGATACACATCCCAGGAGGGTACATAGGGTTAAACCCTATATCTGAAGTAAATAGATTTAAAAGTAAGTCGACTTTTTATCATATAGAGTGTAGAAGTCCATGTGTTGATACGTTTCAAGAATTAGTCGAAAGAGATTTGAGAAGTTTATATATGGAGAATTCACAAAAAATGAAAGGGAGATACCGAAACAATCTAAATATTAGAGAAAGAGAGGCTTTGAATACCCTAAAAAAGGATCAAAATATTGTAATCCGTAAAGCAGATAAAGGAGGGTCAGTGGTTGTCCTAGAGAGACATGATTATGAGATAGAAGCTTTGAGACAACTCGAAGATTCGAGTACATATGAGACTCTGTCCACGGACCCTACTAGTAAATATAGGGTTACACTTGGGAAAATTGTGGAGGAAGGTATTAGCATAGGAATTATCAATGATAATATGAGGGAATTTTTAGTTCCTTCTCATCCAGTTACACCGGTATTTCATCACATAAAGGCGATTTTCCCCCTAAAGGAAGACCTATAGTGGTGGGAATAGGCTCTTTAAACGAAGGGTTGTTAGATGTGATAGATTTTGTATTACAACCATATGTTAAACGCCTTTTTTCCTATGTTAAGGATACTACAGAGGTTATTAGAGAATTGGATTGTGTAGAATGGTGTAAACAGTACAATCTGGCCACTACAGATGTAGTATCATTATACTCATGTATTCCCCACAAATGGGGATTACAGGCGGTGGAGTACTATCTATCCTTGAATAGTGTGTATTCTAAAGAATGGATTTCATTCATTCTTGGGGCCTTACAGTATCTCCTTACTCACAACTATTTCAAATTTAATGGTACCTTCTATAAACAGCTATGTGGGGCATCAATGCGGGCGAAATTTGCCCCCACATATGCCAATCTGTTCTTAGGGTGGTGGGAGGAAACTTGTCTCTTCCACCACCCTGAATGTCACTCCTGTAATCATCAGGTTATTTGGTATCGGAGGTACATAGATGATTTGATTTGGGTGTGGTTGGGGTCCAAAGAGACCTTTGACCAATGGGTTTTGAAATTGAATGATAACGTGTATAATATTAGATTTATATCAGAATTTGGTGATTAATCGATTAATTTTTTGGATTTAACTATTAAGGCAATTGAAAAGAAATTGATAACTGTGGATTATCCTAAGCCTACCGCAAAAAATACCATATTGCATGCGAGATCTTGTCATCCTCTTCATAGCATTAGAGCCATTCCTTTTGGCCAATTTGGTAGATTGAGGCGCAATTGTTCTACGTTAGAAACTTTTCAGGAAGCAGCAGACTTCATGAAATCCAGACTCACGTCCAGAGGATATGACAGTCGATTACTCGATAGCGCTCATAAAAAAGCCATGAATATAGACAGAAAGACAGCACTGAAGAATGTCCCTAACAATAATGTGGCTAAATCTAGGGAAAACAAAAAGGGAGTTTTCTTTGTTACTCGATATAGCCCACAATATTATGATATAGTTAAAATCATGAAAAGATACTTACCCATTCTCAACCAGGATCCGGACCTTAAAATTGTTTTACAGGATGGCTATAGATTTGTCCCTAGGAGAGCTAGGTCTCTCAGAGATATATTATCCCCAAGCCTATACATCAATCCTCAAAAAAGTGAAAAATCATGGTTACACTTCAAATGGTGTTTTCCATGTGGATCTATGAGATGTAAAACTTGTTTGTATATTATAAAAAGTGATACCTTTAGTAGCTCTGTGACAGGTAAGAAATATAATATAGAGTTCTATATCAACTGTAATACCCAATATGTGGTTTACCTGGTAACATGCAAAAAATGTAACATTCAGTATGTTGGTTGTACAACCAGACCTTTAAAGAATAGAATTAGAGAACATCTCAGAGATGTGGAGTTAAAACGCCTTCTAAGTCCTGTAGCAAGACATTTTTTGCAGTGCAATGGAGGCGATATAAGATATTTTTCTGTACAGGGTATCCAAGCGGTTAGATCTGACCCTAGAAAGAGGGATAGGACTAGCCTTTTACTTAAATATGAGGTGAAATGGATCTATGTATTAGAGACCAGAACACCCTTAGGGGTTAATTCTATATGTGACATTTCATGCTACACATGATGAACAGATTGAATTTTAGGAAGAGCATGTGTATTTATACTAGTCTCAGTACACCCCATTATGCAGCTTTTTATCCATTTACATAGTATATGGTGTATCCTAGACATTTAGAGGTAGCTGCATTATTTATATTTGTTATTAATATCTATGTTATATTGTATAATATTTTGTCCTCCTGCTTGATGGATAGATCATAGTCTTTTGTCTATGTGCATGTAATTAGGTTTTTTCCATCATTCCATTAGTTGCTATATTTATATATTTATATTCATATTTATATTATATTTATATTTAGACATATTTATATATTTACATGTATATATATGTTCTTATTTAAGAGTCAAGTTGTAATTTAACATATATAGGTACAGAGATGGAGTTATCTTCCTTGGGTACACTGTTACTCATTTATTACTTCAGTAGTTTTTAAGTACTAATGCAATTCTGAGTAGTTCGCTTAGCACACAGGGTTCTATACTATATTATATTTATATCTGTATATTATTGTATTATTTATTTTATGTATATCATTCTATCAAATCTGCTATTATACACACAGGGTTTTATGGTGTCTTATAAGATGGTGTTTAAATTAGTTTTGAACCTTTTGGTGCACATTGGGTTAATTTTTGAATTAGAAGTATTTGACCCTCACTCTTTCTCCGTACTTTGATCGGTTAAGGGTGGAGTGGGGGAGTGTCTCTCATTAGGTGATTGGTTTAAAAAGTCATTAAATGGTGTTCCGGGGTTAGCCTATGAGTAAGAGCACTTTGCTCGAAACGCGTAAGGCCATGTTTTCTGCTGTACATCTGCCTTTTGTTCTGATGTGGTGAATAAATTAAATTTCACCTAAAAAATCTAATAAAAGTTGTTGACTTGAGTATAAACCAAGGGTAGAAACTTGGCATTCAAGATGTTTGGAAACTACAACTCGCAGCATGCTTTATTAGCTGGGAGTTGTAGTTTCCAAATATCTTGAATACCACCCTCACTTGGCATTCAAGATGTTTGTAAACTACAACTCCCAGCTAATAAAGCATGCTGGGAGTTGTAGTTTCAAAACATCTTGAATGCCACCCTCACCCTCCCACCCAGTTCAGTTTGTACCTGTGGGCTCTTCTCCATCCAGGAACTGTGGGCTCTCCTCCATCCAAGGGCTTCCTGTTGGGACTGTGTGCCAGCATTGAAGGTAAGTGTCCTCTCCATTCCGGCATCCGCGCGCTCATTCCTGTACTGGCGCGCCGGGTGATGTCACTAATTGGCGCCGGGCAGTGACGTCGGCCAGCGCGCCAGTACAGGGAATGGTCGTGCGGCTGCTGGAGTGCAAAGGTAAGTAGTGACTCGAGTATAAACCGAGTCCAAGTTTTCAGGCTGATTTTACAGCCTGAAAAACTCGGTTTATACTTTTTATAATTTTTCTTTATCTTTATAATTGCTTGCACTTATCCCTTAGTTTGCAATAGTAATTTATAATGTACATCGCTGCGTACCCAAGTGGCGCTTTATAAATAAAATTATACATACATACAAATATGCTCCTTAATTCTGTTGATGCTGAAAATGAAAGATCCGCTTAATTACTCATTTAGGACAAATGTACTATTGGCCCCCTCTGTAGCTCTTGCAGTGGTCCACAAACTGCTGCAAGAAATAACAGATAAACCTTTTGGAGGAAAATTTCTTACTTGGTGGAAATTTCTATCTAACACCTCCTGTGGTGCCTCATGGTGATCGAACAAAAGTTGTTAAGGCATGTATAAACAATAACAAGCTGTGGCCCACATTCACGTATTGATGGCTTGCCTGAAGACATAATAGAAATCCCTTCCCAAATTTTATGCACAGGGAATATCGTCAAAGACTTTTTTGGAGAACAAAAATCCTGTTTTGACGATTTTCCCAAGTTTGCAAAAATATCTACCTCTACCCGTTATTTATTATTAACACCATAAATAAAGAGGTGCTCAACATTGTGGAAGGAGAAACTGTGACATAATTCAGCTCACAAATAAATGAAATAAGGGAGAGAATAAAGAATTTGAAGCTCCCCTTTCAGAATATGCAAATAAGAAACAGAGACTTCTGGATAATTTCCATGGCAGCTTTTAGGAAAGCTATACCTTTAAAAAGACATATACAGCATTCCACAAGCTAAATGCTAAACCAGAGCGCCAACTACAGACCGGTTTCGGCTTTATCGAGCCATCATCAGTGTAGCGCAGGCCTGGAAAGTTACCCAGAATCTCTTCCTTATTTGCATATTCTGAAAGGGGAGCTTTAACGCCTTATTCTCTCCCTATCCTATTGAAATCTAAACACTAAAAGAGGGATACTTTCCGATTGCCGTTTGGAGTCAGGAAGGAAATTTTTCCCCCTTTTTAGCTGGGGTTTTTTGCCTTCCTTTGGATCAACTGTTAGGTAGGGTGGAAAAAAAAAAAAAAAAAAAAGAGGGTGAATAGGTTGGACTTGATGGACGTATGTCTTTATTCAAGCTTAATTACTATGTTACTATGTAGTGTTGTGTAATGTTACCTGCATCATCATTAACGACTTGAAGAACAATCTCATCATAGCTCAGATAATAACAGTTTCAGCAGAATAGTCTTTATTTCATGGTAATAAGTTTGCTTTCCTCACAAATCTTAATACATACCATAAACAGATAAACCTTCTATTTGTATAAAAATATATATTTACATTTTTTGCCCCTCCAGAGAGACAACTAAAAATCCATTTTAACAATTTAAAGGGCATGTCCACCCCCAAAACTAAAATGTAACCCCTTACTGGCCACATCAAGTAGTTTAAAACAATCCTTACCTTACATTCCTGCTCAAAATAGTTCCCCTTATGTGCCCCTCCAAAGTCCAGGAAACTGCTGTGTAGGAGCAGTGTGTGACTCATGCTGTGCCTGAGACTTCCTCAACCTCATCAAGGTTGAGGCATGCTCAGTGCAGCCCTTCCTGCCTCTTAGCCAATCACGGACGCGGCTGCCGGTCCCGCCCCCTGCTTTCAATTCCATGCAAGCAGAGGGCCTGAACACTGCAGCGGAGGAGAGAGGGCAGGTACGAGAGGGCTGACGACACAAACCTTTGTCGACCATTAAAAACTTCAGAGGATGTGCAATCGTTGCAAGGGGATCTAGATAGATTATCACATTGGGCTGCTAAGTGGCAGATGAAATTCAATGTTGATAAATGTAAGGTGATGCATTTTGGACTTAAAAATACTTGTGCTACTTATACTATAAATGGCTCTGTGTTAAGTGAATCCCTGTTGGAAAGGGATCTTGGAGTTTTGGTGGATAACAAACTTAAAGGTAGCAAGCAGTGCCAGGCGGCAACAGCCAGAGCCAGCATGGTATTGTCTTGTATAAAGCGAGGTATGGATTCAAGGGAGGAAAATGTAATTCTCCCTCTTTACAAAGCATTGGTAAGGCCTCATTTGGAATATGCAGTGCAATTTTGGAATCCTGTGTACAAAAAGGACATCTTTGAAATGGAAAGGGTTCAGAGAAGGGCAACTAAATTAATAAGGGGATTGGGGGAGCTTGAATATGAAGAGAGACTGGAAAAGTTACAATTATGTACGCTGGAGAAAAGGCGCTTGCGTGGGGATATGATTACTGTGTATAAATACATTAACGGGCCATACAATAAACTATCTGGGGCATTGTTCACCAAAAGAACATGTCAAAGGACACGAGGACATCCCTTAAGACTTGAAGAAAAAAGGTTTAGGCTTCAAGCTCGGAAAGGGTTTTTCACTGTGAGAACGGTAAGGCTATGGAACTGTCTTCCAGTGGACGTTGTAATGGCAGGTTCATTGGTCAGTTTCAAAAAAAAGCTGGATGAGTTTCTGCAAACAAGGAATGTTGCAAGTTACTGGTATTGATACATAAAGTAAAGTTGATCCAGGGAAATTTCCGATTGCCACTTGGAGTCAGGAAGGAATTTTTCCCCCTTCATAAATTTGGTGGGGGTTTTTTGCCTTCCTCTGGATCAACAGTTAGGCAGGAAATGAGGATATTGCTAGATGGGTTGGACTGGATGGACGTATGTCTTTATTCAACCTCAAATACTATACTATACTACTATACTAAGTAAGAATCGGGGGACTTTCTAACAATTATATTAATGCGGTTGGGGCTGGGGGAGCATGCCCTACCACATATCAAAAGTTAAATTTCGGGGTGGACATGCCCTTTAATGACATGCAAAGTGAATCTTTCCCAGCTTATCTGGTGTTTTGTTGTATTATTTTTTAAGGTGTAGCCTTAAAAGAGTTCTCTTACCTCCATAATAAAAGAGCAGTAACGCATAATTAGCTGTATAGTTAGTTTCCAGAAGCGATGAGCAAGCAAAGGTAGAAACACCTTATCAGACCAGCATAATGTAAGACATGACCACAGAACATGGGAGGCATAAAGACCATATTTGCTTTCAGCTAAGAAAGAAACAGAAGAAAAGGCTTATTTTGAATTGGCAATAATAATAACAATGTGATTTTAAGAGGCAGAATTTAAAGGAGAACTAAACTTAAATTTATCTACCCATGTATTTTTATCTACGTACATGTGAGAATGGAAGGCTTTCATGCTGTTGCCAGTACATGTCTCTGTTCATACAGTCTTCAAGCACCTATTGGCCATGCCAATGGCCTCTATGAACACAGTATTTTATACACAGATGTCTCAACACCTTTATTGAACTTTGAAAGCTGCTTTTACCGAACAGTTTATTTTCCAACCAGCATAAATGGCAGAAAGAACAGCCTTATAGGAGCAATACTAAATAGTCAGCTGAGCCATTTGACTTCCTTTTTTTTGCTTCCATTCTGATCCTAGAGAAGAATTAAGTTTCTAAATGTATTTCTATTTATTAGCTCTGGTGGGCTTGTGGACTAATTCTCAGCAGAAAGGGGTGTGCCACCAGGGACATCCCTGTACAAGGAATGCCGAGCCTCCCTGCTGCATTGCCCATGCCTGCCCATTGGGGCCCTTAGAAGCGATTGCGTCTCCTTAAAGGGCCTTTGTTGGGGGTTCCGCAGCTCAAAACCAGTAGCTGCCTTGGGTCTTAAGAGACTTTGTAGCACAAAGAAGAACCATTGTGGCTTTTCTGAAGCTTGAAAATGGGACCTTTGCTATTAATAGAGCCCTGGCGGCTCTAAAAAGAACCTTTGCGATACACAGGGACTGTAGCTTAAAACTGGGACCTCCACGAGCCCTAAAAGGACCTTTTCATGTATGCCTGGTTCTTTTCTGTCTTCTAGCACAGAATAATACGTTCACATCTTATGACACAATACGTGTGAAATATATTCTCATTTATCATGTCATTCAGTCTGATCATTACTTGAGTGGAAGAGAGACTACATGTATTCTATTGGGGCCCTATTTACATTTTAGCCACTAACAAATAGTTAAACTTATTTATTTGCAGATGTGCCACGGTCTTGGTGTAAAGGTCCCACTAGCACCACTTCTGAGGATGCAGAAACATGAATAAAGTCTGAAATCAAACAAAATATCTCCTTCCAGAATCACTGTACAACTTGACAGAACCACCACAAATGATAGAAATTACCAATTTCCTAGAAATTGAGTAGCAAGGCGAGCATTATGCAGGATAGCACACTACAACTGAATTCTAGCATTTCATTAAAGGGGAACTGTGGCCTTCATACAAGAGCCTACATAGCTTTCAAACAAGTCTAGAAAGATGTCTCAATCTGTTGTCAATCAAAAGTTATAGGCTTGTAAGATTTAACTTCCTAGTCGGCACTGTATGTGTCTTTGGGACTGATGTGTTATGAGCTATGCCCCATCCCTAAAAATCAATTTATTCTAAAGCTTAGTCACATACTTGGAATCAATTTCTGTGCTTTTCTCTGCCTATGAACAGTTTAGGTAAGGGAAAACAATATTATCAGCTGATGATGCAGTATGATACAAGATTTCCGAAGCCAGGGGCTTGTTGGTGCTGGGGATGTCAAAACACACTGTATAAGCAGGAAGATCCATTCTTTATACTGCTGTAAGTTTGGATAGACTGCAGCTAGAAGCATGACCCTGGTTTAATTTTTTTTTTTTTTTTTTTATAAGGTAGTAGTGTGCACTTTGTTTATGGAGACAATTCTCTATTAATAAGTTAAATCAATGTACATATTTTATTATATTGGTGATTTACCAGAGGGGGTGTTAGGGGGTTGTTACAAATTTCCTGAAATCAGCTCAATTGGCTTGGTTCAAAAAATGTTTTTTTTTTTTTTAAATTTGTTTTGTTTTTGATCGCAAGTTATTATATCAAGCCAAAACAGCCGTTCACCCGGTTGTCCTATATTCGCCTGGCGGATCTTTAACAACTGTGCCTATAAAGGTGTAAAGGTATAAAGGTGCAATCCACGGTAAAGGTTCGTACACATGCTCAATTTGTGAGCGCCGAGAGCTACACGTGACGAACGGGCGTTTTGGGCAAGAATCGTCCGTGTGTATGCGTTCGGTCAGGGGTCGTTCATTGATCCACCTGGCGGATCGACGAACGACCCCCGACTGAACACATACACAGACGATTCTCAACCGAAACGGCCATTCGCCACGTGTAGCGCTCGGCCGTAGGGGGTTGTTCCTCACTCACAAATTGAGCGTGTGTATGACTGTCTTTTGTATTAAAGTGTTAAAGGATTAGGACCTTAGACAATCACAGCAGGAAATGTTTAATTAGTTCATTAGCCTCCAACTCACATCAGTCTGTCCCTGCCCCCTAGAATTTTAACTCCATGTATGTGTGAGGACAGGGGGTGTTGGTGATTTTACCTTTCTAACCTCACATTTACCCCACCCATACTCCCTTCTTGAAGAAAGAACATGTTTAGGGGGAAGGGGGGCTGTCACCATAGGGAGGTAAGGCTAGGTACACACAATAAACACAACCTGATCGATCATTGCCAGGTAGAAACATAGTTGGTGAAAATAGCCAAAGACGATATTTTGCGTAAAATTTCCATGGCCGATCAAACTTTCATTCTAATTGGAGAAGATTTAACAGTCACCGGCTAAAATTATGTGGTGGGCAGTCAGGTCAGAAAACCACCTGGTGTATTCCTAGCCTAAGGCTGTGTACACACCTTACAATATTTTCAGTCTACCAAACAATAGTGCCGTGTATTGGTCGGTTGGAAATATCGCACGGTGGAGGTCGCCTTGACCAAGCTCATTCAGGACAAACGGGCGATCAGACCTGTTGGTAAATCATGGCTGATTGTGCATTTTCCTAGTAGCGAACGCTGGCTCGGGACAAAAAGTCCCCACGTCTATGCCCACCTTAAGGGACACAAAATTTAAATATAAATAGGGCTATATCTTACTGGGTACCAAGCTATGTATTACTGGGTACCAAGCTATGAATCACTGGGTACCGAGCTTTAGATCACTGGGTGTAGAGCTATGGGTACCGAGCTATGCATCACTGGGTACCGAGCTATGCATCACTGACAGACAGACAGATATAGATAGATAGATAGATAGATAGATAGATAGACAGACAGATAGATAAATAGATTGACAGTTAGAGAGAGAAAGAGAGACAAGAGGCAGATAGACATAGAGAGAGACAGATAGAGAAGAGGCAAAAAGACAGAGTAAAATAGATAGAGATCAATAGAAACAGAAAGAGAAACAGATAAATAGATAGACAAGAGGCAGATATATAGACAGAGATAGATATACAGAGAGAGAGAGTGACAGATAGAGATAGATAGGGGCAGAGGTCCATGTAGAAGGTACAGGAACGTCTCCCTGGCCAAAGGTGTGGGCAAGCGTCTGACTACAACTGAACACAACAGTAAGTTTTACATTTCCAGATTGCTACCAGTATATAATGAAATTGTCAATTTACTGTGCCTTTGTGTCATTAATTTTTGTATACCTTTCCAACTATTATCTCTATCTCTGTCTTTTTGTCTGTTTATCACTGTCTGGCTGTGTATCTATGTTTGTGTTTATCTATCTGCCTGTCTGTCTTTTTTGGTGGAGAAAGGGGTGCGGCCTAAAAATTGTAGTGCCCGAGAGTGCCCCTGATCTTATTAGACCCTAGAGACGCCCCTGGTATCTGGGTCTGTGACCCACTGTGTAAAAGCCAAACACCTGCAGAATAAATAATAAGATGATTTCTAGACAATGCTAATAGTGATAAAGCTATTAGTTATCCATCCTATAAATTAAATAAAGATCATTATGAGTTTAGATTTTTAAATAAATTCTCTAACTTCTTTAAGTAAAATTGTATGTGTGTTTGTATGTATTTATATATAAATCCTATGTTCTTGTGTATTATTAGTTGTAGTTACATCCTCGTGTCATTGTTGTTTGTGTTTGAGGTTTTTCCTGTATCGTCGGGTTTATACATTGGGTATCAGTTACAAAGTCAGTGAGGGTAGAATGAGATTTTCTATTGTAAAATTAATACAATAAACTAAGATTCCAGTGCTACATTCACTGGGGTCTGCTCCCCTGGTAGTTACACCCCTGGCTACTCTGGAGTTGGTCATTATCTTTATAGCAAAGCTGGAATAACTGGTAATGTAAAGTAAAGGGCAAATTCATTATTTATTACTCTTTTTTATCCTATCAGTAAGCCATTTCCTTCCTTTCTTCCTGCCCACTGCATTCTTTTCTGCTTCAGATTGATGGTTTCTGTCACAATCTAAGAAAACCTGCAGATAAAACATAAAGAAACCAGACGTCACGGTAATGATTTGATTCTTCGTTTGTAATCCCAAAGGGCTGGACAACGGTGGCTGAATTTCTGACCACTGGGAAGGTAAAGCCCTCTTCTCTTCCATAACAAACATGGCTCCAAATACAACAGTGGCCAACCATGTCACCACGTCCTATACAAATACAACTGCACAGCCAGAATCCTGGATAGACAGCATCTTAAACCGCATTCCATGTAAGTACTTTGTTAAATGGGCAAGATTCTGGCAGATATTTTGGGCAAACTGACCAAGACATAAATCAGTCAGTCAGGCCGAAAAAATCTTCTGTGCTTTCTTTGTTGCCAGCAACTGTCGCTTGTTTGCCCAGATCATACATCAGGCAATTGGACACATCAATAAATCGCTGCCGTTCGTGCTGTCTTCTATGGTCCACACAATCGTTTTTTTGGCAAATAGTCGGTCGAGATGAAAAGATTTGTCCATGTGTACCCAGCCTTAGCTTGGGTTAACTTCTGCACCTCTTATTGCTTGTGTCCCTGCAGAAGCTTTACGGGATACATGATGGGGCTTCCTATGCTCCCTTTTTAAAACTCTGGCAGGGCAATTACCCAGCGGCCCTGGGCAATTCTATGGAGTTAAAGTCACGCTAGCTCCAGCTAGCAGCTGGCGTTAAAATCACCCACATGCGCAAACACGATATTGAATTGCGTTCGGTAGATTTACCCAGAGCGATATTGCCTCAGGGTAAATCGCCCTGCTGATGTAAGTTTTTTATTTAAGTCCTTGATTTAGAAGCCCCCCTTATGGGGTTTTGGGCCCTAGTCATTTTCCCTGTTTCCCTGCCTCTATTTCCATTCACATCTTTGTGATACCTGCCATATTTCTATTTGTTTTCTCTGTTCTTCCATCCAGTACCACGATGGGCTATTTATACTCTGGCCGGAGTGGCTCTTTTCCTCATTCTTCTCATAATTATCTGCATCTGTTGCTGTTGCTGCCGCCGTAAGAAAAAACTGTCAAAGAAAGAGAAAATTGGCCTGGGCAAATTGCCAGGTGGCATCACCACAAGCCCGGTAAGTGGTAAAATCACAAATATTTTGCAGAGAGATTTATTTAAGAGAAGAATTTTAAAGAGCCACTGATGCTAACGTGTGTTCTAAATAAGCAAGTTACAGCATTGACTTGTTTACATGTAAACTGTTGTATTTACTACAATTAACTTTCTGTAATTTATAATTCTATAATACTCAAGTGTTTTTTAATTATATCCTTATAAATGGTGCTTAACTATGTCATCAGTTTCACATGAATCACTAAAATGTGTTTATTAGAAGAAACAATTTACTCGCTACTTTAAAATAAAGGATATTAGAAGTAACATTGGGTTCCATTACTTCTCTTACGGCCTTGTGCTTGTACATGGATGATCAAGGAATCTCATGGGTTTTGTGTGATCTTCATCCTGTAACTTTCTACTTGTTCCTAGCCGGCAGTTCCCAACATTGTTGGTCAGGGTTTGACTGAAGCGAATATTGATTGTGTATCTGCAGGCCAAATGTACTAAGGAGGCAGGTTGTGGGCAGAAGGGAGGCTGGGGGGGGGGGGGGGAATGGCCTGCTGGAGCCCTAATCAAGTTTGCATAGACAACACCCAGATTACAAGGTCATGAACTCAGCAGTGCCCAAGTCCCACCCACTCTGGCACATGGTTACATTGTTATATTTACATAGTAATGGAGGTTGAATAACAATATATGTCCATATCAGCTAAAAAGGGGGGGACGGGACTTCCTGTTTCCAATCAGATCTATATGTATTAATAACAGTAATTTTCAATGTTTGTGAAGGTTCATTCCTCCAGGTCATGGTATATCTGTAATATTCATTCATCCAGGTCATGGTATATCTGTAATATTCATCCATCCAGGTCATGGTATATCTGTAATATTAATTCATCCAGGTCATGGTATACTGTAATATTCATCCATCCAGTCTGGTATATCTGTATATTCATCCATCCAGGTCATGGTATATCTGTAATATTCATCATCCAGGTCATGGTATATCTGTAATATTCATCTATCCAGGTCCATGGTATATCTGTAATATTCATCCATCCAGGTCCTGGTATATCTGTAATATTCATTCATCCAGGTCATGGTATATCGTAATATTCATTATCATCGGTCATGGTATATCTGTAATATTCATCCATCCTAGTCATGGTATATCTGTAATATTCATCCATCCAGTCATGGTATATCTGTATATTCACCATCCAGGTCATGGTATATCTGTAATATTCATCCATCAGGTCCTGGTATATCTGTAATATTTATCCATCCAGGTCATGGTATATCTGTAATATTCATCCATCCAGGTCATGGTATATCTGTAATATTCATTCATCCAGGTCATGGTATATCTGTAATATTCATCTATCCAGGTCATGGTATATCTGTAATATTCATCCATCCAGGTCCTGGTATATCTGTAATATTCATCCATCCAGGTCCTGGTATATCTGTAATATTCATCCATCCTGGTCATGGTATATCTGTAATATTCATCCATCCAGGTCATGGTATATCTGTAATATTCATCCATCCAGGTCCTGGTATATCTGTAATATTCATCCATCCAGGTCCTGGTATATCTGTAATATTCATTCATCCAGGTCATGGTATATCTGTAATATTCATTCATCCTGGTCATGGTATATCTGTAATATTCATCCATCCTAGTCATGGTATATCTGTAATATTCATCCATCCAGGTCATGGTATATCTGTAATATTTATCCATCCAGGTCATGGTATATCTGTTGTATTCATCCATCCAGGTCCTGGTATATCTGTAATATTCATCCATCCAGGTCCTGGCATATCTGTAATATTTCATCTCATCCAGGTCCTGTTATATCTGTATATTCATCCATCCGGTCATGGTATATCTGTAATATTCATCCATCCAGGTCATGGTATATCTGTAATATTCTTCATCCAGGTCATGGTATATCTGAATATTCATCCATCAGGTCATGGTATATCTGTATATATTCATCCATCCAGGTCATGGTATATCTGTAATATTCATCTCATCAGGTCATGGTATTCTGTATATTCATCTATCCAGGTCATGTTATCTTTAATATCATCCATCCAGGTCCTGGTATATCTGTAATATTCATCCATCCTGGTCATGGTATATCTGTAATATTCATCCATCCTAGTCATGGTATATCTGTAATATTCATCCATCCAGGTCATGGTATATCTGTAATATTCATCCATCCAGGTCATGGTATATCTGTTGTATTCATCCATCCAGGTCCTGGTATATCTGTAATATTCATCCATCCAGGTCCTGGCATATCTGTAATATTTATCCATCCTGGTCATGGTATATCTGTAATATTCATCCATCTAGGTCATGGTTTATCTGTAATAATAGTTTATCCTGGTAATGTTATATCTGTAATATTCACCCATCCTTTTCATGGTATATCTGTAATATTCATCCGTCCAGGTCATGGTATATCTGTAATATTCATTCATCCTTGACATGGAATATCTGTAATATCCATTCATCCTGGACATGCTTGTGAAGGTTCTCATTCATCCAGGTCATGGTATATCTGTTGTATTGATCTAATTGAATACAACAGATACATCCTGGACATTGAATATCTGTTGTATTCAGTTAGATCAACTGGACTTAAAGGGCATGTCTACCTCCAAAACTAGAATTTAACCCACTACTGGCCCCAATGTGTAGTGTAATAAAATCCTTACCTTACATCCTTGCTCCAAATGGTTCCCCTGTAATGTCCCTGTAAAGTCCCAAAAACTGACAACCAGGAGCCTGGCAGAGTCCATATAGGACTCTGCCTTCTGTCTCTCCTCCGGGAGAATTTTGCCATGCGCATTGCAGCCCTCCCCCCTCCCTCCCGTTTTCCTCTCCCTCCCCCTAGCACAAAACCCCTTTTCTGTAGTGTAGGGCTCCCTCCCCCAGCCCCAATTGCTATAGTACTTTTTGCATAAACTCCCCCTAACTCTACTTACATTGCCTCTCAGCCATTATGGACGTGGCTGCCAGTCCGGCCCATTGCTTGCAGTATCATGCAAGCAGAGGGCTGGGACAGAACGTCGGAGGAGAGAGGTAATGTAAGTACAATTTGTGGGAGTATTTGCAAAAAGTAATAATTGGTTGGGGCTGGGGGAGGGAGCCCTACACTACAGCAAACTAAATGCCCTTTAAGATGCAGGTACATGGCTGAGTCCTGACCCTAAAAAGTGGCTCTTCTGTGCTGGGCCATACGTTGATGCAGTTGCTGTTTGGTCTCTCCCACATACAAATCAGAGCACTCTTCACTGCTCTGCACTGCGTATAGGATGTCACTTTTCTTGTGTTTCGGTATTGGGTCTTTTGGATGTACCAATTGCTGCCTCAGTGTGTTGTTTGGTTTAAAGCAGACAGGGATACAGTGTTTTTTGAAAATTCTTCTTAATTTCTCGGTGACCCCTGCTACATATGGGATGACCATGTTCTTTCTCCTGTCTTGCTTTTCCCCTTCTCTGTTGGTATTCGTGTTCTGGTATTCTGTGTTGCAGGGTTCTGATGACACCCAACTTGTAATTTATAGGGTGGTGGGAGTCAAACATCATATACTGATCTGTGTTGGTTGGTTTTCTGTAAACCAAACCTCTACTTCCAGTTTACCATTCTCCCTGACTTCTACCAAGCAGTCCAAGAAAGCCAGTGTGTTGTTTTGTACCTCTTCCCCTGTAAATTGTCATTGATGTGTAAAGTGAAGGCTTGTACTTCCTTCTGGTGGATTTTAACCCAGGTGTCATACACATATATGAAATCAGTGGCTGGAAACACAGGCGCTCAATACCTTAAAGGGCATAACACCCAGCCACTGGTTCAGATATGTGGATGATACCTTGGTTAAAATCCAGTGCAAACCTTCAGAGAAAACATCAATGCCGTAGACCAGAACATCAAGTTTAACTTCCTCGAGTCAAGACTCAGCCATGTACCTGCATCTTAAGGGGAAAGGACATACCTTTGTAGATTGTAATGTCAACATCTATTTATGTGAAAATAAGGAAACCAAGCCTGAATAGAGGTGCTGTTTTGACACCTTACCCTGGGCAGTCTCGATAACACCTCTTAACAAACTACTTAAATCTGTTTAGTGTCCCTTTAAAAAAGACAATATCTTGCTAGCTTTAGCCAATGCTGTCTAGCATTCAGTGTCGTAACTACTGCCCCCGTGACCGCGCTTTGGGGGGCAGACACTAAGAGGGCACACCACAACCTCAGTGATCAGCTGTCTTTAAACAGCTGATCGCACGTATGAAGGAAACAGCGACCAATTATTTAAAAGACCAGACCCAAACTTCTGGAACCGAACTGGAAGTTCTGATTGCACGTATGTTTCCTTTATATACGCGATCAGATGTTTAAAAACAGTCTGGGGAGGGGGGTTGGTCAGGGGCTCCAACCTCGCTGAGGGACCTGGGCTCCTGCAGTTATGCCCCTGCTGGCATTATTTGCTACAGCTAAGTCTGTTATCTACTAGAACCCCCAAATATTTTTCCAACAGGTTCACTCAGCACTGAGTTATTTATGGTGTAGGTGACACAAGGTTTGTTAAAGGGGAAGTCCAGGCAAAAATTTTTCTTTTTTAAAATGTGTATTACCCCCCAAACCCCACTTTCGCAGAGTTCACACACTTCAAAGATGCCCCAGAGCTTACTTACCCAACCCGGTCCCTCGCCGTCTAGGCGCCGCCCCCTGCTCCTGTTTCAAGCGCGTTGCGAGCAAAAGCAGGAGCATGGGATTTCTGCGCTGACAGCCGCTTCTCTTCCTGGTTGCAGCTGTCAGGTGATTGGGCGTGACGTCACGCCGCACCTTAACTGACAGCCGTAACAAGAAAGTGGAGCGGCTGTCAGCAGCAGCCGCGGAGCAGAAGCGGCAAGGGACCGGGTCAGGTAAGTAAGCTCTGGGGCATCTTTGAAGTATGTGAACTCTGCGAAAGTGGGTTTTGGGGGGTAATACACATTTTAAAGAGGAACTGTGGTTCAAAAATGACTTCAGGTAAATTGATAGAAATTGGTCTCCTGAGAGTTTTTGCAATTTATTTCCATTGTTTATTTTGCATAGTTTTGAAGATATTTACATTTTTGTGTGTGATATGGCAGCAGCATCACCAGGTCCCCTGCACTTCCTGCTTCCTGCTCTGAAACTTGTCAGTCATTCTGCCCTGTGTCTCCTCCCCTTTGCAGCCTCCCTGGTCCCTCCCACTCATGGACCCCATGGTCCCTCCAGTTGCAGGCCCCCCTTGGCTCATTCCCTTACAGCCCCATGTGGCCCCCTCCCACTCGCGGGTGCCGTGGCCGTGCCCAATCGCGGGTGCCATGGCCCCACTCACGGGTGCCTTTGCCCCACCCGCTCACAGGGGCTGTGGGCCCCTCTGACACCCCCCCTACCACCCGAAAACTCTGTGGAAACAGCCTTTTCAGGCAGGGACTTCCTGTCTCCCTCACACACTGAGGGAGTCTGAGGCTGTGCTAGCCGGCAGCACTGTGCAGGAGAAACCTTAGGAATGTCACATGTCAGCCTCCCACCCATTAACTTTCTGGTCAGTCATTTCTTTATATCTTGGGCTGTGGAGCACGTAGAGAGGTGGTTGATGGCTCGTTTCAAAGGTAGGAAACTGGCCTTCCATTTAAACTCAACTTGTTCGGAGACCACAGTTCCCCTTTAAAGAAGAATTTTTTTTACAGATTAAATAGAAGTGGTTCCAGGAAAGAACCCTAAGGCACTCCACTTGACACATATATGTAGCTCTATTTTGTTCGCGATCCAACAATTAATTTTTTATCCACGTACAAATGTTATTTTTAAGGCCAACAGTCTTCAGTTTATACATTAGTTGCTTGTGTAGTATTCTACATCCACTACAATGCCTGAATCTAAATTCTTACTCACCACTTTTATAAAATCCAAGCACAACAACAGCGTACACCAATAAAAGAGATTGGGGATGGCCACACTATATCTGCTGCCCTGCACTGCACTGCTGACCTTTTTCATGGTGCATTCGATCACCATTTTTGGTGTGCATTGCAGTGCATGCTCAGGGTGCCTAGTGGTAAATACAGCCCTGGTCCTTAATAATGGTATTACATTTGCTTTTTTCCAATCCAGAGGCACACAAGACAAAGATGAATCTAAAAAAATAAGGAAAAATGGTCTAGATAACTGGACTAAGCTCTCTTAAGATCCATAGATGTATTTCATCAGGTTCTGGGGATTAATTAATATAAATTAATATAAACCATGTCCCAAATTGTTAAATAGAGTTGATAATTAAAACTCTCCATTTTGATTGTCCATCCATCATAATTCTTTATTGGTTCAAAGGTACAGCCTGATGTGGAGGACCTGCAGAAATCAGATAAAATTCCATACCGGGGCCATGTTCAATACTCCCTCCAGAGGGAGGAGGTAACTGGAAACTTTACTCTACGTTATATTAATTTCTGGTATGCGATTTCCCTTATACTTCCAAAACCTGTCTGCAGATCTAGCAGACAACATATCACAAGTTGAAATCCAGACAACATATCACAAGTTAATCCCAGTTTAAGGTGAGGTCATTAGTCATTTTATGTGGGGGGCAACCGATGCCCCCCAGAAAAAATATATGAGACCAAAATACATTGCAAGACCTGAACGCTGTGTTTAATCAAAAAACGTTTCCTTTAGCAAAATCCAAGTATAGTACATCCACTGCCATGCCTGAATCTAAATTCTTACTCACCTCTTCATAAAATGCAATCAAGTTATCTATTTCTCATATATCCATGCTGACTACTACCGTACTAATAAGATTTCTTGAGGCGAAATCCAGTATCTTTCCTACCACTGATGTCAGACTTACAGGTCTATAGCTACCAGGCTGTAAACAACTACCTTTTCTGAATATTGGTATTACACTGGCTTTTTTCCAATCAAGCGGCACATTACTAGGCAAAGGTAGATATGAAAAGATAAGGAAAAGTGGTCTAGATAAAACGAGACTAAAGCCATACACATGCAATTTCACAGCATGTGTGCCGACAGATCACATTGGTATCTTTCCATACACCACACAATCGGATCGGCTCCAGCTACTTTAAGTAAAGGGAGCCAATACTGACCAACAGAAATTTTCCATTATTCCCGATCGGAGTGCAGACTTTGGTCGTTTGTCAGCACTCCGATCGGTCGGGAAAATTCCCTATCCCCGATGGGATTAACCCATTATCGTTCATATGTATGGCCACCTTAAGATTTCTTAGGATTTATAGATATATTTCATCTTGTCCTGGGGCTTTATTGATATTGACTTTGTCTAATTGTTTTCTTACCATACCCTCCGTTAGCGAATATTCCTTATTTATACTCTTTGAATTATTACTGTCCCTGCTATAAGGATTCTCTATATTGTATACAGATTAAAAAACGTTCTCTCTCACATTAGCCTCTCCAGAATCCACCATAACAATCTCATCCTCATTATTTAATGGTCCCACATTTTCCATCCTTATCTTTTTATTATTAATATACTTAAAAAACATTTTGAGGTTGGTTTTGCTTTGTCCTGTGAACACCATGGCTGATAAAACCCTGTCCCTAACATTGCAGGACTGATAAAGAGACCATATTGTTTTTATTCATAGTAAGCTGCACTACATAGCTCTGCACACTTGCTTCCATTACCCATTTAATGACTCATTAGACAATCTAAGTTGATAATTAAAACTCTCATTTTTGATCGCAATTCTAACATAATTCTTTATTGCTTCACAGGTACAACCTGATGTGGAGGGCCTGCAGAAAGCAGAGAAAGATCAATACAGGGGCAGCGTTCAATACTCCCTGGAGTATAATTTCCAGAAGGAGGAGGTAATTGGAAACCTGTATTCTACACTATTTATTTCTGGTATGCCATTTCCCTTAACACGTCTGCGCAGCTAAAGCCTTGAAATCCAGACAACATATCACAGGTTAATCCCAGTTTAGTTGCGCTAAAGGTTGGGCTAAATATTTAGTAATTGTCCTTAATTTAGTAAATTAACCTGTAATGCACAGAGCAATAAGATAAAAGCAATGATGTCAGTGCACTCCTGGGTCTTGTTCAACAGTTTATTGTTGCACTTTTGCCAGTTAATATACTGTTGAACAAGACCCAGGAGTGTGCTGACATCATTGCTTTTTTTGTATCTTCATCATACAGCCAGCACCCGGGCACTAACCACGGCTTGAAGCGGGGGCCTCCTTTTGCCTATACTATATATATATGTACAGAGCTGAAACGCATAGATAGCATTTTAACTGTTGCTAATAAAAGTTATTTTTTATCTTAAGTCCTGTAAGTGCCTTCCCATAATTGGATATACTACTCTCTCATTTGATCTTTTGGAACGGTGTGCTGATCTATTTACCTGCTACAATGTTACAAATGAACTGAAGGTGAAGGAAGGAGGGGGGAGGATGAGCTCAGATAAAAGTACATGCTAAAATGAGTACTGTAGGATAAGGTGGTAACTTTTTATCATGGACTTACAGTTAAAGGGCATGTCAACCCCCAAAACTATAATTCCCCCCGCTACTGGCCCCACAAAAAATCCTTACCTTACATCCCAGCTCCAAATGGTTCTCCTGTAGTGTCCCCCCAAGTAAAAAAAAGTGGCCACCAAGAGGATAGCAGAGTCCATATAGAACTCTGCCTCCTGTCTCCCCTCTGGGAGAAGTTTGGCATGCGCACTGCAGCCATTCTCCCCCTCCCTCCCCCTCCTGTTTTGGACTCCCACCCCCTAGCTCAAAATCTATTTTATATAGTGTAGGGCTTAGTCCCCCAGCCCCAACCACTATATTTTTAATCTAAGAAACTTCCTCGATTTTTACTTACCTCCCCTCTTTCCTCCGCCGTTCAGATCTACCGGCAGCCGCGTCCGTGATTGGCTGCCTCTACCATCACAGAAGCTGCATTTTCGCGCAAGCAGAGGGCCCGGGCAGTGCGTTGGAGGAAAGAGGGAAGGTAAGTAATGTTTGGGGAAGTTTCTTACATTAAAAATATAGTGGTTGGGGCTGGGGGACTAAGCCCTACACTATATAAAAAATTGCAAAGAAGGGTGGGCATACCCTTACATTTTTACAGAAAAACTTTCTAGAGATGCACTTCTCTCTTCCTCAGGTCAAGTCCAGCAGTGCACTGCTTGACCTGAAGAAGAGAGAAGTGCTTCTTTTGAAAACTTGTCTGTAAAAATATAACTGTCCTTATTATCACCTTAACCTACAGTACTCATCATTTTACTATATGTTACTGGACTAACACAGCTTCAACCATTTTATCTAAAAGTCCACAGTATGGCAGTTCTAAGAAAGCAAGTGAAATCTGCTTGAGACTTTATAACAGTGACCCCTGTGACTAGCAGCCATGAGATCCCTATCCCTGCCTCTTTCTTCCTTCCACCCAACACTCCAATTAGAACTTAGAGTGGGTGAGGAGTGAACAATTCAATGGAGGAGACATGGAAAGCAGGTACATACTGTATATCATGTCAATGCGGGCAGCTGAAAGGGCTAAAGGTAATACTCGGCTGGCTAGAAATGTTAGGGGTGACCTTAAAAGATTTTTTAAGGTTACCCCTATTTATTTAAGGATATGTTGTGTTATTTAAAAAGAGGGATTCTTATATTAAGGTCAATATTTAGGTATCATTATTTAGGATTGAGTAGTGTTATTAATCAACAACTATAAATATGCCCCATAGCTCTGTATAGTGAGTTACATGTTTGAGCTGCCTGTGCACTCATAGGCATAGATCCTAAAGTCTGTTGAACTGTAATCTCTAATAAGGTTATAGCATTTACACACCCTCCTGGCTTTCTGTCTCTACAGCTCACATTTGCAGTAAAGCAAGCTTCTAATCTAAAAGCAATGGACCTTGGAGGAACATCAGACCCGTATGCAACAGTGCACACAACCAATGCCCCCCAGAAAATATATGAGACCAAAGTACATCGCAAGACGCTAAACCCGGTGTTTAATCAGTCCTTTATCTTCAAGGTACAGTTGCTAAACAGATTAAATAGCCCCAAACTATTGGTCCATAAATTACAATAGATGCTTAGTTGTCCTTGTACATCCAAACTATCTCCTACCCTACATGGAATATTTATTCCAGCTCTAAAAGGATTAGTTCACTCAAAAGGTGAACCTTTTTTTTGCTTGGTCATTGCAGGTTCATTGAATAGTTTTAAATAAGAGTCAGAGATCCCACCCGGGCCATAAACCTTTAAACCAAATTCCCTAACCCAAAAAACCTTGGATATACCTTTTTTATTACCACATAGATAGACATCCAACCTTAAAATTGAAAAACACACGGCACAACTTTTTTCGTGGCAAAAATTATGAGAGGTCACTTTATTAAATTAACGCAACATAATTCACAAAAAACACAATTTCAGCTGGCATTGATAGGTATTAATTGGCTTTTTCAGGCCCAATCCTGTTTTCCGCCCTTGCCAGCTGAGTCCCCCTGCACATCAGCTGGCATTGATTGGTATTAACTGGCCTTTTCAGTCCCAATCCCGTTTTCCGCCCTTGCCAGCTGAGTCTCCCTGCACATCAGCTGGGATAATTCGCACTCCCACCAGCTGAGTCCCCCTGCACAGCTGGTGTTTTGGCGGTCTAGACAATCGGGATTTTCCCTATGTCCGTACCTACCCCAGGTGCCCCTTCTGGTTTGCCCCACCTTCTTGCAACCTGAATGCAAGGCACAGTGCTGCTGGTAGGATCCCATACTGCATTTCCATGGCACCTCTTAACCGCTGTCTGGGGGAGGGTGAGACCACATTCCGCCCCTTAGTTGTAACAAAACCCTATTCCCTTTTTCTTCAGTGCCCTCAGAAGTAGTTTTCCAGACTTGTACTTTCACATCGGGATAGGAGGGTGAGAAACAAAAGAAAGGTTAGTTCTGATTTTTTCTTTTTTACAGTAACCTTATATACCCAAAACTCCTCCCCCTTTCCCCACCGAAATGCTTGCTCCGCCCTCTCTTTCACCTGGCTCAGGTAAGGGAATCCTTTATTCTCTTCCCTTCCCCTATCCTGACTATTGTACCTAAAATGTAGGTTTGAATGCCTGCGTGATCCTGCCCCTTATCTACGCTCAGTCGCAGTTGCCTTTGTCTCTCTCCTTCCCTTTTATAAAAATGTTGCATGTTACTGATATTTGTTTATAGATTTGAAGTTGATCCAGCGATATTTCTTTAATATTTCCAATTTACTTTCATTTTTTTTAACATACCTATACTCGACTACAAATCGACCCGAGTATAAACCGATGCACCTTCTTTTACCTTTAATTGATGATTGATGCGACTATAAACTGAGGGTAGAAAATAAGACCACAACTGTTTTCTCTTTCTGTATTGTTTTGAGGCTTTAGTTGCCCTTTAAATGGACAGCAGAATTCCTATCCAGTATTCCCATACAGTAATAGCCAAATCCAGTATGGACTGGATAGAAATTCTTCTGTCCATTTAAAGGGAAATTAAAGCCTCAAAACAATACATAATCAGAAGGCAACAATATATACCATCCTCCTTCTGATTCTGTATGGTTTTTAGGCTTTAGTTGCCCTTTAAATGGACAGCAGATGTTTGGAAACTACAACTCCCAGCATGCTTTATTTGCTGGGAGTTGTAGTTTCCAAACATCTGCTATGGAAAAGAATTGTCACTGCAGGAATTACTGTACTTTCCTCCCCCCTTCTGAAAGTCCCCACAGTTGCCTTTTCCTACCTGCTCTGGTTCCCCTGATCTGGATCCTCTTCTTTGCTCCGGCAGCCCGCGTGCTCCACATTCCTCTGCTAGCTGACGTCACTAATTGGTGCCGGCCTCACTTCCCGGCGCAGAGTAGTGACATCAGCCAGCAGAGGATGTGGAGCATGCAGCCACCGGAGCAGGTAAGCGTTTGACTCAATTTTCAGGCTATTTTTATAGCCTGAAAATCTCGAGTTTATGCTCGAGTATAAACGGTACTGTAGTTTTGAAGATGTTTACTTTTTTATGTAGGATATGGTAGCAGCACCCCCAGATCCGCCGCACTTCATGCTTCCGCACTGAATCCAAGTCCCTATTCCCTGTGTCTCCTCGTGGGACCCCATGGCCCCTCCCCTTGCAGCCCCCCCTTGCTGAATCTTTCTCTGCCTGAAAAGGCTGTTTTTACACAGTTTTCTGTAGGGGGGGGGATTGGTCTGAGGTGCAAGTGAGGTAGGGGCTATAGTGGCCACAGGACCCATGAGTGGGCAGGGTCATGGGGCCTGTGAGTGGGAGGGGCCACAGGGGGGTGCAAGGCAAAGGGCCAAGGGGGCTGCAAGGTAAGGGGCCAGGTTAGATCTGCAAGGGGAGTGGTCATGGGGTCCATGAGTGGGAGGGGTAAGGAAAAGGGCCAAGGAGGATGCAAGAGAAGGGGCCAGGTTGGGTCTGCAAGGGGAGGGCCGATGGTGTCCACAAGTGGGGTGGGCCAAGGGGCCTACAAGTGGGAAGGGACAGAAATTGGAAGGCTTTAAAAAAAAGCTATTTTTTTTCACCTTACACACTCCCTGCTGTGGGCTGTGCTGTTCTCCCCCCTCCTATCCTTTAGTCACTGTCACTTGATCTCTTCCTGTTTTCTCCTACGCTGAGCATGTGCCAACCGCAGATTAGAAGTACTATTTCTGACTGTGTGATACATATGTGATATGGATGGTTGTTTGAATTGATTTTGGATGATGCCCATGCTCAATATGAAGGTGTTGTATTTTTGGAACCATTTGTTATACACCAGATGCGATTTGTGTATGATGTTATTTAGAATTAGACATTTTATTGTATAATTTGTTTTGAATATTTAAGATAATGTCAAAGTTGAGGGAGACGTAAGCACCAATTGTTTCAATAGGAAGCAGCAGGGGCACTCTTGGGCACTCCAGGCGCAATTTTTAGACCACGCTCCCCTTCTCCACCCCAATTAAGCCACACCCACTATGTACTTAATAATGATGGCCAAATATCTAACTCTGCTATCTATCTATCTATCTATCTATCTATCTAACTCGGCTAGCTATCTATCTATTTATCTGCTATCTATCTATCTATCTGCTATGTATCTATCTAACACTCTGCTATATTTATATATCTATCTAACTCTCTGCTATCTATCTATATCTGCTATCTATCTATCTATCTATCTATCTATCTATCTATCTATCTATATATCCAACACTCTGCTATATATCTATCTCTGCTATCTATATATCTAACTCTCTGCTATCTATCTATCTCTGCTATCTTCTGCTATCTATCTATCTCTGCTATATATCTATCTATCCAACACCCTGCTATATATCTATGTCTGCTATCTATCTGTCTAACTATCTGCTATCTATCTATCTCTGCTATCTATCTATCCCTGCTATCTATCTAACTCTGGCTTGGCTCTGCTACCTATCTATCTGGAAAGAAAGTCTTCTAGCAGAAGTGGTAATGGCAAGTTCATTGAATAGCTTTCAAAAAGGCCTGGATAAGTTTCTAAAATGAAAAATATTGAGAATTACTGGTATTATTGCATTTTTATTTGCCTTCCTCTGGATCAACTGTTAGGTAGGGTTAAAAAAAAA
This sequence comes from Hymenochirus boettgeri, assembly GCA_019447015.1. Lineage (NCBI taxonomy): Eukaryota > Metazoa > Chordata > Amphibia > Anura > Pipidae > Hymenochirus > Hymenochirus boettgeri. Next base: position 40,656,034 of record CM033472.1, on the reverse strand, counting down.
AGAGGGTGAATAGGTTGGACTTGATGGACGTATGTCTTTATTCAACCTTAATTACTATGTAACTCAATCCTGGAGTGTCAAATAAATAGGCCACTCCCCTTTCTCCGCCCCAATTAAGCCACACAAACTATGTACTTAATAGTGATGGCCAAATATCTAAATCTGCTATCTATCTATCTATCTATCTATCTGCTATCTATCTATCTAACACTTTGCTATCTATCTATCTATCTATCTATTTAACTCTCTGCTATCTATCTATCTCTGCTATCTCTGCTATCTATCTATCTATCTATCTATCTATCTATCTATCTATCTATCTATCTATCTATCTATCCAACATCTGCTATTATCTATCTCTGCTATCTATATATCTACTCTCTGCTATCTATCTATCTCTGCTATATATCTATCTATCTATCCAACACCCTGCTATATATCTATCTCTGCTATCTATCTATCTAATCTCTGCTATCTATCTATCTAACTCTCTGCTATCTATCTATCTCTGCTATCTATCTATCTATCTATCTATCTATCTATCTATCTATCTATCTATCCAACATTCTGCTATATATCTATCTCTGCTATCTATATATCTAACTCTCTGCTATCTATCTATCTCTGCTATATATCTATCTATCTATCCAACACCCTGCTATATATCTATCTCTGCTATCTATCTAATCTCTGCTATCTATCTATCTCTGCTATCTTCTACTATCTATCTATCTATCTATCTATCTAACTCTGGCTTGGCTCTGCTACCTATCTATCTGGAAAGAAAGTCTTCTAGCAGAAGTGGTAATGGCAAGTTCATTGAATAGCTTTCAAAAAGGCCTGGATAAGTTTCTAAAACAAAAAATATTGAGAATTACTGGTATTATTGCATATAGATCTGGTTGATCCAGGGATACTTTCCGATTGCCGTTTGGAGTCAGGAAGGATTTTTTTCCCTTTTTAGCTGTTTTTTTTTGCCTTCCACTGGATCAACTGGGTTATAAAAAAAAAAAAGAGGGTGAATAGGTTGGACTTGATGGACGTATGTCTTTATTCAACCTTAATTACTATGTAGCTCAATCCTGGAGTGTCAAATAAACAACTTCCTGGAAAAAGCAGAGCTCACAGTCTCAAAGGTGTAAGACCATAGAGTGTATATTTGGTTCATGATGGCAATGTGTGATGCGGTACACATGACAACAACAGGCGCATTAATTGATGTACAAACACACAGCGAGATTGGTTAGCAAATAAAATATGAAAGAAAAACCAGCAAACACAATTGCAAATTACTTCATTCTTTATTACCATTTGAGACCTTAACCCCAAAATGTGCTTTGTATGTTTGTCATTTCCGCCACATTACACTATGGGCAACAGTGAAATCTGCCCATATATGGTGAATTGGTTGCTTTCTAGCAGCACATTCTATTCTGCAACAATTTACATCTTACTCAAACATATCTGCCTATTAATGCCAGATTGTGCACAGCAAATGGCAACAATTTTATTGTGTTTGTTTATGTCCGATTGTACGGTGATCGTTTCCAATTTAAATCTGGTCGGTAGTTCATAGACCAATTTCATTGCATCGTGTATGGGCCCCTTTACTCTCTGCTATCTATCCAACTCTCTGCTATCTATCTATCTATTTATCTATCTATCTCTCTGCTATCTATCTATCTAACTCTCTGCTATCTATCTATCTCTGCTATCTATCTATATATCTAACTCTGACTTGGCTCTGCTACCTATCTATCTGGAAAGAAACGCAGGGGCTTTCTGCTACTTGCCGTGCCGGCGCTCCTTGCACAAGACGTAATTGCGCCGGCTGCGCAACGTGCGCAGAAGTTATCGCGCAGCCGGGAAATCCGGAAGTTCGGGGCACATCTGAAGGTAAAGTCCATTAAAACATTTTGACACTTTGCCAAATATCCGGGGCACGTGCCCCAAATGTTTTAACATAAATACGCCACTGGAAGCAGTACAGCCATAACAGATGCTTTAAGGAGGATGTCCGTGATATTTATATTGTTATATAACAGATGTTTTAAATTCTAATAATACTAATACCTATTATGTAATCTTGTATAGGAAATATAGTAAAAGTCATTTGATTGGTGCAAGAGATGGACGAAGTGGGACTAAGGTAGAGGAGGTATATCTGTTAAGAGTAGAAATAATAAGGGCCATTGTACATAATTTGAGAATTCATCTGTGAGCAGACGTCCTGCGTAGAAATGCTGTGGACCCTAGAAGAAGGAAGTGTTTGATTTCTGGGCACCTTGGTAAATAATGTGTGTCCTGTGGGGTATGATGCCCGAATTGAGAGGTAGGTGTACAATACTCGGATTCTTTACTTTGTGGAGTGCTCATCCAGATCCACAGGGTGGAGGAAGTGTCTGCCTTGGTGATAGGGTCACAGTAGCCAATTGGAAGATATCCTGACTTTGCTGTAATGGGTTTCCCCAGCATTGAGTTTAATGGTACAGATCAGAATGGATTCACTGTTAAGAAAGTCTATCCTCAGCTTATCTCTTGCACTAACCAAGTTATGTTAGTATGTAATTTAATGTATTTGTATTATTGATTATCACTATAGTTTATTTCAATCTTATATAATAATTTTGTCACATTATCATATAAAATTGAGTTGTATAGTTTACTTTATGGTGATTGCCAGAAAGGTAAAACAGACCGCAGATTCAGAACCTCCCACCCCCTAAACTTTCTGATCAGTGATTTCTTCATATCTTGGGCTGTGCAGCACATAGAGATGTAGTTGGTGGCTCATTTTAAAGCTAGTAATCATGCCGTTCATTTAAAATCAACTTGTTTGGAGACCACACTTCCCATTTAAAACCATCAGAAATTAGATATCATTCCTGTTTTATTGGACTTTATAAAATAAATTTTGATCTCATCTCCACTGACCGATATTGCTAGTATACATATTTTTAAATATTCATGTTAAATGAGATCTGATTGGTGCACTTGCAGGAAGCACGGTGATCAATCTTGCATTTGTCCCCAGGTAACCCAAAAAGAAAAATCAGAAATATCTGTTGTGGTGCTGATGTACGACTTCAACAAATTATTAAAGGATAGCGTGATTGGAGAGATGTGTATAAACCTGGCAGATGTGGATCTAAATCATGTCATTGAGGACTGGAAAGATCTTGGCCCAAGGGGAAAAATAGAGGTACATTTGGTAGATTGTGCTGCATGGGATCAATACAAATATTTATCAGTTTGACAATATCATCACACATATTCCTTTACAGCATGAGCGCTTAGGGGAAATTTGCTTCTCACTGAGATATGTTCCAAGTTCTGGAAAACTCACCGTTATCATTCTGGAGGCCAAAAATCTCAAGAGGATGGATGCAGATGGACTGTCAGGTCAGTTGGATTATCACCTTAAATGGTTTACATTAATGTAGTGTTTTCAATGGAAGACCTCTCCTTTCCATGTATACAGAGATGATGTCCCTCTCACTAATGGTTAATTCATCTCATTCCAGACCCATACGTAAAGGTGCATCTGGCACTTAACAAAAAGAAATGGAAAAGGAAAAAGACTTCAGTGAAAAAGAACACTATTAAGCCATACTTTAATGAAGCCTTTACATTTGATGTCTCATTTGAACAAATTCAGGTAACGTGACAAATCCTTTGTCTGTACAAAACATTTGGGGGTGGGAGGGGTATTAGTTTGGCAGCTGAGAGCATGCATACTTAAGCTGGGTACACATGATGAGATATTTCGGTCCGATCGACCGATAGTTCAGTGTATCAGTCGATCGGACCGAAATTATCGCATCCGAATGTGCCCATGTCCGATCGACCGTTCGTCCGAATCGGACGAAAGGACGATCGGACAGGGTGGAAAACCTCGTCCGATCGTGCGGTCCTCTATGGACCGCACGATCGGTTGCGGTGACTATTGGACGCAGCTGCTTTTGCCGCGACCCACAGTCCTTCCTCCTGGCCGACCGGTCGAAAGTATCGAACGGTCAGTCGGGAGGAAAAATCGCTAGGTGTGTACCTAGCTTAAGAGAAGAACAAAGCATTCTGTACACGAGAATCGACAGTTCAAAAATTTCAACATTTTGATCAAATTGCTCGAAATGTAGAAATCCGTTTTTTCCGATCGACCACTTGACAATGTTGAGTGCTTTACTGAAAAAAAGATCAGGCCAGGTAGAAAATTTTCAAGCCCGAAATCTGCAGAAAGAGCAAGACCCCAATGTGGAGAACGAGCGGTTCTTCCGATTGAATTTCTGATTGGTGTCCTCGGTTGGAAGAACGTCTATACGTGTATGGCTAGCTTTAGGGAGATAGGAAGCTGACAGTAAAGGTAATGAGGTGCAGGCAATTATTTTTGTAATTTATTGCAGACTTTACTTTTTACACTAATGATTAGAGAAATGGGCGAACTGCCGTAAAATTACGGATCGAAGATTCACGGATTTTTAAAAATTTTTTTTAAAAATCCGCAATTAAAGTCAATGAGAAAAAAAACTCTGAAATTTCTGCCTAAAATAAAGGTTAAAAAAAGCAGTGTTAACTTTCTGTAAATGGCTCTGGGACCTGGGAAACACGTCCCTGCGGGAAGAACAGCAAAAAAAATGGAACACGCGGGACTTTTAGCCGTTCAATAATCTTTGAACATTCCAATTCGAGAATCCTCGAATATTTGAGGATCCTCAAATTTGGCCGTTCGAGGATTACCGAACAGCCGGAAATCCTCAAATGTTCAAGGATTTTTTAAAAATTTCCTAACAGGGTTCGGAAAAAGTTTGGAAAGCGGAATTCCGGAAACTCTGTGAGATTCAGTGTGAAACTAGGTTCAGATCCGCAATCTGACCATCTCTACTAATGATTATTAAAATATTTCATATCTTAGGGTTTGAAATTAATAGGTAACAGGTAATATATGTAAAATGAACGTTACATGGCACTTGGAATGCTGTTCATAAAAATAAAATGTATATTTCTCTGTGATTCTTTCAGAACATAGACATGATCATATCAGTGTGGGACCACAACAAAGCAGGAATGAATAAGCAGATAGGGAAAGTGTTTTTGGGATATCATGCCTCAGGAAATGCCTTACGACATTGGTCTGACATGCTGGCCCATCCAAGGAGACCCATGGCACAGTGGCACAATCTCCAATCGGCAGAGGAAGTGAACACAGCTGTGAACCTCATAAATAACGTAAAGCCACCACTATTAAGGAGCTTAAAGGGACACTAAAGAGAAAAAAATTACTTGCCTTTATCCTTTTCTATATTTTTAGTGCTGCCAGGAACTTGCTTCTTTTTGCTCTTAGTGCTTCAACACTAGATCTCCTTGTGTCCTGTTCTGCTCACTCCTAGTGTAAGAAATCATTTCCGACCCCAAAAGAACTGTATATAGTTTTATATCCAATAAATATAGAGATATAAAATTGGGAATTGATTTCTTTAGGTACAGTGATGAATTGAGACTTCAGTAGCACAAACAGCAGCTAACTGCAGGATTGGGTGTTAGCTGTAGGCACAGAAAGAGAACAGAGCAACAGATAATTATGCTTATTCCTTTTCTTGATCTTAAAGGACAACTAAAGCCCCAGAACAACATTGAATTAGAAGGGAGATCTTGTTATAAAAGCAGTTTAAAACCTCTCATTTTGATACTAAACTTACATTTTTTAAAACCTAATGTGAAAGCTTTTTTCCACAGAACACCTGTACATTGTAAGATTCTTCTCTAGTAAGTTGCATTTAGTACATGTGAAAAATAGATTCTGTGAATAAGAGTTTAATAAGTTTTCTAGGCACCAATAAGGAAGTCCCTGAAAAGACTTTGAAAGCTGATTGTTACCATTTATTAACAATTTATTAAAATACAATTTATGAACCATTGAGTGTGAGTTGCTGGAAAACAAACTGCAGGGTAACAAGCAGCTTTTAAAGTCTTATCAGGGACTTCCATATTCCATTTCTTAAGATTCGCTTAGCAAAAAATAAAGTTTCCAAATGTATCTGGATAATCTGCTTGTTCAGTGGTGGCGCATTGAGTAAGGCACCAGGTTTAAAAATACACAATTGAGAAGGTTAATACCCCAGATTTCTTTTTTTTGTTTCTATTATGTCCCAAGCAAAAGATGAAGGTCCTAAATGTACGGAAGTGTTCAGCTTACTCAGTGGTGGCTCACCTTGTAAGATGCTACTTATAGAAACACACAGTCCAGAAGGTTGCAAGTGTGAATCCCCAGTATTATCTTTATTTTTTGTTTCCATTATGTTCATAGTAAAAGATTCTACACGTACCAGCATTCTATAAATTAGCCTAGAGGTAAGAGCTATGCTTTTAACAAGACAGAGTAAATGTACAAGTTGCAGGTTCTATTCCCCAGGAGCATTGAATGTGTTTGAAAACAAAAAACGTCAGGGAGAGGGAGGATCTCTGTGCTAAAATGTCATTGGCTGTCAGCTTCTAGGAAGAAAGGCTGCAACTTCCTTGTTTTAAAATGTTGAGCACTACAGAGCATGTGCCTGTACACAGACACTTAGCTGAGGGTTTACCCAGCTAAGGTGAATTGTGGGAGCTGACCCCTAGTACTCACAAGTTGTTTCCATAAATCACCCAATGGCCACAGCAAAGGGAGAGGTGAGACACAGCTTGTTGTATGTTTGAATGTATGTATGAATGTGCTCTGTCAATTGGGACAATGTTGTCTCGAGACGTTAGTTCTCCTTTAACTTTCTAACATGGAGTTGTTGTTTTATTTCTCAGCATTTCAGTATCACACAGGTGTTCACTGACCACTTGTTCTTTACACATGCTCAGTCCTGATATATTTCAAAAACTTGTTACAGTTGGGCACACCCATTAGTAGCTTCTAGACAATTTTTTTACGGGACAGATTATGCAAGGGAGCATGTAACGAAGGTCAGGGGGTGTGGCCAGTCACTGTCCATACACACAGTTATTTCATCCAGTTCTTCAAGTGGTAACATTTACTTTAATAGCATTTACTATAGTGTTATTTTACAGTTTATTGGTGCTTTTAGAGGGGATATGTTCAGATTATGGAGCGTAAAATGTGGGTTTAATGTTGAATCAATTAGCCATGTAAAGACAGAGAAATATGATGGATAGGAGGGAGGAGCAGTGAGTGATTGACAGTTCTTTACTGAGTAGCTGTGCTACATCCCCATTTGAAAAGCAACTCCCCCTACGGGATCAGCATGTAGTATATTTTATTGCAAAAATTAAGGGTTCAGATGGAGGCCTGGTGGCTAAATTGGAGGACTTCGCAAAAGCCTTTCAAGAATACTATTCTAAATTATACTCAGTAATTTCTCAAGTGCCTACAGAATCCCTAACCCAAATAATTACTTCATACATTCAAAATACACCACTACACACTCTTCAGAAAAAACAACTACAAAACTTAGAAACTTCCTTTACTCAAGAACTAACACATGCAATTAAACTAAACCTATTCAGCAACCTTTAATAATACCTTACAATCCCAATAAACCCCATATCCACTAGAAACATTCAACAGTATATCACCAGACAACCGCTTCACATCACAAACACTAGAAGCACATATTACAGTTATACCCAAACCCCTAAGAGACCCAACTAACTGTGCTACCTATCATCCCATTTCTCTTTAAAAACTGGCTGTAAAGTTATACGCAAAAATGATAGCACTTAGACTACAACATCTTTTGCTTTCTTGGATTCATAATGAACAAGTAGAGTTTGTTCAGGGACAGGAAGCTAGGGACGAAAAAAACAAAGATTGAGGGTAGCACTCCAAAAGTAATTAAATATATTTATAGCAATGGGGGGGTGCAGTGCGAGAATCTATATTGCAGTCACTGAGTGACTTCCTGTATTCCTCTGCCCCTCCCCCTGTCTCTCCCCCTCCCTGTATTAATCATTTATATAGGAAGCCCTATTTATTATTGACAGAAGATGTTTGATCCTTCTTTCTCTTCAACAGTAACGGTATTTAACTATTTATACACTAAACAGGGATTTTTTTTCAGCTGGCCTTATGTATTATAAGAAATAATATGTTACCTACAGTGAAATATATGGATTTACTTCACCTCGGAGTTCCATGCCCTGTATAAAGTACTCGGCCTGCGGCCTTGTGTGTCTATATGGTCATGGAACTCTTCGGTGGCGTAATATTCTTATATTACACTGTAGGCAGCGTATTCTCCTGTATATCATCACAACACAAAGTTTCAGAGAGGGGGGGGTAAAACGTGCTTAATCCGCTGAGCACTATTTTGGAGTGCGACCCTCAATTTTGTTCTTTTGAGACGTATATTCCGGTGAGGGTGGGATACTATTGGAGTCTGTACCCAAGTTTGGACAGAGTGCATGGAACATTGAATAACATTGTGGTAGCACCACATTGTCAATTTAACATAAATAAATGACACCTGAGGAAGGGGACACTCCCCGAAACGTTGTGCAAGCATGTCACTTAATAAACACTAAAAAGCAAGAAGGTTAAAAGTGTACGTTCTTCAACCAAGTGTAAATTACAAGATAAATAAATGACGCCACACAATAACAACCAACACAAAACTTGTAGGTGGAGAAAAGGCCGCAACTTTTTTTTTACTGAAATCAGACCTCATAAACTTTAACATTAACATGGCAGTATTTCCTTTCACTAACCATTCAACACTATAAACAGAGCTGCCTCGTAAGAGCACAGCTGAATATAAAATTAACACAAGCTGCAATGACCATTCCATGTTGAATAAAAGGGAACAGCTTAATGCAGTACATAAATATATTTGTAATAAAGGTGAATATATTTATCTGTTTATCCTTTTTTTTAAAATATAGTAATTCCAGTAATTACCACACTTTTTATGTTTACCAACTTTTTGGGCTGGGAAGGTGGGAGACAAATTTCCTGGCAGCCTTCTCTAAAGTGCTGCTTCTCTATTTGTGTGTGAATCCATCAGTCTATCAGAACCCCCCTCCATTAAGTCCCACTCCCCCTTGTTCCTCCTAAAGGTTTCTAGCATGTGCAGTGGAGTTCCTCCCCTCCATCCTGCTGCTGTTCCATTCATGTAGCTTTAATTTTGTAAAATATGAGGATTATGCTTAAAATGCCCCAATACCTAGGCCTTGCTAGGTTAAACAGTGACAATTCGGATTCTAAAAATACTTTCCAACCTTACATCTTCCGATCGCAAAAGCAGTAGAAGGGGCTGGACCAGCAGCTGCTTAGTGATTGGACAATCACTGACATGGCTTCCGGACCGGCCCATTCTGCGATTTTCGAGTTCCCTGGATAACATTGGTAGATCAGTTTCCTCCATGGTGTTTAGGTACAAACATTTCATACACTAGGGAGAAACTTAACCTGTGCAATTTTGCAAAAGAAAATATAGGAAAATATAGTTTGGAAAATGGTGCTGAGTCACTTAATTGCACAGTGTAAGACTTGGAGCTACCATTAATGCAAATGGCAGAACCATCTTAAAGGGGAAATAAAGGCTAGAAATTTACATTAAAACCAAGGAACCCCAAATCTGTGTATCACACAAATCCCTCCTATGAAGGATAATTACAGTCTAGTAGTGGACCTTTCCTTAAGTATCTTACATTAGGAACTGCTGGCGTGACTTTAAGGTGACATTTAAAGACCTCAGTGGAAACTTGCATCATTGTAGTGTAGCCACAGCCTCAGAGATGATCCCCAACCTCAAAAAAAGAAATCTATTAAAGGGACACAATATTGGTTTTATTAAGTACAGTTAATCTGTAGCTATCATTTACAGATTTACAGCGATGGGAGAACACGTATTCCCCCCTCCCTGTGAATAACAGAACGCCAAATGCTTCATTTGGCTGAATATTGTCCATGTGTAACCAAATCTCACCAATCCAGACAAGGGCATTCATGGTTGGTTTGGCAACATGGAAAGCAATAGAAACATGTGAACCCTGATTTTTTCTTCCCTAAGAAATGATGTCTGTTTTTCCAGGTTTTGGTTTTCCTGATTTTCCCATTTAATCAATGGGTCGGATTAATATGGAACCCACACACTGACCAACTATAGATCAGTCTGAATTGTACTACCAGAAAACACAATATTGGTGCAGCGACACAAAGTGAATGAAAAATCAGTGTTGGAAGTAGGCAGAAGCTGGCTGATTATTTACTATAAAGGAGACATTGGAGTAGTAATGTTATCAGGTCCATGAAGCCCAGAGCTATTGAGCAAATTGCATAATATTACAATGAAATAAAACAAAAACTGGCCTGGCTGCATATGCCGGGTAATGCAACATTCCTCAGTGAGAGTTCCTGTTAGCCTGGTTACATGTCCTAGGGACTTCAAAATGACAAAGCCGGTCTTACACTGTCCTGGTATAAGGTAAATTTGATCCTAATATAACAGACTAGAAACCTGCTGGTTTAAGTGATGTGTTTGGGGGGGGTGACTGGTACTTGGAATCCCCTCTTTCTGCTTGCTCAAAAATTAAGGGTTCAGATGGAGGACTGGTGGCTAACTTGGAGGACTTCGCAAAAGCCTTTCAAGAATACTATTCTAAACTAGAAAGGGAAAGTTTAAGTATAAACTTTGAATTTGGCTTGAAAGACTGTATTTTGGAAGGGAATTTGTGTTTGTGCTGCAGATTTTAAAACTCAATAATGTCAATGATGAGGACATTGTTGTTTTTTACTTACCGTTTAAATATGTCACATGCATTAAAGGTAGGTCAGTTGGTGTGTGTGTATTTATATCAGGTTGGGGGATAAAATACTAACAAAGATTGGTCAAAATTAGTTTTTTTACTTTAGTTGGCTGCCATAGTAATGGATAAGTAGATCAGTAGTGTGTGGTACACTTTCTGGTTGAGAGTTAAAAAAAAAAACAACTTTTTTAGTGATTGGTCAAAATTCGTTTTTTTGACTTTAGTTACCCTTTAATTATGGCTGCAACAGTAATGGAGGGGTAGGTCAGAAGCTGTGTATAGCTGTATCACGTTGGGGGTTAAAAAACAAAGTTTTTTGATTATTGATCAACATTTGCTTTTCTGACTTAGTTACCCTTTACATATGGCTGCCATAGTAATGGATAGTAGATCAGTAGATGTGTGTACCCGTGTCGGGTTGAGAGTTAAAAAAAAAAAACAATTTTTTGATGATGGTCAAATTAGTTTTTTTTACTCTAATCACACTTTAAGTATGACTGCAACAGTAATGGAGGGGTAGTCAATAGCTGTGTATACCTGTATCACATTGGGGGTTAAAAAAACAAAGTTTTTTTGATGATTGATCAAAATTAGCTTTTTTGACTTTAGTTACCCTTTAAAGTATGGCTGCCATAGTAATGGATAAGTAGATCAGTAGGTGTGTGTACCCGTGTCGGTTGAGAGTTAAAAAAAAAATTTTTTGATGATTGGTCAAAATTAGTTCTTTTGACTTTAGTTACCCTTTAAGTATGGCTGCAACAGTAATGAGGGGTAGGGGTCAGTAGCTGTGTATACCTGTATCACATGGGGTTAAAAAAACAAAGTTTTTTGATTATTGATCAAATTTGCTTTTTTGACTTTAGTTACCTTTAAGTATGGCTGCCACAGTAATGGAATAGTAGATCAGTAGGTGTAGGTACCCGTGTCGGGTTGAGGGTTAAAAAAACAAATTTTTTGATTATTGATCAAATTTGCATTTTTGACTTTAGTTACCCTTTAAATTATGGCTCCACAGTAATGGATAGTAGATCGTAGGTGTTTGTGCCTGGGTCTGGTTGAGGGGTTGTCTTTTTTGTGTTTACAAACCATAAAACTATTTTTTAATGAGATAAATCTAAATTAGTTTTTTTACTTTAGTTACCCTTTAAGTATGGCTGCCACTGTAATGGATAAGTAGATCATTAGGTGTGTGTACCCTGGGTCTGGTTGAGGGGTATGTATTTTTTGTGTTTACACCATAAAACTATCTTTATATGAGGTAAATCTAAATTTGTTTTTTTGACTTTAGTTACCCTTAAATATGGCAGCCACCGTAATGGATAAGTAGATCAGTAGGCATGTGAACCTGGGTCGGGTTGAGGGGGGTATGTATTTTTGTGTTTACAACACATAAAACTATCTTTTATTGAGAATAAATCTAAATTAGTTTTTTTTTTACTTTAGTTACCCTTTTAAGTATGGCTGCCACAGTATGGATAAGTAATTAGTAGGTGTGTGTACTCTGGTCTGGTTGAGGTTATGTCTTTTTTGTGTTTATAACCATAAAACTATCTTTTTTTGAGGAGAAATCTAAATTAGTTTTTTTGACTTTATTACCCCTTTATATGGCTTCCATGGGAATGGAAAGGTAGGTCATGTAGGTGGGTGTACCTGGATCTGTGTGAGGTTGGGTATCACCATTTGTTTTATGACCATGAAAAAAACTGTTTTGAAATATCCACATTTGAGGATTGTTACCATTATGTCCTGGGAAAAAATATTCGAAAATTCGCCGATAAACGTCGTAACGCTTCCGCGGATTCCTTAGCTAGAAGATAGCAAACTTCTCCATATGCCCCGCACATCTGTACCGAATTTCATTGTGTCTAGCTCAAAAACTGTGGGAGGAGTACAGTCCAAAAAAGCGGAAGAATAAAACGGAAGAAAAAGAAGAAGAAGAAGAAAATAAATAGAAAGAACAGTAATTTGGCTTTTCAGCCAAATTAATATTACTCAGTAATTTCTCAAGTGCCTACAGATCCCTAACCCAAATAATTACTTCATACATTCAAAATACACCACTACACACTCTTCAGAAAAACAACTACAAAACTTAGAAACTTCATTTACTCAAAGAACTACCACATGCAATTAACTAAACCTATTCAGCAACCTTTATAATACCTTACAATCCCAATAAACCCCATTCACTAGAAACATTCAACAGTATATCACCAGACAACCCCTTCGCTCACAAACACTAGAAGCACATATTACAGTTATACCCAAACCCCTAAAGACCCAACTAACTTGCTACTATCATCCCATTTCTCTTTAAAAACTGGCTGTAAAGTTTATACGCAAAATGATAGCACTTAGACTACAACTCTTTTGCTTTCTTGGATTCATAATGACCAGTAGAGTTTGTTCAGGGACGGGAAGCTACGGACGAAAAAACAAAGATTGAGGGTAGCACTCCAAAAGTAATTAAATATATTTATAGCAATGGGGGGGGGTGCAGTGCGAGAATCTATATTGCAGTCACTGAGTGACTTCCTGTATTCCTCTGCCCCTCCCCCTGTCTCTCCCCCCTCCCTGTATTAACATTATTTAGGAAGCCCTATTTATTATTGACAGAAGATGTTTGATCTTCTTCTCTTCAACAGTTAACGGTTTTAACTATTTATAACACTAACAGGGATTTTTTTTTCGGCTGGCCTTATGTATTATAAGAAATTATGTTACCCTACAGTGTAATATATGGTTTACTTCACCTTGGATTTCCATGCCCTGTATAAAGTACTCGGCCTGCGGCCTTGTGTGTCTATATGGTCATGGACTCTTCGGTGGCGTAATATTCTTATATTACACTGTAGGCAGCGTATTCTCCTGTATATCATCACAACACAAAGTTTCAGAGAGGGGGGGGAAAACGTCTTAATCCGCTGACACTATTTGGAGTGCGACCCTCATTTTGTTCTTTTGAGATGTATATTCCGGTGAGGGTGGATACTATTGAATCTGTACCCAAGTTTGGACAGAGTGCATGGAACATTAATAACATTGTGGTAGCACCACATTGTCAATTTAACATTAAATGACACCTGAGGAAGGGGACACTTCCCGAAATGTTGTGCACTCATGTCCTTAATAAACACTAAAGCGAAGGTTAAAAGTGTACGTTCTTCAACCAAGTGTAAATTACATAAATAAAATGACGCCACACAATAACACACAACAAAACTTGTAGGTGGAGAAAAGGCCGCAACTTTTTTTTTTACTGAAATCAGACCTTATAAACTTTAACATTAACATGGCATTATTTCCTTTCACTAACCATTCAACAACTAAACAGAGCTGACCTGTTGCTGATACTCGGCTGACTAAAATTAACTTAGAACCCTTTTCCTTTAACCCCTAGATTAACTGTACAATGAACAGGCAGACACACAATCTTTTGGGTGAAATAAATGGCCACAGCTTTATTGACACATGTAACAAATCAAGTGATCAATTAAATTATTCAACTTAATAATTTGCAATCCTTGCATATTAATTAGATATAAACCCCAACTAGCCGTAGCCATTGCTGAATGCCAAGCCTCTGGATCCCCAGAGGGCATGTAACAGCTCCACATAAACTCTGTCAAGGATCCCCCCGCCACCAGAGTTCTGTAGGCCTACACGGAACTCCGTCCGCCACCCAACAATACAGTGCCTGCTCTATAACCTCTCTCAAACCAGTTAAGAAGATATCGAGCCCGATATCATTCAGTTGCACTCCATCTTGCCTCATCAGGGGAGGTATAAGGTAAATTTGATCCTAATATAACAGACTAGAAACCTGCTGGTTTAAGTGATGTGTTTGGGGGGGGTGACTGGTACTTGGAATCCCCTCTTTCTGCTTGCTCAAAAATTAAGGGTTCAGATGGAGGACTGGTGGCTAACTTGGAGGACTTCGCAAAAGCCTTTCAAGAATACTATTCTAAACTAGAAAGGGAAAGTTTAAGTATAAACTTTGAATTTGGCTTGAAAGACTGTATTTTGGAAGGGAATTTGTGTTTGTGCTGCAGATTTTAAAACTCAATAATGTCAATGATGAGGACATTGTTGTTTTTTACTTACCGTTTAAATATGTCACATGCATTAAAGGTAGGTCAGTTGGTGTGTGTGTATTCATATCAGTTTGGGGGATAAAATACTAACAAAGATTGGTCAAAATTAGTTTTTTGACTTTAGTTGGCTGCCATAGTAATGGATAAGTAGATCAGTAGGTGTGTGTACCCGTGTTGGGTTGAGAGTTAAAAAAAAACAACTTTTTTGATGATTGGTCAAAATTAGTTTTTTTGACTTTAGTTACCCTTTAAGTATGGCTGCAACAGTAATGGAGGGGTAGGTCAGCTCTGCCCCTCCCCCTGTCTCTCCCCCTCCCTGTATTAATCATTTATATAGGAAGCCCTATTTATTATTGACAGAAGATGTTTGATCCTTTTATATAGGAAGCCCTATTTATTATTGACAGAAGATGTTTGATCCTCCTTTCTCTTCAACAGTAACGGTATTTAACTATTTATACACTAAACAGGGATTTTTTTTCAGCTGGCCTTATGTATTATAAGAAATAATATGTTACCTACAGTGAAATATATGGATTTACTTCACCTCGGAGTTCCATGCCCTGTATAAAGTACTCGGCCTGCGGCCTTGTGTGTCTATATGGTCATGGAACTCTTCGGTGGCGTAATATTCTTATATTACACTGTAGGCCGCGTATTCTCCTGTATATCATCACAACACAAAGTTTCAGAGAGGGGGGGGGGGTAAAACGTGCTTAATCCGCTGAGCACTATTTTGGAGTGCGACCCTCATTTTTGTTCTTTTGAGATGTATATTCCGGTGAGGGTGGGATACTATTGGAGTCTGTACCCAAGTTTGGACAGTGTGCATGGAACCATGAATAACATTGTGGTAGCACCACATTGTCAATTTTCTCCTGTATATCATCACAACACAAAGTTTCAGAGAGGGGGGGGGGTAAAACGTGCTTAATCCGCTGAGCACTATTTTGGAGTGCGACCCTCATTTTTGTTCTTTTGAGACGTATATTCCGGTGAGGGTGGGATACTATTGGAGTCTGTACCCAAGTTTGGACAGAGTGCATGGAACCATGAATAACATTGTGGTAGCACCACATTGTCAATTTAACATAAATAAATGACACCTGAGGAAGGGGACACTCCCCGAAACGTTGTGCAAGCATGTCACTTAATAAACACTAAAAAGCAAGAAGGTTAAAAGTGTGCGTTCTTCAACCAAGTGTAAATTACAAGATAAATAAATGACACCACACAATAACAACCAACACAAAACTTGTAGGTGGAGAAAAGGCCCCAACTTTTTTTTTACTGAAATCAGACCTCATAAACTTTAACATTAACATGGCAGTATTTCCTTTCACTAACCATTCAACACTATAAACAGAGCTGCCTCGTAAGAGCACAGCTAAATATAAAATTAACACAAGCTGCAATGACCATTCCATGTTGAAGAAAAGGGAACAGCTTAATGCAGTACATAAATATATTTGTAATAAAGGTGAATATATCTGTTGTATTCAATTAGATCAACTGGACTTGAAATGTAGTTCTTGAAGACGTTTCGCTAGTCATCCGACTGGCTTTCTCAATTCAGAATGACTTGTACAAGAATCTGTGGCAATTATGTACCCTGGAAAATCACAATTAGCATATCACAGCCAGGTGTTAAGGGTGTGATTAGATAGTGGCTAATGCCACACTTTTTATGTTTACCAACTTTTTGGGCTGGGAAGGTGGGAGAAAAATTTCCTGGCAGCCTTCTCTAAAGTGCTGCTTCTCTATTTGTGTGTGAATACATCAGTCTATCAGAACCCCCCTCCATTAAGTCCTACTCCTCCTTGTTCCTCCTAAAGGTTTCTTGCATGTGCAGTGGAGTTCCTCCCCTCCATCCTACTGCTGTTCCATTCATGTAGCTTTAATTTTGTAAAATGCTTAAAATGCCCCAATACCTAGGCCTTGCTAGGTTAAACAGTGACAATTCGGATTCTAAAAATACTTTCCAACCTTACATCTTCCGATCGCAAAAGCAGTAGAAGGGACTGGACCAGCAGCTGCTTAGTGATTGGACAATCACTGACATGGCTTCCGGACCGGCCCATTCTGCGATTTTCGAGTTCCCTGGATAACATTGGTAGATCAGTTTCCTCCATGGTGTTTAGGTACAAACATTTCATACACTAGGGAGAAACTTAACCTGTGCAATTTTGCAAAAGAAAATATAGGAAAATATAGTTTGGAAAATGGTGCTGAGTCACTTAATTGCACAGTGTAAGACTTGGAGCTACCATTAATGCAAATGGCAGAACCATCTTAAAGGGGAAATAAAGGCTAGAAATTTACATTAAAACCAAGGAACCCCAAATCTGTGTATCACACAAATCCCTCCTATGAAGGATAATTACAGTCTAGTAGTGGACCTTTCCTTAAGTATCTTGGTATAAGGTAAATTTGATCCTAATATAACAGACTAGAAACCTGCTGCTTTAAGTGATGTGTTGGGGGGGGGGGGGGTGACTGGTACTTGGAATCCCCTCTTTCTGCTTGCTCAGTGTAGTCTGCTATTCCACTTTTCATGGTGCCGATAAATTGTTACATAGATGGTTAAATAGATTGTTACATTGTTAAAGGGCATGTCCACCCTTATGATAAACTTTTATCATATAATAGAATAACTTCCCCCAGCCCCAACCGCTATAAAATAAATTTAAGAAAGTGCCCCGATGTTTACTTACCTTCCCTCTCTCCCCGGCCCGGCCCGGCCTGGCCTTCTGCTTGCAAGACGCGGCTGCCAGCTTTTCAGAATGCTGGGGGAGAGAGGGAAGGTAAGTAGAGTTCGGGGGTCTTTCTTAAAATTATTTTTTAGCGGTTGGGGCTGGGGGAAGTTATTCTATTATATGGGCAAGGGGTTTTATGGTAGGGGGAGGGATCGCAAAACGGGAGGGAGAGGTAGGGGATGGGAAGGGGAGAAGGGCTGCAGTACGCATGCCAAACTTCTCCCGGAGGCCAGATAGGAGGCAGAGTCCTATATGGACTCTGCTATCCTCCTGGTGGGCAGTTTTTGGGACTTTGGGGGGGACGACTACAGGAGAACCGTATGGAGCTGGGATGTGAGGTAAGTCTGCCCAGTGATTTAAAGCAGCATAGAGAACAACATTAACCCTGCAGCTGCCTGATGTGATTGTTGAGACTGGGTTTATATACAATACTTACTGTACCTACCCCACTGTGGTGGAGCTTATTGAGCAGGAATAGGGACATTGAGAAATCCTGGAGGTGTTGGTATAGCTGTCAACACTGCATTATATTATATATAATAATATAATACATAAGTGTGATATTTTATAATGGGAGCTGCAGTGGTATATCCTTATAAAAATCACTCAGCTATGTCACTAAGTGACTCAGTTCTTATATTTCTTATATCACACTGCTCCGCCCATTCCAGTGCTTATGCCTGAACAATGACTCAGCGTTTTTTGCAGTGTTTTGGGGGTGGACATGCCCTTTAATTTAGTTGTGACTGAGAAGCTTTTTTTTGTTTCAAATAAGTATCCAGTCTGCCCAGTGATTTAAAGCAGCATAGAGAACAACATTAATCCTGCAGCTGCCTGATGTGATTGTTGAGACTGGGTTTATATACAATACTTACTGTACCTACCCCACTGTGGTGGAGCTTATTGAGCAGGAATAGGGACATTGAGAAATCCTGGAGGTGTTGGTATAGCTGTCAACACTGCATTATATTATATATAATACATAAGTGTGATATTTTATAATGGGAGCTGCAGTGGTATATCCTTATAAAAATCACTCAGCTATGTCACTAAGTGACTCAGTTCTTATATTTCTTATATCACACTGCTCCGCCCATTCCAGTGCTTATGCCTGAACAATGACTCAGCGTTTTTTGCAGTTTTTAACTTCACTAACGGAACCTGCTGGAGATGCTTTCTGTCACTTCATAACCAATGTCTCTCTCCTCCTTTGTTTAACCGCATAGATGCTGGGCTGGGATGTTCCTTTCTACTGGGTTTACAGAAGGTAGCTTGGGGGGGTTTAAGGTGGGAATAGGGACAAGGCTAGAATATAAAATTGAATGGGTTGAAGGAATCCGATACTTATGTATTATAAGAAATAATGCGCCCCTTCACATTATATAAGAACATTACACCACCTCGGAGTTCACTGACCTGTATAAAAGAACTCGGCCTACGGCCTCGTGCTTCTATATAGTCAGGGAACTCCTCGGTGGCATAATATCCTTATATTACACTGTAAGGGGTGCATTATTTCTTATATATTATATATACACAGGAGTGATGGTTCTGTATATTCTTTATACAGAACAATAATTCAATGTGTGCATACATTGTCCAATGTTATCGGCTCCCTCTAATGTAGTAAAGGTAGCTGGTAATGGACATTTTCCGCCTTGCCCGATAGGTCCTGATACTGACAATATTCATCAAATCTGTCAGATCTACAATCAGTGTCACAGCTCTGACTTTGAGAGACACAATGGTAATATAGCAAAAATGTGGATTTCTCAGTTAAACAGAACATAAATTAATATACTTTATGACAGAAGTAAATGTGAAATCTGTATTGGATAACTGTGATGATAATCATGGCATTTAGAGAATACTTCTAATATTATTACATGATGCATATATAATAGAATATATGGATGTATTTGGTCCTACTCCCCCTAGAAAATCCTGCACTTATGATGTACTGTATGTACTGTATTAGACAAACTCACACAAAATGGGATAATGAGTGTCCATTTGTAAAGTGATTAAGGTAAAATCAAACAAAAAGATTCTAGTCTGCCTTTATACGATGTCAGTCATGACAGATACCAAGGAAACACTGCCCCCTGGTGACCAAATTGTCACAATTACAGAGCGATTTGTTAAAGCAGAAATAAAGTCTCCAGACACATTGTCCCAAAAGACAGAGCACATTAACAAACAAACCACAAGCTATGTCTCACCTCTTCCTTTGTTGTGGCTGTTGGGTGATTTCTGAAATTAACCTGTGGGTACTAGGGGTCAGCTCCCACAATCCATCTTAGCTGGGTAAACACTTAGTGACTGCATACAAGCACATGCTCTGTAGTATTCAACAGATCAAAACAACAAAGTTGCAGCCTAAAAGCTGACAGCCAATCACTTAAAGGGCATGTCCACCCTTATAAAAAAATTTTTTCCCTATATAGTTTGCCTTCCCCCAGCCCAAACTATATAAATAATTTTAAGAAACTGCCCAGATCTTACTTACCTTCCCTCTCTCTCCGATGCCTGGCCGGCCTTCTGCTTGCAAGACACTGCAAGCAGGGGGCGGGACCTGGCAGCCGCACCGTGATTGGCGAGAGGCAGCCAATCACGGACGCGGCTGCGGCTTCTCAGAATGCCGGGGGAGAGAGGGAAGGTAAATAGAATTCGGGGGACTTTGTTAAAATTATTTTGGACAAGGGTTGGTTTTTATGGTAGGGGGAGGGATCGCAAAACGGGGGAGGAGAGGGAGGGGGAGGGAGAAGGGCTGCAGTACGCATGCCAACTTCTCCCGGAGGCGAGACAAGAGGCAGAGTCCTATATGGACTCTGCTATCCTCCTGGTGGGCAGTTTTTGGGACTTTTTGGGGGGGACTACAGGAGAACCATATGGAGCTGGGATGTGAGGTAAGGATTTTATTACATACATGGTGGGCCATTAGGGGGGGGGGTTAAGTTTGGGTGGACATGCCCTTTAACAGCACAGAGATTATTCCCCTCCCTGACACAGAACAGGGATTTCAGCTTTTTGTTTTCAAACATATTCAATTCTCCTGTCCTAACAATGATATAATCCTTTAATAAAAAAGGAAAGTAATCTTTGTGGCGTATTTCTTAGCTACCATGGATGTAATAAACATCATATTAATATTTCAGTAAAAATAAAAACAAGTCTGGGGAATTGAACCTGCAACTTCTACATTCACTTTGTCTTGCTAAAAGTAGAGATTTGACCTCTAGCCAGAGAACCTATGAAGGATACTAGTACATATATGTTTTTACTATGTGAAACATAATAGAAACCTTCTGAACTATTTATTTGTAAAACTGGCACCTTACCAGGGGCGCCACCACTGAATAAGCATTGAATTCATGTACATTTAGAAGATTTATCTTTTGCTAGGAACAGAATAATAAAAATATGAAAGTTCCTGATAAGCCATTGAACTTACCAGCAAATCACACTGACTGATAAATAAACTGCAGGGTAACAAGCAGCTTCCAAAGTCTTATCAGGGGCTTTCGCATTGGTGTGGAGACATCTTTATAGAAAATACATAAATATAGAAAATGTACATAATATAACTTTCTAGAGAAGAATCTTACAATATATAGGTGTTCTGGTTAGAAAAGCTTTCACATAAGTTTATTTAAATTTAGCTGTCCTCGGTCTCTGAATTCACACCAATGTGCCCCAGTACACACCGGGGTAGAGATATGTGGTAGTTTATAAATATGTTGCATTACATATAATAGTAAATAATGCTGGACATGCACTAGCTCAACATTTGATGATTTCGACTCAACATAAACCATAAATCATGGTTCCACAGTGCCTTACCAATTGACAATTACAGAATAATATTATACACGTTCTAATCTGTGGGTTTGTAAATGTTGGTGGCCAGCATAAGTATCCTGTAAAATATTAACTGGCCATATTGCCATATTGAATTCTTGGTGACCATTAAGGACAAGTAATTTGCAGGACTAAACATTTCTTATAAGGTTTTAAAACCCTGTGCCCCACTGCAGAATTGTTGAAATATTTTCTTTACCCTCTAGGCAGTCTATATCACCTATTGATGCCATATCATTACATATTGATAACCTTTTGTCATCTAGACCACCAGTTTCTTGAAATAAACCAGCACAAATATTGACAACCATTTTTATACCAGACTTTAACATGCAGAATATAAAGATTGTTAGGCCAATTGTTAGATGGTGGTCCAACAATTTTTATCAATTATCGCCAAAAGTCAAGCTGTTGGGCTACTGACGATGCAGCATAATCTTTACTATAGAGAGAGGAGGGGGAGAAACTGTGAAACCCCTGTGCCTCCCTGATATAACTTAGTGTACTGGTAGGGGCTAGGCCACACTAATGCTTTTTTCATGCATTTGCATGCGTGATTTGAAAGAAAATGGAAATTGCGGGAATGTGAGAAAATACGATTGCGTGACAACACGCCGGAATCGCACACGCAGTCACGCGATTCCAGTGCAGTTGGGCCTCAGCCTGAAGGATGAAAGCCTTCACATGTTAGGCAGAGTACACACCAGCAAATTTTCCCTCCTGTTGTTAGTCTGTCTGGTGGTAACTAAACTTTCACTACAAAAATCACCACTTGGAGCATTAGGTATTACTATGATACCAGGTAGATCAAGGGTGCAAACATATCTTTGCTTTTGTCATATTGGGGGGTGGGGCATATTTTTGCTATAAAATGTAACTTAAATCCCATTACTACAGTATTTCATGTGTTTGATTGTGAATGTGTTTGATGGATTATATGGTGAATAATGCTCCTTCTAATATGGGAATATCAAACTTGCAGCACTCCGGATGTTTGAAAACAACAACTCCCAGTATTCTCTAGGTGCAGTACCCAGAAGTTGCAGTTTTCAAATGTGTGGAGGGCGCAAGTTTGACATCCCTGCTCTCTTTTACGCAGATGTCGTACCTTGGAACTCCAGATGTTTTAGAAATCTTGGTTGCAAGGCATTGTGGTAGTTGTAGTTTCTAAAACATTTGGTATGTAAAGTTTCTGCCAAGGAGACTGTAACAACACATAAGGATATTAGAAGAATTTCCATGACCATGTAAAGTATTATAAAGTAGGTGTAACGTTATTTCCTATAATAAACCATATTCAGTGAGTCATGTGACACTGACATCACAAACCACTGTTTATAAGGATATAACTTCCAATTCTTATTATATTCATTCCCTTTTACCTTTCATCTACAAATGGTACATGTTTTAATGAAATGTTAATGCTCCAAAGGTTGGAGGTTACAATTACACAGGGCAACAATACATGGCTAGAAGTGACAGGTAAACTGGACTACAGCTCCCATCAACCTCCACCAGAATGTCCGAACACTAGATTTAGTTATATTGCCATAATCGCTGTCAGGGGGTGTACAATGGATAGTATAATAACACTTATTCACACAACATGGGAAATGTTTACTATAAATTCCCCATCGTGCACTACAAACCTTCATCTCCCATAGACTAACATTGACAACAGCTGCCCAGCCCCTCATTGATTCAGCCAACTGGAAAGCTCTGGAACTCTCAAAGGTCCGCGCTGATTGGATGAAAGTCGCAGCAGAAGGTCCGTCCACGCCCCCTTACGTAACGTCACGGCCAGAACTCCGCGGTCATTGGTCGATGTTCGTAGAAGCCTCGCAAAGGGAATATACAGAAAGAGGCGCGAACGTTAGTCAGTACCTGACAGGAGGAGAAGTGACATTGTGAAGGCTGCACCGTGACTTACTGTCTACACACCTGTATTCTCACCATCCGGGGAAATGGCCAGCAAAGGAGGAGTTGCCATTGGTATTGACCTGGGGACCACATACTCCTGCGTCGGGGTCTTCCAGCACGGCAAAGTGGAGATCATCGCTAACGACCAGGGGAACCGCACCACCCCCAGCTACGTGGCCTTTTCGGACTCTGAGAGGTTGATAGGCGATACTGCCAAGAACCAAGTGGCACTCAATCCCCACAACACGGTCTTCGATGCCAAGAGACTGATCGGCAGGAAGTTTGAGGACCCGGTGGTTCAGTCCGACATGAAGCACTGGCCCTTCCAAGTGATCAGTGAGGGGGGGAAGCCTAAAGTCAAGGTGGAGTACAAAGGGGAGGAGAAGACCTTCACCCCTGAGGAAATCTCCTCCATGGTCCTGACTAAAATGAAGGAAACGGCCGAGGCCTATTTGGGCAACTCTGTAACCAATGCAGTGATCACTGTGCCGGCTTACTTCAACGATTCCCAGAGACAGGCCACCAAGGATGCAGGGGTCATTGCTGGTTTAAATGTGCCGAGGATAATCAATGAGCCGACCAAGGCCGCCATCGCCTACGGACTGGATAAAAGCACCAGAGAATGCAATGTCCTCGATTTTGATCTGGGGGGCGGCAGGTTTGATGTCTCCATTCTTACCATTGATGACGGAATCTTCGAAGTCAAAGCCACGTCCGGAGACATCCATCTTGGAGGAGAGGACTTTGATAACCGCATGGTGATCCACTTTATGGAAGCGTTCAAGCGCAAACACAAGAATGACTTGTCGCCAAATAAAAGGGCCCTCAGAAGGCTCAGGACGGCCTGCGAGAGAGCCAAGCGCACCCTGTCTTCCAGCACCCAGGCCAGTATTGAAATCGATTCTCTCTACGAAGGTATCGACTTCTACACTTCCATCACCAGGGCCCGGTTTGAAGAGCTGTGCTCAGATCTGTTCAGGGGAACCCTGGAACCCGTTGAAAAAGCCCTGAGAGATGCCAGGTTAGAGAAGTCCCAGATACATGACATCGTTCTGGTAGGAGGTTCCACTCGGATCCCTAAAGTTCAAAAACTGCTGCAAGATTTCTTTAATGGCAGAGAACTGAACAAAAGCATCAATCCGGATGAAGCTGTGGCTTATGGTGCAGCTGTCCAAGCCGCTATTTTAATGGGTGACAATTCTGAGAATGTGCAAGATCTGATGTTGTTGGATGTGGCTCCTCTTTCACTGGGGTTAGAAACTGCTGGAGGGGTAATGACTGTTCTTATCAAACGCAACACAACCATAAACAATGGTGGAGGTGCACTCTACCCAACTGTGGGTGCAGACACCTCTGTAGGTTCTTCCCTTAGGAACCAGTGGTTTTGCAGGAAAAAAGGTAGCTGAGGGTCGCACTCCAAATCATTTAGAAAATTTTATTGTGAACGTTTCGGGGGGATACCCCAAGGGGGGGATACCCCCTTGGGGTATCCCCCCGAAATGTTGTGACGTGGATATGTGTGGTTCACAATAAAATTTTCTAAATGATTTGGAGTGCGACCCTCAGCTACCTTTTTTCCTGCAACACAACCATACCCACAAAGCAGACACAGATCTTCACCACCTATTCTGACAACCAGCCAAGTGTCCTGATCCAGGTGTATGAGGGAGAGAGAGCCATGACCAAAGATAGCAACCATCTGGGCAAGTTCGACCTGAGTGGGATCCCTCCAGCTCCCCGTGGTGTGCCACAGATTGAAGTTACGTTTGATATCGATGTTGACGGAATCCTCAATGTCTCTGCTGTTGATAAAAGCTCAGGGAAGCAGAATAAAATTATCATCACTAATGAGAAAGGTAGGCTGAGCAAGGAGGAGATAGAGAGGATGGTGCTGGAAGCTGAGATGTACAGATCTGATGATGAAGCACAGAGAGAGAAAATTGCTGCCGAAAACTCCCTGGAGTCCTACGCCTTTAACATGAAAAGCACAATGGAGGATGATAATGTTGAGGACAAGATGGGTGAGAGTGACAGGAAGGCCATCATTGACAAATGCAAAGAGGTCATTGCATGGCTAGAACAGAACGAACTTGCTGAAAAGGAGGAATATACCAAGAAACAGCAAGATCTGGAAAAGTTGTGTAACCCCATTATTACCAAACTGTATCAAGGTGGAATGCCCGGGACAGGCTGCAATTCTGAAACCAAACAGGGGCCTACTATTGAAGAAGTTGACTGAATGTAACGTTATAGAAACTGTAACTTTGTTGTTTAACAAAATACTTGGTTTAATGTTCTAATGTAAAATGTTGTGTTCTTGAATTCTATTTGCACTGGATTTTCTTGTTTATATTTTTACACTAAAGTTACATTATTGAAGCATACTCATTTTTGTTTCTTGGTTTGTACATTGTATAGCTTACACTGAGTTCCTTCTCCTTCATTGAAAACTTTTTTGCTTAATCTGTTTCAGAAATATAATTTCCCACATACTCCACACATCTTGTACTGGAAATGATATTTCTGAACAACTGTAGCACAGGTAGATATACTAGTATATTATCATTTTAATAATGGTTAATTTATGAAGGATAATTTTATCCCTGATCAATATCATTGATCTGTAGCTTATTGTATTTGAGTTATTTCTCCCTAATGAGCAATCATTAACTTCCCGTAAGATAACTTTGCAGTCAGGATTGGTTCTCTTTTAGGTTATGCACTAACATTTTTAAGGATACCAATGCATTGCATATTTGGGGTAAATTATAGGTGTAGAACCAATGGTCAAGAAAGGGACACATTCTTAATATGCAAGGCTGTTTAAAGAACCTGTCCAGCCAAAAAAAGAAATTTTACTTTTAGGTGTACCCCCACCACCCCAACATCATTTTGATTTAATTTACCTTCCCCAAACTCCCCTGAAATGACTTACCAGACCCAGTCCTTTGCAGCTTAGGTGCTGCCTCCTGCTGCTGTTTCAAGCAAGCACAGCAGCAGGGAGGCACTTTCTGGTTGTGGCTGTCAGCTATTCTCTGTGATATCACAACACAACAGTTGACAACCAGGAAGCAGAACGGCAATTTTAAGTTTATTCGGAGGTATCTTTAGGGAATGTGATTAAAAAATGTAAAACACGCTTTAATTTCTATCTGTGGGTATCCAGATGTAAAAAAAAAACAATCACAAACTCCACGCACTGTTTGCTGAATTACTGAATTCAAAAAATTGAAAATTAATATATCTTACCCATAAAAATGGTGCTAATTTTGCCCCAACCAATCAGATCTTATTTAACAGTTAATAGCGAATATCTGATTGGTTGGGGCAAAATTAGCACCATTTTTAACAATAAGAACTTTAATTGAATAACCCTGGTAGTTCTTTGTTAATTGAGCGAACATTACTGATTGACATTTGGAGTCTAGAAGGATTTTTTTCTTCCAGCTGGGGTTTTCCTTCCTCTGGGGAAACTGTTAGGTAGGGTAGGATAACATGGTTGGGCTAGATAGATATAGGTCTTTATTCAACCTCCAATAATATGAAATGAATTACGGTGGGCAGTGTCCTCCCCAGAATTTTTTCAGCCGGGTGGCATGAAAAAGTAGCTGGGTGTGGTGTGACGGGAAATTGGTGGTGGGGAAAAATGTGCACTGCTTTATGCTCATTATATAGGTCAGGGATGTCTAACTTTCGTTCCACTAGATGTTTAAAAACTATAACTCCCAGCATTCCGTGGTTGTAGAATGCAGGGGGTTTGTTGTTCGGCAGCACCCGCAGGGAGTTTAGTTCGGCAAAATCTGAAGGCAACCCAGATGTAATATAGCAGCGCAAGCACATGTGCCACCATTTTGTGGCCTTAGGGATCTTGGAAAAGCTAGTTAACATGCTAAAATATCTTGCAAGTGTATTGGTACACCATTAAACCTACATCTAAATTCTTTCAAATCACAAGTGTTCCCTCTAGAAATTTTTTCCGGCCGGGTGGCATGAAAAAGTAGCCGGGTGGGCCGCCCGGCTAAAAGACCCTAGGGAGAACACTGCAAATGAATAACTTTTATTGAACCATCAAACAGCAAACAGCATTTTGGGGGGCTCCTTCCCCTTCATCAGGCCTGTATGCCCTAGTGAGTACTAGGAGGCAGGGCAGATGGGGGAACAAGTGGGAGGGTTTGTCTTACTGCTTCTCTTCTATTGCAAACAGGTAGTAGGAGTACTGTCTCTGGCAGTACAGTGCCCTTTCAATGGAAATCTGGCTTCAGCAGACTAAAGGGCCTGACCAGTGCAGTAAGCAATGTATCTTGGTCTTTAAAAAGAGAGGGTCAATGTATCAATAAGGCTAATCCACATCCAGGGATATTTTTACCATTACCCATTGCGCACTATTGTGTGATCGCATCACAAACAGACAGAACGCACGTAAAACACGGTTTTTACAAGTGCTTTGGTGTTCTCATTCTTACCGCTGTGGCAGAGAAACAGATGTGACATTCGTATGGATGTTATTCCTCTATGATACTTTCTGCTAACACTCGCATATGGATTTAAATTTACTAATCCACTCAAAAATTGTGTTGGATATTTATTCCCTGCAAACAGATGTCACATAGTATGTGCCCTTTCAGACAGAATAGGAGGAAACATGTAAACCAGGTTTCACTAAACTTCAAAATTAACAGGCCACTTTACCCCAAATACAGGTTTTGGAATCTATTAAAAATCTATAATTTACTGTAAGGTTAACTTGCTGCTCCACCTCCCATTCTTACTTACAATGGCGATATTCATATATATATATATTAAGATGCCCTCACTGACAGCTCCCAGTTCACCCCCAGGTCTTGCCACCTCTTTCCATAATGTTGGCGCAGCTATCTTTACCATGAATATCGTTTAAGTAAGAACAGGAGGAAGGAAGTATTTTGAGGGTAACGTGTCCATTTAACCTTTTATTTGCTTCTATTCAATGTACAGTCTCCAGTCCTATTTCCTCACAGTAATTAGTACTGCTCTGTGCAGTTCCCGGTATTGGTTCTGCCATCTTGTAGCCCAGGGGTGAGGACTAATCATTAAAGGGAGAGTTAATTTAATGCTGTAACTAAACGAAAATTTACAAAACAAAGTTAATAAAGTCACGTCCGTAAGCTTTTCTGATAGCTATAGGTATAAAGGTTGGACTAGATGGACGTATGTCTTTATACAACCTCCAATACTATGTTACTCTGTAACTGTTATACAGACATTATGTGTAGGGTATAAGGTTGCACTAGATGGATGTGTGTCTTTATACAACCTCCAATACTATATTACTATGTAACTGTTATACAGACATTATGGGTAGGGTATAAGTTTGGACTAGATGGATGTGTGTCTTTATACAACCTCCAATACTATGTTACTGTTATACAGACATTATGGGTAGGGTATAAGGTTGCACTAGATGGATGTGTGTCTTTATACAACCTCCAATACTATGTTACTGTTATACAGACATTATGGGTAGGGTATAAAGGTTGGACTAGATGGACATGTGTCTGTATACAACCTCCAATACTATGCAACCATTTGACAGACATTATGGGTGGGATATAAAGGTTGGAAAGGATAGACGTATGTCTTTGTACAACCTCCAATACTATGATACTATGTTTCTGTTATACAGACATTATGGGTAGGGTATAAAGGTTGGACTAGATGGACGTATGCCTTATACAACCTCCAATACTATGTTACTATGTAACTGTTATACAGACATTATGGGTAGGGTATAAAGGTTGGACTAGATGGGCGTATGTCTTTATACAACCTCCAATACTATGTTACTATGTAACTGTTATACAGACATTATGGGTAGGGTATAAAGGTTGGACTAGATGGGCGTATGTCTTTATACAACCTCCAATACTATGTTACTATGTAACTGTTATACAGACATTATGGGTAGGGTATAAAGGTTGGACTAGATGGGCGTATGTCTTTATACAACCTCCAATACTATGTTACTATGTAACTGTTATACAGACATTATGGGTAGGGTATAAAGGTTGTACTAGATGGACGTGTGTCTTTATACAACCTCCAATACTATGTTAACATGTAACTGTTATACAGACATTATGGGTAGGGTATAAAGGTTGGAAAGGATACAATACTATGTTACTATGTTTCTGTTATACAGACATTATGGGTAGGGTATAAAGGTTGTACTAGATGGGCGTGTGTCTTTATACAACCTCCAATACTATGTTACTATGTAACTGTTATACAGACATTATGGGTAGGGTATAAGGTTGGACTAGATGGATGTGTGTCTTTATACAACCTCCATTACTATGTTACTATGTAACTGTTACACATCCATCTAGTCCAACCTTATACCCTACCCATAATGTCTGTATAACAGTTACTGTTAACAGAGCTTGTTATTTCGTAAATTAAGATACTAAAATGATGAAAGGACAAGTACGGAAGTTTCTAAAAAGTCAATTTAAAGCCCAAGTGCAGTTACATTGCCTGGAGGAAAATATTGAGCTACCTGCTGGATTTTACTTTCATCAGAAAGTCTTGCCCAACGTTGGGTTAAACTGTCTGCAGACTTATTAGAAAATCCTGAACTTTAGTTTAGAAAATATTGTATTTTTCATAAACATGTAGTTAGGTCTCCGCTCCTTTAAATGAAACTATAATTAAATGACTTACTGTCAGTGGTCCCAGTGCCCCTGTTTCTAAAGTAAAGTACAGACGTGCGATTTCGCATGTTATGGGCAACCCGCCGGAACATCGCTGGTCACGTGGGGAATTGCGCTTCTGTACCAGCTTTAAGTTACAGCCCATTGTATTTCTACAGATTAGCAGCCAGCCGCCGGCAGTGTGTCTGCCTCCCATACTGTTCCCCTGGCTCAGTTCTTGCAGATGCATGTGTATTTGGAAAGGAAACCCATCATTGCTGAGATAGACCCTACTCTCCTATTGGCTGGCTTGCAGAGGAGGTAAGAGAGAGCGAATCGAGATGAACGAACTGTACAGAAGGGTAAAGCTAGTATGGTCGGTCATTTAAAGGCACTGGTAACACTCACAGTAACTATCCATACTTAGATATTTCATTATAGTTTTATTAAATTGGATTTTATTGTAATGTATCGTTCGGTTTTAACCTGTCAGTCACTAGAAAATATGGAGGGTCCCTAAGGTGTGCAGTCAATATAGCCTGATAGTCATGTTGGATCAGTTAGTATTGTGGATTTTTATATGTCTTTTCTTTTCATGGCGACCTTCCTCCTTCCCACAATGCATTAACCATCGCAAAGCGGCTACTACACAATATCGCCACTTCCTGTTCTGTCCATTCTCTTCACTAACTGAATTCAGTGACTTTTTGTTTGAAAGGCTGGAAAGGGAATACTACGCACCATGAGGGCTTCCAACAACGCAGTAGCAGACCTTATCCCTGTAGATGTAGTTGTCAATACAACCGTAGCTGCTGCTTGGTACTCTGGAGTTAATAGGTACACCAGGTGACACGGTCTCATTATAAAGTGCTGTGCTCTCTGTGTTACCCCATGGGATTGGTCAGAAAGTAACCAGTGCTTACACATGGTGATATTTTATTTTACAGACCTAGAAATATAATTGTCTACAACTGCACAACAGGTGGAACCAACCCTTTCCACTGGGGCCAAGTTGGTACCTAGATTTTTATTTCTCCTGGTTTGTCTGTTTTAAAATTGCGACTCCTTTTGTTCAAACAATATTTTAATTACAGATTGATGGTGATGCTCAGTCTGTTTACTTTATTACTATTAAAGGAGAAGGAAATATAAAAGGATTCTGTGAAACCTAAACAACTGTGGAGCTTGAAGAGGAAACTAACTTGATTCCCTGATGTGTCTGTGAACTGTTAGCTCCTCCTCCTATTCCTGGTCCCAGACAAAATCCAACTCTGCACAGGCTCAGTAGGTGTTCTAGCCCAATTCCCTCTTTTTCCTACCTTTACCTAATTTGTCACTAAACTTCAAGTCCAGTTGATCTAATTGAATACAACAGATATACCATGACCTAGATGAATGAGAACCTTCACAAGCATATACTATCAACTATTAACGTATATTAATATACCTGTGTACCAGGGAGTAATTAACTAAAATGACAATGACCCTAAACATTCCTGAATGGCCAATACCTTTCCCTGCTCCAAATAGCATAGATGCTGTAGGGAGATGTTAATTAAAGAACCTATTGTTCCAAGGAAGGACCATACCATGTAATAGAGATATGGGGGAACGGGACAATTTACACAGACAGCAATGACACATCCAATCATTAGAAAGTTACATTTTCATTATTTAGTTAAATCAATGCTGTTTGAATGAAAATCACATCATTTTGGGACTTTCTTTTCATGTGACTGTAAATACAGAGATCAGTGAGTTACTGTGCACCGTAGACTTTAACTACACATCCTTGGATCCGTTTCTGTATTGTAAGATCCCCAACTCGCGTGCGCCACCTGCAGGTTTGGAACATTTAAATGGCAGCGTTCATTTTTGTTGACACTTTAACGTACTAGTAGTCTCCTCTCTATGGGAGGATCTCCTGCCCAGAATGCAGTAATAGCAGTGGGTTGTCTGCAAATGCATTAATTTAACATTCTCTGTTACAATGATTCCCTGTTGATCCTTCATGTATTATGACCTTTAACCATCTTAGGACCAACTGGTAATGTTGGCTACTAGAAACCTTTAGCTCTTCCCAGGGTGCTTCATGTTTCATGTGCTCTGGGTGAGGATGCTCCAGAGTGGGAGTTACCATATTGCTTTTACTCTCTACGGATTGAAATGGAATCTAGCAGTTTGAATAGGGTTCAGTTTATCCACATGACTAAAGGAATAGTTACTCAATCGCTATTATTCCTGTTTGTAGTCTGGAAGTACAATGGATGACACTATTTGGGATTTCTAATGTAGCAAAACCTTGAAACTGAAATGTCATTTTAACAATAGCTCAACTGATAGACCCAAACCACAAGTGTTTAGATATGTCGGGAAGGAATTGTTTTTCCCACCTTAATGCTATTGGTTTACCTTCCTTCTGCATAAACTCTGTTGCTCAGGGATTATGAGTAGAAAAAAATGGTTGGACTAGATGGACGTATGTCTTTATACATCCTCCAATTCTATGTTACTATGTAACTGTTATACAGACATTATGGGTAGGGTATAAAGGTTGGACTAGATGGATGTATGTCTTTATACAACCTCCAATACTATATTACTATGTAACTGTTATACAGACGTTATGGGTAGGGTATAAAGGTTGGATTAGATGGATGTATGTCTTTATACAAATTTCAATACTATGTTACTATGTAACTATTATACAGACATTATGGGTAGGGTATAAAGGTTGGACTAGATGGACGCATGTCTTTATACAACCTCCAATACTATGTTACTATGTAACTGTTATACTGATGGTAAATTATTGGTGGATTGATTTGTAGATTGTTGGCAGATTGATGGTATATTGTTTGCAGATTGGTTGGTGGGTTGATGGTAGATTGTTGGTGGATTGATGGTATATTGTTTGCAGATTGGTTGGTGGGTTGATGGTAGATTGTTGGTGGATTGATTTGTAGATAGTTGGCGGATTGATGATAGATTGTTGGCAGATTGGTTGGTGGATTTATGGTAGATTGTTGTTGAATTGATGGTAGATTGTTAGTGGATTGATGGTAGATTGTTGTTGGATTGATGGTAGATTGTTGGTGGTGGATTGGTGAGGAGAATTTTCAATCTTTTCTGAACGACCACAAGGCCAATGGGAAGGTTCATCGGCCTCGTGATTGTTCAGAAAATAAGCAAAACACAGTGACTATAAAGCCCCAATACCATTGGCCTACGAATGATTGGCCTCGCGATCATCCGGAAAATGCACTACACATGGGGATGCTGCGTATAGCGCATTGTCTGAATGATTGCGAGACCGCTGAACTTTCCTGTCGGCCTTGTGGGAGTGAAATTACTGATTGACATTTGGAGTCTAGAAGGATTTTTTCTTCCAGCTGGGGTTTTCCTTCCTCTGGGGAACTGTTAGGTAGGGTAGGATAACATGGTTGGGCTAGATAGATTATGGTCTTTATTCAACCTCCAATATATGAAATGAATTACGGTGGGCAGTGTCTCCCCAGAAGTTTTTTCAGCCGGGTGCATGAAAAAGTAGCTGGGTGGGGTGTGACGGGAAATTTGGTGGTGGGGAAAAATGTGCACTGCTTTATGCTCATATATAGGTCAGGGATGTCTAACTTTCGTTCACTAGATGTTTAAAAACATAACTCCCAGCATTCTGTGTGTTGTAGAATGCAGGGGGTTGTTGTTGGCACACCCGCAGGGTGGAGTTGTAGTTCGGCAAAATCTGAAGGCAACCAGATGTAATATAGCAGCGCAAGCACATGTGCCACCATTTTGGCCTTAGGGATCTTGGAAAAGCTAGTAACGTGCTAAAATATCTTGCAAGTGTATTGGTACAACTATTAAACCTACATCTAAATTCTTTCAAATCACAAGTGTTCCCTCTAGAAATTTTTTCCGCCGGGTGGCATGAAAAAGTAGCCGGGTGGGCCGCCCGGCTAAAAGACCCTAGGGAAACACTGCAAATGAATAACTTTATTGAACCATCAAACAGCAAACAGCATTTTGGGGGGGCTCCTTCCCCTTCATCAGGCCTGTATGCCCTAGTGAGTACTAGGAGGCAGGGCAGATGGGGGAACAAGTGGGAGGGTTTGTCTTACTGCTTCTCTTATTGCAAACAGGTAGTAGGAGTACTGTCTCTGGGCAGTACAGTGCCCTTTCAATGGAATTCTGGCTCAGCAGACTAAAGGGCCGACCAGTGCAGTAAGCAATGTACTTGGTCTTTAAAAAGGAAGGGTCAAGTATCAATAAGGGCTAATCCACATCCCGGGATATTTTACAATACCCATTGCGCACTATTGTGTGGACGCATCACAACAGACAGAACGCACGTAAACACGGTTTTTACAAGTGCTTTGGTTGTTCTATTCTTACCGCTGTGGCAGAGAAACAGATTGTGACATTCGTATGGATTTGTTTCCTCTATGATATTTCTGCTAACACTCAGCATATGGATTTAAATTTACTAATCCACTCAAAATGTGTTGATATTTATTCCGCAAACAGAGTTACATAGTATGTGCCCTTCAAGACAGAATAGGAGAAACATGTAAACCAGGTTTCACTAAACTTCAAAATTAAACAGGCCACTTTACCCCAAAATACAGGTTTTGGAATCTATTAAAAATCTATAATTTACTGTAAGGTTAGACTTGCTGCTCCCACCTCCCATTCTTACTTACAATGGTGCAAGATATATAATACTATATATATATATATAGTTAAGATGCCTCACATGACAGCTCCCAGTTCACCCCCCAGGTCTTGCCACACTTTCCATAATGTTGGCGCAGCTATCTTTACCATGAATATCGTTTTAGTAAGAACAGGAGGAGGAAATATTTTGAGGGTAACGTGTCATATTAACCTTTTATTTGCTTCTATCATGTACAGTCTCCAGTCCTATTTCCTCACAGTAATTAGTACTGCCTGTGAGTTCCCGGTATTGGTTCTGCCATCTGTAGCCCAGGGGTGAGGACTAATCATTAAAGGGAGAGTTAATTTAATGCTGTAACTAAACGAAAATTTACAAAACAAGTTAATAAAGTCCGCCACCGTAAGCTTTTCTAGATAGCTATAGGTTATAAAGGTTGGACTAGATGGACGTATGTCTTTATACAACCCCAATACATGTTACTCTGTAACGTTATACCAGACATTATGTGTAGGGTATAAGGTTGCACTAGATGGATGTGTGTCTTTATACAACCTCCAATACTATATTACTATGTAACTGTTATACAGACATTATGGGTAGGGTATAAGGTTTGGACTAGATGGATGTGTTGTCTTTATACAACCTCCAATACTATATATGTACTGTTATACAGACATTATGGGTAGGGTATAAGGTTGACTAGATGGATGTGTGTCTTATACAACTCCCATACTATAACTAGTACTGTTATACAGAACATGGGTAGGGTATAAAGGTTGGACTAGATGGATTGTGTCTTTATACAACCTCCAATACTATGTACTGTTTAGACACTTGGGTGGGTATAAGGTTGACTAGATGGATGGTATGTCTTTATACAACCTCCAATACTATGTTACTGTTATACAGACATTATGGGTAGGTATAAAGGTTGGACTAGATGGACAGTGTTCTGTATACAACCTCCAATACATGACCATTGACAGACATTAGGGTAGGGTATAAGGTTGGAAAAGGATGCGTATGTCTTTTACAACCTCCAATACTATGATACTGTTTCGTTATACAGACATTATGGGTAGGGTATAAAGTTGGACTAGATGGAGTATGTCTTTATACAACCTCAATACTATGTTACTATGTACTGTTATACAGACATTATGGGTAGGGTATAAAGGTTGGACTAGATGGGCGTATGTCTTTATACAACCTCCAATAATATGTATATGTAACTGTTATCAGACATTATGGGTAGGGTATAAAGGTTGGACAGATGGGCGTATGTCTTTATACAACCTCCATAATATGTTACTATGTTGTTATACAGACATTATGGGTAGGGTATAAAGGTTGTACTAGATGGAGCGTGTATTTATACAATCCAATACTATGTTAACATGTAAATGTTATACAGACATTATGGGTAGGGTATAAAGGTTGGAAAGGATACAATACTATGTTACTATGTCTGTTATACAGACATTATGGGTAGGTATAAAGGTTGGACTAGATGGCGTATGTCTTTATACAACCTCCAATACTATGTTACTATGTAACTGTTATACAGACATATGGGTAGGGTATAAAGGTTGTACTAGATGGAGTGTGTCTTTATACAACCTCCAATACTATGTAACATGTAACTGTTATACAGACATTAGGGTAGGGATAAAGTTGGAAAGGATACAATATATGTTACTATGTTCTGTTATACAGAATTAGGTAGGGTATAAAGGTTGTGTACTAGATGGGCGTGTGTCTTTATACAACTCCAATACTATGTTTCTATGTAACTGTTATACAGAATTATGGGTAGGGTATAAGGTTGGACTAGATGGATGTGGTCTTTATACAACCTCATTACTATGTTACTATGTAATGTTCACATCCATCTAGTCCAACCTTATACCCTACCTAATTGTATAACAGTACTGTTACAGAGCTTGTTATTCGTAAATTAAGATACTAAATGATGGAAGGACAAGTACGGGAAGTTTCTAAAAAGTCAATTTAAAGCCCAAGTGCAGTTACTTGCCTGGAGGAAAATATTGAGCTAGACTGCTGGATTTTACTTTCATCGGAAAGTCTTGCCCAACGTTGGGTTAAACTGTCTGCAGACTATTAGAAAATCCTGAACTTTAGTTTAGAAAATATTGTATTTTTCTATAAACATGTAGTTAGGTTCCGCTCCTTTAAAGAAACTATAATTAAATGACTACTGTCAGGGTCCCAGTGCCCCTGTTTCTAAAGTAAAGTACAGACGTGCGATTTCGCATGTTATGGGCAACCCGCCGGAACATCGCTGGTCACGTGGGGAATTGCGCTTCTGTACCAGCTTTAAGTTACAGCCATTGTATTTCTACAGATTAGCAGCCAGCCGCCGGCAGTGGTCTGCCTCCCATACTGTTCCCTGGCTCAGTTCTTGCAGATGCATGGTATTTGGAAAGAAAACCCATCATTGCTGGATAGACCCTACTCTCCTATGGCTGGCTGCGAGGAGGTAAGAGAGAGCGAATCGAGATGAACGAACTGTACAGAAGGGTAAAGCTAGTATGGTCGGTCATTTAAGGCACTGGTAACACTCACAGTAACTATCCATACTTAGATATCATTATAGTTTTATTAAATTGGATTTTATGTAATGTATCGTTCGGTTTAAACTGTCAGTCACTAGAAAATATGGAGGGTCCATAGGTATGCGTCAATATAGTCATGATTTTATTAGTCTTTCTTTCATGGCGACCTTCCTCTTCCCACAATGCATTAACCATCGCAAAGCGGCTACTACACAATATCGCCACTTCCTGTTCTGTCCATTTCTTCACTAACTGAATTCAGTGATTTTTGTTTGAAAGGCTGGAAAGGAATACTACGCACCATGAGGGCTTCCAACAACGCAGTAGCAGACCTTATCCTGTAGATGTAGTTGTCAATACAAACGTAGCTGCTGCTTGGTACTCTGGAGTTAATAGGTACACCAGGTGACACGGTCTCATTATAAAGTGCTGTGCTCTCTGTGTTACCCCATGGGATTGGTCAGAAAGTAACCAGTGCTTACACATGGTGATATTTTATTTTACAGACCTAGAAATATAATTGTCTACAACGCAAAACAGGTGGAACCAACCCTTTCCACTGGGGCAGTTGGTACCTAGATTTTTATTTCTCCTGGTTGTCTGTTTTAAAATTGCGACTCCTTTGTTCAAACAATATTTTAATTACAGATTGATGGTGATGCTCAGTCTGTTTACTTTATTACTATTAAAGGAGAAGGAAAATATAAAGGATTCTGTGAAACCAAACAACTGTGGAGCTTGAAGAGGAAACTAACTTGATTCCCTGATGTGTCTGTGAACTGTTAGTCCTCCTCTATTCTGGTCCCAGACAAAATCCAACTCTGCACAGGCTCAGTAGGTGTTCTAGCCCAATTCCCTCTTTTTCCTACCTTTACCTATTTGTCACTAAACTTCAAGTCCAGTTGATCTAATTGAATACAACAGATATACCATGACCTGATGAATGAGAACCTTCACAGATATACTCACTATTAACGTATATAATATACCTGGTACCAGGGTAATTAACTAAAATGAAATGACCCTAACATCCTAATGGCCAATACCTTTCCCTGCTCCAAATAGCATAGATGCTGTAGGAGATGTTAATTAAAGAACCTATTGTTCCAAGGAAGGACATACCATGTAATAGAGATATGGGGGAAGGGACAATTTACACAGACAGCAATGACACATCCAATCATTAGAAAGTTATTCATTATTAGTTAAATCAATGCTGTTTGAATGAAAATCACATCATTTTGGGATTTCTTTTCATGTGACTGTAAATACAGAGATCAGGAGTTACTGTGCACCGTAGACTTTAACCACGCATCCTTGGATCCGTTTCTGTAAGATCCCCAACTCGCGTGCGCCACCTGCAGGTTTGGAACATTAAAATGGCAGCGTTCATTTCTGTTGACACTTTAACGTACTAGTAGTCTCCTCTTATGGGAGGATCTCTGCCCAGAATGCAGTAATAAAGTGGGTTGTCTGCAAATGTTAATTAACATTCTCTGTACAATGATTCCCTGTTGATCCTCATGTATATGACCGTTAACACGCCTGGATCCGTTTCTGTAAGATCCCCAACTCGCGTGCGCACCGCAGGTTTGGAACATTAAAATGGCAGCGTCATTCTGTGACACTTACGTACTAGTAGTCTCCTCTCTATGGGAGGATCTCCTGCCAGAATGCAGTAATAGCAGTGGGTTGTCTGCAAATGATTAATTTAACATTCTCTGTTCAATGATTCCCTGTGATCCTTCATGTATTATGACCTTTAACCATCTTAGGACCAACTGGTAATGTTGGCTACTAGAACTTTAGCTTTTCCAGGGTGCTTCTGTTTCATGTGCTCTGGGTGAGGATGCTCAGAGTGGGGTTACCATATTGCTTTTACTCTCTACGGATTGAAATGGAATCTAGCAGTTTGAATAGGGTTCAGGTTATCCACATGACTAAGGAATAGTTACTCAATCGCTATTATTCCTGTTTGTAGTCTGGAAGTACAATGGATGACACTATTTGGGATTTCTAATGTAGCAAAACCTTGGAACTGAAAGTCATTTTAAAATAGCTCAACTGATAGACCCAAACCACAAGGTGAGATATGTCGGGAAGGAATTGTTTTTCCCACTTAATGCATTGGTTTACCTTCCTTCTGCATAAACTCTGTTGTCACGGGATTATGAGTAGAAAAAATGGTTGGACTAGATGGATATGTCTTTTACACCTCCAATCTATGTTCTATGTAACGTTATACAGACATTATGGGTGGGTAAAGGTTGGACTAGATGGATGTATGTCTTTATACAACCTCCAATACTATTTACTATGTAACTGTTATACAGACTTATGGGTAGGGTATAAAGGTGGATAGATGGAGTATCTTTATACAAATTCAAACTATGTTACTAGTAAATTATACAGAATTATGGGTAGGGTATAAGGTTGGACTAGATGGACGCATGTCTTTATACAACCTCCAATACTATGTTACTATGTAACTGTTATACTGATGGTAAATTATTGGTGGATTGATTTGTAGATTGTTGCAGATGATGGTATATTGTTTGCAGATTGGTTAGTGGGTTGATGGTAGATTGTTGGTGGATTGGTTGGTGGATTGATGGTAGATTATTGGTGGATTGATTTGTAGATTGTTGGCAGTTGATGGATATTGTTTGCAGAGGTTGGTGGGTTGATGGTGATTGTTGGTGGATTGATGGTATATTGTTTGCAGATTGGTGGTGGGTTGATGGTAGATGTGTGGTGGATTGATTTGTAGATAGTTGGCGGATTGATGATAGATTGTTAGCAGATTGGTTGGTGGATTATGTAGATTGTTGTGAATTGATGGTAGATTGTAGTGGATGATGGTAGATTGTTTGTTGGATTGATGGTAGATTGTTGGTGGTGGATTGGTGAGGAGAATTTTAATCTTTTCTTGACGACCACAAGGCCAATGGGAAGTTTCGTCGGCTCGTGATTGTTCAGAAAATGAGCAACACACAGTGACTATAAAGCCCCAATACCATTGGCCTACGAATGATTGGCCTCGCGATCATCCGGAGAAATGCACTACACATGGGGATGTGCGTATAGCGCATTGTCTGAATGATTGCGAGACGCGAACTTTCCTGTCGGCCTTGGGAGCAAACTTGTATACACCAATCACTTCGACCAAACTTGTATATCCCAATCACTGCAAACAAACTTGTATATACCATCATGCGAGAACTTGAATACCAATCACTGCGAAAATGTACAACCATCACTGCGAGCAAACTTGTACATACCAATCACGCGAGCAAACTTGTACATACAAAACACTTTGGGCAACCTTGTATATACCAATAACTGTGGGCAACTTGTATATACCAATCCTGCAAAAAAACTTGTTTATACCAATCACTGCGGGCAATCTTGTATATACCAATCACTGCGAGAAAACTTGTATATACCAAATCACTGTGAATCACTGCAAGCAAACTTGTATTTACCATCATTGTGAGCAAACTTATTTATACTAATCACTGCGGCAAACTTGTATACCAATCACTGTGGGCAAACTTGTATATACCAATCATGTGAGCAAACTGTTATATACCAATCACTGTGAGCAAACTTGTATATACCAATCACTGTGCGCATACTGCTATTATCAATCACGTGAGCAAACTTGTGTATACCAATCATTGTGAGCAAATTGTATATAGTAATCACTGCGAGCAAACTTGTATATACCAATCACTGCGGGCAAACTTATATATACCAATCCCTGCAAAAAAAACTTGAATATACCAATCACTGCTGGCAACTTGTATATACCAATCACTGCGGGTAAACTTATATATAACCAATCCCGCAAAGAAACTTGTATATACCATTCACTGCGAGCAAACTTGTATATACCATTCACTGCGAGCACAACTTGGATATACCAATCACTTTGAGCAAGCTTGTATATATCAATCACTGTGCGCAAACTTGTATGTACCAATCAATGTGCAGGCAAACTTGTATGTACCAATTAATGCGAGCAAACTTGTAATACCAATCACTGCGAGCAAATTTGTATATACCAATCACGGCGAGAAAACTTGTATATACCAATCACTGCAACAAACTTTTTATACCAATCACTGCGACCAAACTTTTATATACCAATCACTGCGAGCAAACTTGTATATTACCAATTACTGTGAGCAAACTTGGATATACCAATCAATTTGAGCAAACTTGTATATACAAATCACTGTGAAAAACTTGTATATATCAATCACTGCGAGAAAACTGTATATACATACTGGTGAAAACTTTATATACCAATCACTGTGGGAAAACTTTTATATACCAATCACTGTGAGCAAACTTGTATATACCAATCAGTGCGGGAACTTGTATATATCAATCACTGGCGACCAAACTTGTATATACTAATGACTGCGAGAAAACTTATATATACCAATCACTGTGAGCAAACGTTATATACCAATCACTGCAAGCAAACTTGTATATACAATCACTGGCGCAAACTTGTATATTACAATCACTGTGGCAAACTTGTATATTACACACTGTATCACTGTATATACTCACGTGAGCAAACTGTATATACCAATCACTGTGACCAAAATTGTATTACCATTCACTATGAGCAAACTTGGATAAACCAATCACTTGAGCAACTTGTACATGCCAATCATTGTGCGCAAACTTGTATGTACCAATCAGTGGTAGGCAAACTTGTAGTACCAATCACTGCAACCAAACTTGCATAAACCAATCACTGCTAGCAAACTTGTATATATCAATCACTTGCGCAAACTTGTATGTACCAATCAACTTGGGGCAAAACTTGTATGTACCAATTAATGCGAGCAAACTTGTATAACCAGTCCACTGCTAGCCAAATTGTATATACCAACCACTGCGACAAAACTTGTATTAACCATATCCACTGCGAGCAAACTTGGATATACCAATCACTGTGAGCAAACTTGTATATACCAATCACTGTGAGACCAACTTGTATAAACCAATCATTGTGAGCAAAGTTGTATATACCAATCACTGTGAAAAAATTGTATATACCAATCACTGTGAAAACTTGTATATATACCAATCACTGTGAAAAACTTGTATATACCAATCACTGTGAAAACTTGGATATACCATCAATTTGAGCAAACTTGGTATATACCAATCACTGGGAGCAAACTTGGATATACCAATCACTGCGAGTAAACTTATATATACCAATCACTGTGACCAAACTTGTATAAACCATCATTGTGAGCAAGTTGTATATACCAATCCCTGTGAAAAACTTGTATATAACAATCACTGTGAAAAACTGTACAACTGGCTCCAAACAACTTTGCTCTTCGTATGGATATATTTACCTGGATATGTAATCCGCCTTTCTTCTTGAACCAATATGGGATTATTTTGGATTCAATTTATTTCATTCTGACATCCATATTGATTATACTTACCTGGATGTGTGACCTACACCTCTTTCTTTCTCCTGAATTGATAGGAATTACTCTGGATCAAAAAAACACCTCAAGCTTTCCATCAGTCAAATTTATAAGGTACCAAGAGGATATATAATGCATATATGGACAACTCTAAAAAAGACTATCTCTAGGAAAAAATATAAATCAGAAATGTATTCTGTAAATGGATGACATTAACTTAGCATCTCTACATATATATTGGCTTTCGCTATTGAATGCATCCTAAGTTTAAGGATAATTTATAAGATAATTACTGAACTAAAAGGCGACCGGGGAAAGTCGGAGAATATCTAAAAGAAATGTATTTTGATGCAATAACATTTTAAAAACCTCGGAATTTATATAAAAAAGGACTAGCAAGCAAAAAATATATTATTTCCAACACAGATGATTGAGAAACTCTGAATCTATGGGGCTGCGAGTTTAATCTCTGGTCGGAGTTAAGTGAGACAATGACATTAAAATGTTTTAGTGGACTATGTTATTTTATTTATAGCATGTTATAATAATTTCTAGTTTTTCCCTTGAATTTATTTGCTTACTTTATTATTGTGATACACTAGAAGTACATTTATGGGATATATATGCCCATGCGTTAATGATATATTAGACCCTTACTAATACAGTTGATTAACTACAGATGACGTCATTTTGTTGATCGATAGTGCTTGTTTAGCACCTCGATCAATTTCTAGAATACTCACGCATGCGCAACAACTCTATTATCCGTTACTGCAAAAAGACGGATAAGTATAAACAAGGATAACGGAATGACGTAATTTGCGTCAGTACAATGAAGAAACGTGATGACGTAATTCGTCATGCGCTTGCGCAGCGGAACTATCACGTA
Source organism: Hymenochirus boettgeri (assembly GCA_019447015.1). Taxonomy (NCBI): domain Eukaryota; kingdom Metazoa; phylum Chordata; class Amphibia; order Anura; family Pipidae; genus Hymenochirus; species Hymenochirus boettgeri. The sequence continues at coordinate 40,612,384 of CM033472.1, read as the reverse complement.
AATACGTGATAAAAGTCTTCCTACCGGAAGAGAATTATGGGCTATAAAAAGCACATAGTACATAGTTACATAGTAATTAAGGTTGAATAAAGACATACGTCCATCAAGTCCAACCTATTCACTTTTTTTTTTTAACCCTACCTAACAGTTGATCCAGAGGAAGGCAAAAAACCCCAGCTAAAAAGTGGGAAAAAATTCCTTCCTGACTTCAAACGGCAATCGGAAAGTATCCCTGGATCAACCAGATCTATATGCATTAATACCAGTAATTCTCAATATTTTTTAGTTTTAGAAACTTATCCAGGCCTTTTTAAAGTTATTCAATGAACTTGCCATTACCACATTGCTGGAAGACAGTTCCACAGTTTCACTGTTCTCACTGTAAAGAAACCTCTCTAACCTGAAGATGAAACTTCTTTTCTTCCAACCTTAAAGGATGTCCACGTGTCTCTGAGATGACCTATTAGTGAACAATGCACCAGAGAGTTCATTGTATGGGCCATTAATATATTTGTTATGGTTATCATGTCCCCACGCAACCGCCGCTTCTCCAATGTAAACAGCCCTAACTTGTCTAATCTGCTGCATATTCAAGACCCTCCATTCTCCTTATAATTTAGTTGCCCTTCTCTGAACTGCCTCAATTTCCAAGATGTCCCTTTGTATATGGGATTCCAAAACTGCACCGCATATTCCAAATGAGGCCTTACCAGTGCCTTGTAAAGAGGGAGAATAATATTTTTCTCTCTTGAATCTATTCCCCTTTATACAAAGACAATATCTTGCTAGCTCTAGCTGTTGCTACCTGGCATTGTTTGCTACAGCTAAGTCTGTTATCTACCAGAAACCCCCAAATATTTTTTCCATTACAGATGAACTTAACACAGAGTTATTTATGGTGTAGATGGCACAGGGATTATTAAATCCCAAATGCATCACCTTACATTATCTACATTGAATCTCATCTGCCATTCTGCTGCCCATTTTGATAATCTATCTAGGTCTGCTTGCAGCACTTGCACATCATTGGAGTTTCAAAGCTCTGCATAATTTAGTGTCATCAGCAGACACAGAGACCTTGCTCTCAATGCCCCTTCTAAGTCATTTATAAACAGATAAACAGAGGGGCCCCAGTACAGAACCGTGAGGCACTCCGCTAGAACTTTAGCCCACATAGATGTAGCTCCATTAACCACCACCTCTCTGTTTGCGGTCCAATAACCAGTTCTCTATCCATGAACAAATGTTTTCTCAAGGCCAACAGTCCTCAGTTTATTCATTAGTCGCCTATGTGGCACAGTATCAAAAGCTTTTGCAAATCCAAATATACCACATCCACTGCTGTGCCTGAATCTAAATTCTTACTTACTTTTCATAAAAACCAATTAAATTTGTCTGGCATGGTCTATTTCTCTAAAATCCATGCTGACACTACTAATAAGATGATCTCTGGAGACAAAGTCAAGGATATGATCCCTTAACAAAGTGTTCCATCACCTTCCCTACCACTGATGTTAGGCTTACAGGTCTATAGTTACCAGGCTGTGAACGACTACCTTTTTTGAATATTGGTTACATTGGCTTTTTTCCAATCCAGCGGCACATCCCCAGACAAAAGCGAACTGAAAATATGAGAAACAGTGGTCTAGCTAGAACTGAACTAAGCTCTTTTAAATCCTAGGATGAATCCATCTGGTCCTGGCGCTTTATTGATATTAACTTTGTCTAATTGTTTCCGTACCATATCCTGTTATCCAATGTGAAAACTCTCATTTCTTCCCTGCATTTGTCACAATCCCTACTGTAAGGACAAGGATTCTCAACAGTAAAACCGATGTAAAAAAACGGTTTAGCAGATTAGCTTTTGGCATCTCTACAACCACACTCAGCTCCATTATTTAATGGCCACATTCTCAGTCCTCATCTTTTTACCATTTATATACTTAAAAAACATTTTGGGGTTGGACTTGCTTTGTTCGCAATCCATATTTCATTTTTATTTTAGCTAGTTTAATTACTTTCTTGCACTCTTTATTACAGCTTTTGTACTCCCTGTAAGCCTGTTCTGTGCCTTCTGTTTTCAAAATTTAAAAGCCCTTTTCTTTTTTTCCATTCCTTTTTACCTGAGCATTAAGCCATGCAGGAACTGGACCTCCTAATTTTTACATTGTTACCTAAAGGTACGATTGGAAATGTAATAGTTTAATATTTTTAAAAGTGGTCTCCACATTTGCTCATTTCTTTACCTAGAAACAGTTCCCCCCAGTCTATGAGCAGGAGCGATCCTTTAAAAGCATAAAATTAGCTTTCCTAAAGTTAAAAGTTTTTGTTAAGCCAGTGCACTTTAGTTTTTTGCAACCTATATTAAATGACACTATATCATGGTCACTGGTTGGATAGAAAAATCTCACCACTTATGAGAAAGCCCAATGGTGGGCGAAACGCGTCAGCAGAACTCATCCAGCACCTATGCCTTGTAGTATTTACTTCTAAGCCTTTGCTAAGCTGCAACACATATAGCTGTGCAACCTGCCAGGGGGATAAGTATAGGACTATGACTATTTATTATTACTATTAACTAGAGGACTGTGATTGCCTATTACTAGTGGAGATTTGCTATTATGGTACTTGTCTTTTCATAAGTGCCTTACCTTTACTATTATTGAGCATTTGGTGTGTTTGCATTAGGACTTATTACATTATATGTTACATAGCATGGTTTCTAGTCATGGGCAAACTTTTTAATTTTTTAAATATGGATTCCCCTGCACTGATATATAATAAAGACATTTTTATATGACTAACATGCTTGAGTGCCTAAACATTTCTTTTGTTCTATCTGATTTACATATACGTTTTTTCTAGTTTGAAGAGCACCACATATATATATATATATATATATATATATATATATATATATATATATATATATAGCAGTGCCCTGCCTCATATTAGATTTTTTGTTTTAGCTCAAAAACCATGGGAGGAGATACAGTCCAAAAAGGCGGAGGAAGAATAAAACGAAGAAGAAATAGAAAGAACAGGAATGATCTTCAGCCAAATGAACTAACTAGGAACATGCAGGGACGTGATACTTCTACATTACTATTTGGGTACATGGTTCTGTGGATTGGTTCTGATATAAAGAAGTGAAATCTCTCCCCCCACACACCCCAATCCTGTCAGTGAATGATCATTATTTCCAATCTGCTGCTTTTTGTCATTCTGACTGTTATTAACTGTCATGTTTTTTTAAACTGCCATTTTCCAAAGTCTTTGCACATTGAATTGCCTCCTACATAAAGTGGTAATATCACAGTGTACGGATCATGTGACCAAGGTATTATAATTAGACGATGTCACAGTGTAGGGATCATGTGACCAGATTATGGTAATTAGATGATGTCAGAGTAGATATCATGTGACCATGGTATGAAAATTAGATGATGTCACAGTGTAGGGATCATGTGACCATGGTATGCTAATTAGATGTTTACATGATATGCAAATTAGATGATGACATCACAGGATATCACAGTTAGTGGGTATATAAGAAGCTGCTCCACTCACTCACTAATCATTTGAACTTTTTTGATCGTGCAGAAAAGTAGGTGGTGCTCAGCTCCTGTATTTTCACATTGGGACAGAGGGTTAAAGGGGAAATTAGTTATTATTATTTGAAAATTGCCTGCAGTAGGTGTCTGTACCTGGGTCTGGTTAAGGGGGTTTGTCTTTTTTGTGTTTACAACCATAAAACTCATTTTTATTGATATATCAAAAAAATTGACTTTATTTACCTTTAAGTATGGCACAATGACATCACTCACGTGTAGTTATATTTCAGTAAGGAGAGGTTTGTCATTTTTACATCAGACATTGTGGTCACTATTTACTCTGCCTATCATGACATCACTTACAAACCTACACATATTTACATTACATTAAAAACGTTGATATATTTTCAAATTATAAACATTTATCTTTTCAGTAAAAATGAGCTTTTTCAGGCGTCTTCCGGATGCTGCAAGGATATTTCAGGAAAAGGTAAAGTTGCCATTCCATGACATATATAGATATATGGATATAGAATAGTGATAGTCTAAGAACAAGATCATTATTGTTTACTAGACTTAAGCCCATTACATAACGGCGCTAGAAGCCAAGACGCCCCTTAGATCCCAAAGAGCACGAGACCCTGCCCCTCTGTCCAGAGTCCCTCCCCCTCGTCCCAGAGTCCCTCTCCCGGCCCAGAGTCCTCCCCCTCTGTCCCAGAGTCCTTCCCCCCCTCTGTGGCCCTGAGTCCCTCCCCCCTCTGTCCCAGAGTCCTTCCCCCTCTGTCCGGAAGTCCCTCCTCCCTGTCCCAGAGTCCTTCCCCTCTCTCCCGAGTCCTTCCCCCTCTGTCCCAGAGTCGCCGCCCCCTCTGTCCCAGACCCTATCCCCCCTCTGTCCAGAATCCCTTCCCCCATTCAGGGTGTTCCCCCTGTCCCAGAGCCCCCCCTCTGTACAGAGTCCCTCACATCTGTGGACAGTCTCTCCTCTCGTCCAGAGCCCCCCCTCTACAGTATCTGTTTATCTGCTGTTGGTCCCATGGCGCGTGTGTTTCTTAATCTCCCTCTGTGGGGGAGAGTTAATTTAATGCTGTAACTAAACGAAAATTTACAAAACAAAGTTAATAAAGTCACGTCCGTAAGCTTTTCTATGCATTAATTTAACATTCTCTGTTACAATGATTCCCTGTTGATCCTTCATGTATTATGACCTTAACCATCTTAGGACCAACTGGTAATGTTGGCTACTAGAAACCTTTAGCTCTCCAGGGTGTTATGTTTCATGTGCTCTGGGTGAGGATGCTCCAGAGTGGGAGTTACCATATTGCTTTTACTCTCTACGGATTGAAATGGAATCTAGCAGTTTGAATAGGGTTCAGTTTATCCACATGACTAAAGGAATAGTTACTCAATCGCTATATTCCTGTTTGTAGTCTGGAAGTACATGGATGACACTATTTGGGATTTCTAATGTAGCAAAACCTTGAAACTGAAAGTCATTTTAAAAATAGCTCAACTGATAGACCCAAACCACAAGTGTTTAGATATGTCGGGAAGGAATTGTTTTTCCCACCTTAATGCTATTGGTTTACCTTCCTTCTGCATAAACTCTGTTGCTCAGGGATTATGAGTAGAAAAAATGGTTGGACTAGATGGATGGATGTCTTTATACAACCTCCAATACTATGTTACTATGTAACTGTTATACAGACTATGTATGGGTAGGGTATAAGGTTGGACTAGATGGATGTATGTCTTATATACAACCTTCAATACTATGTTACTATGTAACTATTATACAGACATATGGGTAGGGTATAAAGGTTGGACTAGATGGACGTATGTCTTTATACAACCTCCAATACTATGTTACTATGTAACTGTTATACTGATGGTAAATTATTGGTGGATTGATTTGTAGATTGTTGGCAGATTGATGGTATATTGTTTGCAGATTGGTTGGTGGGTTGATGGTAGATTGTTGGTGGATTGGTTGGTGAGATGATGGTAGATTATTGGTGGATTGATTTGTAGATTGATGGTATATTGTTTGCAGATTGGTTGGTGGGGTGATGGTAGATTGTTGGTGGATTGATGGTATATTGTTTGCAGATTGGTTGGTGGGTTGATGGTAGATTGTTGGTGGATTGATTTGTGGATAGTTGGCGGATTGATAATAGAGTGTTGGCAGATTGGTTGGTGGATTTATGGCAGATTGTTGTTGAATTGATGGTAGATTGTTAGTGGATTGATGGTAGATTGTTGTTGGATTGATGGTAGATTGTTGGTGGTGGATTGGTGAGGAGAATTTTCAATCTTTTCTGAACGACCACAAGGCCAATGGGAAGTTTCGTCGGCCTCGTGATTGTTCAGAAAATGAGCAACACACAGTGACTATAAAGCCCCAATACCATTGGCCTACGAATGATTGGCCTCGCGATCATCCGGAAAATGCACTACACATGGGGATGCTGCGTATAGCGCATTGTCTGAATGATTGCGAGACCGCTGAACTTTCCTGTCGGCCTTGTGACGAGCAAACTTGTATACACCAATCACTTCGACCAAACTTGTATATCCCAATCACTGCAAACAAACTTGTATATACCAATCACTGCGAGGAAACTTGTATATACCAATCACTGCGAGGAAACTTGTACATACCAATCACTGCGAGCAAACTTGTACATACCAATCACTGCGAGCAAACTTGTACATACAAAATCACTTTGGGCAACCTTGTATATACCAATAACTGTGGGCAAACTTGTATATACCAATCCCTGCAAAAAAACTTGTTTATACCAATCACTGCGGGCAATCTTGTATATACCAATCACTGCGAGAAAACTTGTATATACCAAATCACTGTGAATCACTGCAAGCAAACTTGTATTTACCAATCATTGTGAGCAAACTTATTTATACTAATCACTGCTGGCAAACTTGTATATACCAATCACTGTGGGCAAACTTGTATATACCAATCATTGTGAGCAAACTTGTATATACCAATCACTGTGAGCAAACTTGTATATACCAATCACTGTGCGCATACTTGTATATATCAATCACTGTGAGCAAACTTGTGTATACCAATCATTGTGAGCAAACTTGTATATAGTAATCACTGCGAGCAAACTTGTATATACCAATCACTGCGGGCAAACTTATATATACCAATCCCTGCAAACAAACTTGAATATACCAATCACTGCTGGCAAACTTGTATATACCAATCACTGCGGGTAAACTTATATATACCAATCCCTGCAAAGAAACTTGTATATACCATTCACTGCGAGCAAACTTGTATATACCATTCACTGCGAGCAAACTTGGATATACCAATCACTTTGAGCAAGCTTGTATATATCAATCACTGTGCGCAAACTTGTATGTACCAATCACTGTGCAGGCAAACTTGTATGTACCAATTAATGCGAGCAAACTTGTATATACCAATCACTGCGAGCAAATTTGTATATACCAATCACGGCGAGAAAACTTGTATATACCAATCACTGCAACCAAACTTTTATATACCAATCACTGCGACCAAACTTTTATATACCAATCACTGCGAGCAAACTTGTATATACCAATCACTGTGAGCAAACTTGGATATACCAATCAATTTGAGCAAACTTGTATATACAAATCACTGTGAAAAACTTGTATATATCAATCACTGCGAGAAAACTTGTATATACCAATCACTGTGGGAAAACTTTTATATACCAATCACTGTGGGAAAACTTTTATATACCAATCACTGTGAGCAAACTTGTATATACCAATCAGTGCGGGTAACTTGTATATATCAATCACTGCGACCAAACTTGTATATACTAATGACTGCGAGAAAACTTATATATACCAATCACTGTGAGCAAACGTGTATATACCAATCACTGCAAGCAAACTTGTATATACCAATCACTGTGCGCAAACTTGTATATTACAATCACTGTGAGCAAACTTGTATATACCAATCACTGTGAGCAAACTTGTATATACCAATCACTGTGACCAAAATTGTATATACCATTCACTATGAGCAAACTTGGATAAACCAATCACTTGAGCAAACTTGTACATGCCAATCATTGTGCGCAAACTTGTATGTACCAATCACTGTGTAGGCAAACTTGTATGTACCAATCACTGCAACCAAACTTGCATAAACCAATCACTGCTAGCAAACTTGTATATATCAATCACTTTGCGCAAACTTGTATGTACCAATCACTATGCGGGCAAACTTGTATGTACCAATTAATGCGAGCAAACTTGTATATACCAGTCACTGCAAGCAATTTGTATATACCAACCACTGCGAGAAAACTTGTATATAGCAATCACTGCGACCAAACTTTTATATAACAATCACTGCGAGCAAACTTGGATATACCAATCACTGTGAGCAAACTTGTATATACCAATCACTGTGACCAAACTTGTATAAACCAATCATTGTGAGCAAAGTTGTATATACCAATCACTGTGAAAAACTTGTATATACCAATCACTGTGAAAAACTTGTATATACCAATCACTGTGAAAAACTTGTATATACCAATCACTGTGAGCAAACTTGGATATACCAATCAATTTGAGCAAACTTGTATATACCAATCACTGGGAGCAAACTTGGATATACCAATCACTGCGAGTAAACTTATATATACCAATCACTGTGACCAAACTTGTATAAACCAATCATTGTGAGCAAAGTTGTATATACCAATCACTGTGAAAAACTTGTATATACCAATCACTGTGAAAAACTGTACCAACTGGCTCCAAACAACTGTTGCTCTTCGTATGGATATATTTACACTTAGGCCAAGGCCACACTACAATGCACAAAATCACGAGTAATATCGCACGTGCGCGATTTCTGTGCTTTGTTTCGCATTTGAGCATGCGCTTTCGCTATTTACAAAGAGAAAAGGCATGCGATTGCACGAAAAAATGGTTGAACACAAAACGTGAACGGTCACGTAATCGCATGTGCAATGGAAATCGCGGTAATTTTCGCAAACAAAAACGCGGTAGTGTGGCCCAGGCCTTAATCACAGACGCAGCACTTGGCATTTTATAATATAGGATGGGAATTATAGTTCAGATTTGCCCCACATGGTGAATAGATGTTAGAAATCCTTTTAAACCCAGTAGGATCGTTCCTGTTAGTATAATAGAGCTGCAGTAAAACTTTCTATTCCCCATATTCCCTCCTCTGGGTTACATTATGGGGCCTATATATTGGCAGCGTTGTGGTATAATGATAATATAATATGACTCCATGTTAATCCGGTAGCAGTGAATATGCTTTGATTTCCTGAGCTTTGTGTTTTATTTATTTTATTTTAGATATTTGGGGAACCAAAATGTCTCACACCTGTGAATACAGAGGCTACGGATGAAGAGTATATTGATCCCCCAGCCCCAACCGCCGTAACAGATTTTAAAGAAAGTGCCCCGGTAGTTACTTACCTTCCCTCTATCCTCTGGCGTTCTGAGCAGCCGGCAGCCGTGTCCCTGATTGGCTGCCTCTCAGCCAATCAGGGACGCGGCTGCTGGTCCCGCCCCCTGCTTGCATTTCCGTGCAAGCAGAGGGACTGGAGACTGCTGCGGAGGATAGAGGGAAGGTAAGTACATATCGGAGCACTTTCTAAAAATTTTATTACGGCGGTTGGGGCTGGGGATACCCACGTGCTTCCTTTTCTGTGTATTGTGGGGACCCAAGTAACTGAAAACTTTGTCTTTTTCTACATTAGTCTAGAGATCTCGTGATCAGGGAGATAAAGCACATGGAATACCTTTCGGGCCATAAAAATATCATCCAGTTCTACGGGGCTTATTATAAAAGAGCACCCCATCCAGAAAGAGCCGATGAGATCTGGGTAAGACATTGTTTCTATAACGCCATGTTATAACACCGCGCTTTATCACAGGGACAATACAATTAGCCATAGTTTAAGATATTCCATGTTCTTATTCTTCCTTCAACTCTTTCTATTCCAGAGGAGATTCCAGCTGGGCTGCAGTGGATCGCGTAAAAGGTAAGGTCTTTGGTATCTTCATTCCTGGACCCTGCAATATTGATTGAAGATCGGGAGGTAAGGCATAGCTCCTTAACCTCCCGATATTGATTGAAGATCGGGAGGTAAGGCATAGCTCCTTAACCTCCCGGGCTTCAATCAATATATTAAAGGAATAGTTCACTTTGAGAGTGAACTATTCCTTTAAAGGAATGTCCAGCATAAAAAAAACTTTATATTCATGTGGAGCACCACTTCAAACCTGGTTTAATATAGGTGCCCTAGTTGTTTGCCTAGGGGTCCCATGAATAAAAACTAAAGGCCCAGAAACTTCAGAACAAAAAAAATAATAAATTTACTAAAGTCAATTCTAACCACTTGATAAAGGACCACGACTGTCCGAAACATGTTATGTGCAAATAAACGGAAAGCAATTTCATAATTGAATTGCACGATGTCCTTGTATGGTACTGTACCTCATTGTTTTCCATTTCCATTTTCCACCAGTACTTTGGTGCTTTATGGCAGAACACAGTGGTGACCACCAAGGAAGCTATTGTAAGTGGAACCTGGCCGTTTTACTTAAAGGACAATTATACTCACCTCCCCCTCGTTCCTTTCCCCCCACTCCTGCAAAGTACCTAGGGTGAGGACCTAACGCGGCCACCAGAGCCTCTACTAATTTCCCACTCATCCCCCCGAAAAAAGTCCCAGACAATTGTCCCACAAGACCGAGACACATTAACAACAAACCACAAGTATGTCTCACTCTTCCTTCCCCTGTGGGCTGTTGGGTGATCTGAAATTAACCTGTGGGACTAGGGTCAGCTCCCACAATCCATCTTAGCTGGGTAAACACCCAGCTTAGTGACTGCATAACAAAGCACATGATCTGTAGATTCAACAGATCAAAAAACAACAAAGTTTGCAGCCTACCTAAAGTGACAGCCAATCACTTAAAGCGGCATGTCACCCCTTATAAAAAAAATTTTTCCACTATTAATGTTTGCACCTTACCCCCAGCCCAAGACCGCTATAAAATCCCGATAATTTAAAGAAACTGCCAAGATCTAATTACCTTCCCTCTCTCCTACGATGCAACTTGGCCCGGCCTTATGCTTGCAAGAACTGAAGCGGGGGCGGGCCTGGCAGCCGCACCCGTGATGGTGAGAGGCAGCCCATCACGGACGCGGCTTGCCGGTTCTCAGAATTGCGGGGGAGAGGACGGGAGAGGAGGAAGGTAAATAGAATTCGGGGACTTTCTAAATTATTTTAGCGTTCGGGGCTGGGGGAAGAAATACTATTATATGGACAGGCTGTTTATGGTAGGGGGAGGGATCGGCAAAACGGGAGGGAGAGGAGGGGGAGGAAGAAGGGCTGCAGTACGCATGCCAAAATTCGCCCGGAGGGCGAGAGAGACAAGAGGCAGAGTCTAGATGTTACTCTGCGATCCTCCTGGTGGGCCATTTTGGGATTTTGGGGGGGGACTAAAGGAGACACCAATGGAGCTGGGATGTGAGTAAGGATTTATTACACTTACATGGTGGGGCCATTAGTGGGGGGATTAGAGTTGTGGCGGTGGGACAGGCCCTTTAACAGCACAGAGATATTTCCCTCCCGAAACAGAACAGGGGATTTCAGCTTTTTGTTTTCAAACATATTCAATTCGCCTGTCCACACACTGATATAATCCTTTAATAAAAAAGGAAAGTAATATCTTTGTGGGTATTTCTTAGCTTACCATGGAGGTAATCCAACTCATATTAATATTTCAGTAAAAATAAAAACAAGTAGGGGGCATTGAAACCTGAACTTCTACATTCACTTTGTCTTGCTAAAGTAAGAGATTTGCCTATAGCCAAGAGGAACCTATGAAGGATACTAGTCATATATGTTTTTTTATATGTAAACAATAGAAAACCTTCGAACTATTTATTTGTAAAACTGGCACCTTACAGGGGCGCCACCACTGAATAAGCATTGAATTTCATGTAAATTAGCAGATTTATCTTTTGCTAGGAACAGACTAATAAAAATATGAAAACGTTCCTGATAAGCCATTGAACGTACCAGCCCAAATCACACTGACTGATAATAAACTGCCAGGGTAACAAGCAGCATCCACAAAAGTCTTATCGGGGCCTCTTACGCAGCTGCGGTGCTGAGATTTATGTCTTTATAGAAAATCAAACCTAAATATAGAAACCCTGTAAGTAATATAACTTTCTAGAAGAAAGAACCCATCTTACTCCAATAGATAGGTGTTCTGGTTAGAAAAAGCTTCCTCCACATAAGTTTATTTAAATTTAGCTGTCCTGGTCTCGAATTACACCCAATGTGCACAGTACCACACGGGGTAGAGATAGTGGTAGTTAGCCTAGAAATATGTTGCATTAAATAATAGAAATAACTCGGGGACCTTGTTTACAACTTAGCTTCAACATTTGATGAGTTCGACTCAACCATAAAAAACATAAATAATGGTTCCACAGTGCCTTACCAATTGACAATTACGAATAATATATACCCGTTTAATCTGTGGGTTGTAAATGTTGGTGGACAGCATAAGTTCCTGAAATTTAACTGGCATATTGACATATTGAATTCTGGGTGCCATTAAGGACAAGTAATTGGCAGGGACCTCTAACATTTCTTTAAGGTTTTAAACACTGGGACCACACTGCAGAAAGTGTTGAAATATTTTCTTTACCATCTAGGCAAGTTCTATATCACCTTTGATGGCCCTATCATTACCATTATTGATTAACCTTTTCGGTCATCTAGACCACCAGTTTCTTGAAATAAAAACCAGCACAATTATTGACAACCATTTTTAATACCAGACTTTCACAGCAGAATATAAAGATTGTAGGCAATGTTAGATGGTTGTCCAAACAATTTTTATCAAGGATCGCCAAAGTCAAGCTGTTGGGTTATGACGTCTGCAGCATAAATCTTACTATAGAGAGAGGAGGGGGAGAAGGAAACTGGAAACCCCTGTGCCTCCCTGATATAATTAGTGTACTGGTAGGGGCTAGGCCACACTACTGCTTTTTTAATTGCATTTTGCATGCGTGTTTGAAAGAAAATGGAAAATTGCGGGACTGTGAGAAATCCGATGCGTGACAACACGCCGGAATCGCACACGCAGTCACGCGATTCCAGTGCACGTTGAGGCCTCAGCCTGAAGGATATGGGAAAGGCCTTCACATGTTAGGCAGAGTACACACCAGCAAATTTTCCCTCCTGTCGTAGTCTGTTGGTGGTAAACTAAACTCACTCAACAATCACCACTGGAGCATTAGGTCATTACTATGATACCAGTAGATCAAGGGTGCAAACTATCTTTGTTTGTCCTATGGGGGCTTAATAGTCTAACCTCGATCCCCCCCACTCCCGGTGGGGCCATATTTAGACTTGATCATCAAGCACAATGTACACTCACCAACTATCAAATACTTCCACACCTTACTACCCCCACCGATACTTTCCTGGAAAGTCGCCGGATCACTGTGAGTCCGTTACACATGGATCTATTTGGTGAATAATGCTCCCTTCTACAGCATGAGGCAATATCACAGACTGCCAGGCACTCCGGATGGTTGAACTAAACAACAAACTCCACACGTATTGCTCCACCAACCCATCTAGGTGCAGTACCAAGCGTTGCAGTTTTCAAATGTCTGTGGAGGGCGCAAGTTTGACCATCCTGGTTTGCCTCTTCTCGTACGCAGATGTCGCTTAAGACTTGGAACTCCAGATGTTTTAGACCTCTATGCGTAGTTTGTGATTGGCTTTCGTATCTAAGTGAATCTGTTATTGTCTTGGGTAGTTGTCGTTGCGTCAAAGGTAAAACTTGTTTGGTATGTAAAGTTTGCTCTGATTAAGTGAGCTTGTAACATAAACACACCGTAAGGATTATTTAAAGAAATTTCCTATGACCATGGTAACTAGTATTATAATAGTAGGTGTAACGTTTAGCGATTTACCCCTTTCCATACTATAATCAACCCATATTCAGTGAGTCATGTGACTACATAAGTGCCATACACAAACACACTGGTATAATGTGTGATATAACTTATCCATTCTCCCTATTCTATATTCATTCCCCCTTGATCTTTACCTTTGCATTACCAACAATCCGGTCATGTTTAATGCACTGTTACTGCTACCAATGGTCGTTGTGGGGGTTTCCAACACCCTTTACCATCACGTATGAGTATTGCAACACAGACAAGGTCCGCAGACGATAGGAGGGACATGTTAAAATGGGACTATCAGTCCCATCAACCCCCCAAATGTCGATACACTAGATATTCGTTATATTGCATAACTTCGCTGTCAGGGGGTATATGTTCCCCTGCGCGCAATCGAAGTTTATGTGAACAGAACTCACGGAATCCCACAGAACTTATTAACACAATCAAACTTGCCGAAACACGGTTACTATAAAAATCTCCCCATCGTGCACGATATACACAAACATTTATTCCAATAGACTTAACTCAATTGGACAAATTCAGCTGCCCATGATCCCTCCATTTTCCGGTGGCATTCAGTTCCAACTGGTAAAGCTCTGGAACTCCCTCAAAAGAGTTTGTACCTTCGCGATGTGATTGGATGAACTTTAGTCGTCCTCTTTAGTCAGAACGGTCCGTCCATCTGTACGTCACTTACCTTACGTAACGTCACCGGCTCGCCTATCAGAACTATGCGGTTCATTGTCGATGTCCGTAGAAGCTCGCACAGGGACTAACCCATGAAAGAGGCTGCGGCGAACCGTTCTAGTCCAGTACATGGACAGAGGCAAATGATGAATGACATTGTGATAGGGCGGGCACACCGGACTTAATGTTACACCATCACTGTATTCTCACCATCCGGGGGAGAATGGCCACGCAAAGGAGGAGTTGCACTAGTCAGTTGCTGTATTGACCTGGGGACCCACATAATCCTGCGTCGGTCTTCCAGACACGGCAAAGTGGAGATCATTCGCTAACGACCATGGGGAACCGCCACCACCCCAAGCTACGTGGCCTTTCCGGACTCTGAAGGTTGATAGGAGATATGCCAAGAACCAAGTGGGCACTCAAGTCCCCACAAACGTTCTTCACGATGCAAGAGACTGATCGGGCAGGAAGTTTGAGGACCCGCTTGTGCTTGGTGCAGTCACGACATGAAGCACTGGCACTTCCAAGTGATCAGTGACGGGGGGGAGCTAAAGTCAAGGTGGAGTACAAAGGGGAGGAGAAGACCTTCGCCCCGAGGAAATCTCCCTCCAATGGTCCCTGACTAAAGGAAGGAGGATGGAAACGCGAGCTATTGGGCAACTTCTGTAACCAATGCAGTGATCCACTGTTGCGGCTACTTCAACGATCCCAGAGACAGACCTTTCTACACCAAGGATGCAGGGTAATCGCTGGTTTAAATGCCTGACGCGGCTAATCCACAATGAGCCGACCAAGGCAGCCATCGCCTGACGGACTGCCGATTAACGCACAGAGAATGCAATGTCCTCTATTTGATCTGGGGAGGGCGGCAGCGTTTGCAGGTTTGATGTCTCCATTCGACCAGTGACGACGGAATCTTCGCAACGTCAAAGCCACGTCCAGGAGACACCCATCTGGAGGAGAGGGACTTTGAAAACGCTCATGGTGAGCCACTTTATGGAAGCGTTTCAAGCGCAAACACAAGAATACTTGTCGCAAATAAAAAAGGCCCTCAGAAGGCTCAGGACGGCTGCGAGAGAGACCAAAAGCGCACCCTGTTTCCAGCACCCAGGCCAGTAATTGAAATCGATATCTCTACGAAAGGTATCGACTTCACACTTCCATCCACCAGGCCCGGTTTGAAAGAAGCTGTGCTCAGATCTGTTCAGGGGAACCATGGAACCCGTTGAAAAGCCCGAGAGAGCCAGGTTAGAGAGAAGTCCCAGAGATACACGGACATCGTTCTGGAGGAGGCCACTCGGATCCCTAAGTCAAAAACTTGCTGCAAGATTCTTTAATGGCCAGAAACTGAACAAAAGCATCAATCGGCTGAAGCTGGGGCTTCTGGTGCAGATGTCCAAGCCGCTATTTTAATGGGTGACACTTCTGAGAATGTGCAAGATCGATGTGTTGGGTTTGTGGCTCCTCTTTCACTGGGGTTAGAAAATGTGGAGGGGTAATGACTTGTCTTATCAAACGCAACACAACCATAAAAATGGTGGAGGTGCACTTACCAACTGTGGTGCAGGGACACCTCTGTAGGTTCTTCCTTAGGAACCAGTGGTTGCGGAAAAAAGTAGCTGAGGTCGCACTCCACATCAGTTAGAAAAATTTATTGTGAACGTTCGGGGGGATACCCAAGGGGGGGATACCCCCTTGAGGGTATCCCCCCGAAAATGTTTTGTGACGTGGATATGTGTGGTTCACAATAAACTTTTCTAAATGATGTGGAGTGCGACCATAGCTACCTTTTTTTCCTGCAACACAACCATACCCACAAGCAGACGACACCCAGTTCACCACTATTTGACAACAGCCAAGTTCCCCCTTGACAAAAAAATTTCCAGGGTATGAGGGAGAGGAGCCATGACAAAAGGATGATAAGCAACCATCTGGCCATTATCCCGGATTCGGATTCCATGAGTGCCGGACTAAACTCAGCCTCCGTGGGCTGCCCAGATGCACAGTTAGTTTGCTACGATGTTGACGGAATCCTACTGTCTCTCGCTGTTGATAAAAAGCTCCGGGCAGCAGAACAGAAAAATTATATCCACTCCTCCCGCAGAACGGGCGGACTGAGCAAGGAGGCGATAGAGAGGATGGTGCGGAAGCTGTGGCGTCCCGATTGATGATGCCGCCCGAGAGCCCGCCCCAATTGCTGCGCACAACTACCCTCGGAGTCCCCCCTCCACGCCTTTCAACACACGCCAGCACCATGGAGGTGATAATGTGAGGCACCAGTCGGGTGAGCGTGAGCAGGCCATCATTGACAAATGCACACAGCGGGTCATCCCCCCCTGCATGGCATTAGAAAACAGCCACCCCCCCACCGACCTTGACATCCGACCCGGCGGACCCTACTCCCAACGCCTCAAACACCGCAAGATTGCCCAAGTGTGCCCCCTCACACACCCCCCAATTATTACCAAACTGCTCATCTAGGTGGACATGCCGCGGACCGGCGGCCAATTTGTGATCACAACACCAAACCCAGGGCCCCCCCTACCCCTATCTGAAGAAGTTGACTGAATGTAGTTATAGAACCGTAATTTGTTGTTACCACCAAAAACTACGTGGTTTAATGTTCTAATGTAAAATGTTGTGTTCTTGAAGTCTATTTGCACGATTTTCTTGTTTATATTTTTACCCTAAGTTACATTATTGAAGATACTCATTTGTTTCTTGGTTTGTACCTTGTTAGATACCATGAGTTCCTTCTTCTTCAGTGAAAACTTTTTTTTGCTTAATTGTTTCGAAATATAATTCCACATACTCCACACACTTGTACTGGAAAGATAGTTTGAACAACTGTAGCACAGGTACGATACTAGTTATATTATCCTTTTACTAATCCGCCGTAATCTCTATGAAGTCTACTTCTCAAGCCCCCATGACGACCACACATCTGTTCTATCATCGCTAAGCGTTGGACACGTCTCATCGCGTAGTTATGCCGTACGTTGAGGATGTTATCCTAATGAGAAATCATTTATTTTCTTACTCGTCAGATGTAACCCAATCTCGCAGTCACGGATTGGTTCTTTTACGGCTATGCATACATTTTTAAGGATACCAGCTGCCCATACCCTGGGTGGTGGTCAACTTCCTCCTAGTTGTGAAACAACTGGTCCAGAAGGGACACATTCTTAATTGCAAGGTGTTTTACAAGAACCTGTTCAGCACCCAAAAAGAAATTTTCCTTTTAGCGCTGTACCCCACCCCCACATCATTTTTGCTTTCCCTTTACCTTCCCCCCCCCTCCCATGCCATCCGATTTCTCACCTTAACGGACCGCCAGTCCTAGCCAGCTTTAGGTGCTGCCTCCTGTGCTGTTCAAGCACGCACAGCAGCGGACGGCACTTTCTGGTTGTGGCTGTTCCGTATTTCTGTGATTCTCCCCCCCCCCCCCCGTGAAACCGGCCGCCGCACGGCCCTTTAAGTGTATTCGGGGTATCTTTGGGAATGTTGATTTCACCAATGGAACCACGCTTAATTTTTTGTGGGTCACTCCCAGGGATGTAACCACCCAAAACCACACACAAAATCACAAACTCCCCTAGCACTTGTTGGAATTCTGAATTCCCCAAATTGAAATTATTCTCATCCGGCCTCAGCCCCTAAACACTATATCCTCGGTGTACTTTTGCACAACCGCCAATACCGACGCTCTTACCCTGAAACCAGTAATAGACCCGACCAGACTCCCGATGTGCGTGGGGCACAACCCATTCAATCTCCCCCAGCCACACCTTTTAACAACTCAGCACTTTCCATGAAAAACCACTGGTAGGTTCTTTGTCACCATTGACCTCCCCCCGGAACACTTACTGCTTGCCCATGTCGGCAGCCATTAGAAGGCACTCTCCTTCTCTTCAGCTGGGCAGGCTTCCTCCACCTTCACTTGGGGAAACCGAGTTAGGAGGGTAGGATAACATTCTTGCCGCTGCCGGCCTCGAGCGCACTCGCGGTCTTGATTCAACCTCCACATAACGATGAAATGAATTCACCGGTGGCAAGCCGGTCCCCCACACCTCCCTCCCACACCGAATTTCTTTTTCAGCGTGGGGGCATGAAAAAGCTAGATGGGGTGGCCGGTCCGAGTGTGACGGGAAGGAATTCGGTGGTGGGGAAGGAAAAATGTCGAACTGCTTATGCTTCATTATATAGGTCAGGGATTGTCTAACTTTCGTTCCCCTAGATGTTTAAAAAAACTATAACTCCCAGCATTTCTGTTGGTTGTAGAATGAATGCAGGGGGGGTTTGTTCGGAAGCACCCGCAGCGGAGTTGTAGTTCGAAAAAAGCTGAAGGAACCCAGATGTAATATCGCAGCCAAGCAACATGGCACCATTTTATGGCTTAGGATCTGGAAAAAGCTAGTTAACGGCTAAAATAACTTGCAAGGTATTGGTTACACCTATAAACCTACATCTAAATTCTTTTCAAATCACAAGGTTCCCTCTAGAATTTTTTTTTTTCCGCCGGGTGGCCTGAAAAAGTAGCCGGGGGGCCGCCAGGCTAAAAGAACAACAACAAAACAGACGCCAGCCCCGACGCCCCCACCTCGCAACCTGATACACACTTTTATTGAACCCCCACCTGACGCCACACACACAGCACCCAGCACGCCTTGCGGGGGCTCTCGCTCACCTTCGCACACCTGGCCAGAGGCCTGTATTGCCCTCGTGACAGGACTAGAGGCAGGGCAGACGCGAGCCCCTCGGGCACAAGTGGGACCGGGTTTGTCTACTGCTTCTCATATATTGCAACACCACGGTAGTAGGCCCCGTACCCTGTCTCTGGCACCAGTACCCCCACGTGACCCCTTTCAATGCCCAATTCTGCTTCACCTGCAGACTAAAACCGGGCCTGACAGAGCGCAACGTAACACGAAACTGTATCTTCGGTCTTGAACAAAGGACCCCCAGGGTCAATGTACTCACAATAAGGGCCTAATCACAATCCAGGGATATTTACCATTACCATGCGCACTCATTGTGCTGGATAGCATCACCAAAACAGACCAGCTACACGCACGTAAAACACGGTTTTGACAGTGCTTTGGTTCTCATTTCTTACCGCATGTGAGAGAAACAACAGACCTGGACATTCGTATGTGTTATTTCCTCTAGGAACTTTTTCTGCTAACACACTCAGCATATGATTCACACTTCCAACCCTACCTCCACTCACCACCAAACCCCGAGCCGACTGAATATTTATTCCCACGCAACAGATGTTAACATAGTATTGTGCCCCTTCAAGGACAGAATAGGAAGGGAAAACATCGTAAACCAGGTTCACTAAACTTCAAAATTAACAGGCCACTTTACCACAAAAATAAGGGTTTTGGAATCTATTATAAAATCTATAATTTCTGTAAGGGTAGACTTGCTGCTCCACCTCCCTTCTACTTAACAAGGTTGATATTTATATATATATATAATATATATATATATATATAGTTAAGATGACCATACTGACAGCTCCAGTTCACCCCCCAGGTATTGCCACCAATTCCATAATGTTGGCGCAGCTATCTTTACACATGAAATCGTTAGTAGACACAGGAGTGGTAGAAAATATTTGAGGGTTGGGGTGGTAACGTGTCCCATTTAACTTTTATTTGATTCTATCCAATGTACAGTCTCCAGTTCCTATTTCCTCACGGTAATTAGTACTGCTCTGTGCAGTTCCCGGTATTGGTTCTGCCATCTTGTAGCCCAGGGGTGAGGAATATCATAAAGGGAGAGTTAATTTAATGCTGTAACCCCTAAACGAAAGTTACAAAACAAAGGTAATAAAGTCACGACCGTAGCTTTTCTAATAGCTATGAGGTATAAAGGTGGACTAGATGGACGTTATGTCTTTATACAAACCGCCAATACTATGTACTCTGTAACTGTTATAAAGGACATTATGTGTAGGGTATAAGGTGCACTAGCTGGATGTGTGTCTTTATAAACCTCCAATACTATATTACATGATAACTGTTATACAGGAACATTATGGCGTTAGGGTATAAAAAAGGGTTGGAATAGATGGATTGTGTGTCTTAACAACCTCCAATACTATTTACTATGTAACGGTATAAAGACATATGGGCTAGGGTATAAGTTGGAAAGATCGCGAGTGGTCTTCGCACTCAACTTCCAATACTATTACTATGCTAACTGTTATACAGACATTATGGTAGGGTACATAAGGTTGGATAGATGGATGCCCTCCGTGTCTTTATACCAACCTCCAATACTATGTTACTGTTATACAGACATTATGGGTGTAGGCTATAAGGTTGCACTAGATGGATGTGTGTCTTTATCACAACCTCCAATACTATGTTACTGTTAACAGACATTATGGTAAGGATTAAGGTGGATAGAGGACATGTGTCTGTATACAACCTCCAATACTATGCAACATTTGACAGACATGATGGGTGGATATAAAGGTGGAAAGGATAGACGTATGTCTTTGTACAAACCTCCAATACTATGATACTATGTTTCTGTTATAAGACATTATGGGTAGGGTATAAAGGTGGAATGATGGACGTATGTCGTTATACAACCTTACCACCCAAAATATGTTACTATGTTGTAACTGTTATACAGAACATTATGGGTAGGGTATAAAGGTTGGAATAGATGGGCGTATGTCTTTATACAACCTCCAATTACTATGTTACTATGTAACATGTTATACAGACATTATGGGTAGGGTATAAAAGGTTGGACTAGATGGGCGTTATGTCTTTATACAACCCCAAGACTATGTTACTATGTAACTGTTAACAGACATTCTGGGGGGGTGGGTACCCGGTTGTGTCCTCGCTAGGACGTGTGTCTTTCTACCACTTCACTAGATGTTCACCTGTAACTGTTATCCCGCCTTAATGGGGCGGGTATCCGGTTGGAAAGGATACAATCCTGTTATTGTTTCTGTCTCCCGCCCTTCTGGGTTAGGGTCTCCCGGTTTGGACTAGCTGGGCGTTCTGTCTTTCTACCACGGGAGAGCACTCCCCCAAACACTATGTCTGCCGTATCATGGGAAATGTTCTTCTCCTGAGTATGTTATAACGCACCTCTCTTATGGCCACTCGCCTCAGGGTATTGGGTTATAAGGTTCTTATGTAATGGAGGATGGGTACGTACGTGTGCATCTGGATCAACACCCCTCATTATCGACACAATACAGATCTTGTTAAATCTATGTTCAGAGACGAGGATTATACAGACATTAGGGGTAGGGTTAGGGTATAAAGGTTGGAAAGGATTACAATACTATGTTACGATGTTTTGTTATACAGAAATTATGGGTTAGGGTATAAAGGTTGACTAGAGGGGCGTGTGTCTTTATTACATCTCCCATACATGTTACTATGTAACTGTTATACAGAATATTATGGTGGGTATTAAGGTTGGACTAGATGGATGTGTGTCTGATCACCTACATTACTATGTTACTATGTAAATGTTACACCATCCATCTAGTCCAAACCTTTATACCCTAACCATAAATGTCTGTAGAAACAGTTATGTAACAGAAGCTTGTTATTTCGTAAATTACGATACTAAAATGATGAAGGACAAGTCCGGGCATGCGGGAGTCTACCCCGGTCAATTTAAAGCCCCAGTGCATTAGTTACATTTGCCTGGAGGAAATATTGAGCTCACCGCTGGATCGCCCTCCTCACGTCTTCTCGGACCCCCCACCACGCTCTTGATCACGTTCCGCGCTACGTTTTAAACCTTGTCTGGCCCCACGGATTTTTCTTTATTCGCCACCTGGCCACTTTAGTTGCGTATATTGATAATTTTAGTCGCCCGCCATTTTCACATAACACCCCACCGTCAGGCCCCCCTGGTGGTCTCCCCTTTTGTCTTTACTAATCGACTCACCACCTATCCTCCCGTAACAGAGCGCACACTCCGCCGTCCGCGTCTCTAGACTTTTGTCTCTTTCCTCTTCTTCATTCGCCTCCGTGCCCCGTTTCTTAAAGAAAGTTCCGGAGTGCGATTTAGTCAGGTTATGGGCAACCCGCGGAACATCGTTCCTCCTGTCCTGTCAGTGGGGAATGCGCCATTCTGTCCCAGCTTTAGTACAGGCCCCATTGTATTCTACCGCTTAGCAGGCCAGCCCGAAGGCGTGTGTCTGCCTCCCATCTGTTCCCTGGCTCAGTTTTGCAGATGCTGAGTATTTGGAAAAAGAAAAACCCATCATTGCTGAGATAGCCCCTACTCTCCTATTGGCTTGGATTGCGGAGGAGGTAAGAGCGAGCGCTCGCGATGAACGCCTGTACAAGAAGGCGTCAAGCTAGTATGGTCGGTCATTTAACGGCACCTGGTAACACTCCCGTAACCCTATCCATACTTACCGCTTTCCATTAGGTTCTTAAATTGGATTGTATTGTTAATGTATCGTTCGGTAGTCGGTTCAGTCACCAAGCCAAATCTGGCTTGGGTGCCCTAAGTGTTGTATGCCAGTTCCTTTCGTTCACTGCTTTTTTATTGTCCGTAGGCTTACTTTCCTGGCGCCTCCCCCTTCCCCCACATGTATGACATACGCAAAGCAGGCCTATACCACACTATGACATCTCAGTTATGTACCATTTTTGTCTCCTACTAATGACACGTCCCCAGTTGACTCTCGTAGTTCTTTGATTTTTTTGAATTTCGTGTCTTTGTGCACGGATATCCTACTGCCCCCCCTCATGATCCCCCCCGGGCTTCTGTCAAACATCGACACGCGTTACCACTCCCCCCCCTCCCCTCTTCTCTTTTATTTCCCCCCAGTCCGCACAGAAATATCCTGTCCCAGATGGTAGTGTCAAAACCAAAACGTAGTGCCTGATGGTACTCGGAGTAATAGGTACACCAGGTGACACGGTCTATTATCAAAGTGCTGATGCTCTCTGTGTACCCCAGGGGATTGGTCAGAAAGTAACCCGTGTTACCATGGTGATATTATTTTACATACCTCACCCCCAATATCATTGTTAAACTGCCACCGAACAGGTGGAACAACCCTTTCATCCCCCCCCCCCCCCCCCGAGGCCCGCCCAGTTCCCCGGTACCTAGATTTTTCCATTTCTCCCTGGTTTGTCGTTTTACAATTCCCTGCGACTCCTTGTTCTTCCAACCATATTTCACCAAGCACCAGATTGATCGCCCCGTGCCTTGCAGTCTGTCTTACCCTCTCTTATCTTCCCGGCGCAGGCCATATAAACGGATTCTGTGATGATGAAACCTACAATGTGGGCTTGAAGAGGACAATCCACACCCTTCCGCCGTCCGGGGGGGGCCCCGGCCGCCCACTCCCTTTTTGTGATTTTTTTAGTTTGTACCCTGTGCCAGAGCCATGTTTAGCCCTCCGTCTCCTCAGTACTTCCCCAAGACCCGGTAGACTCACCAGACCCCCCACTATCAAAATCCAACTCTGCACAGGCTCAGTAGGTGTTCTAGCCCAATTCCCTTTTTTCTACCTTACCCAATTTGTCACTAAACTTAAGCCAGTTGATCTAATTGCATATACAACTAGAGACTACCTCCACTTGAACTAGGAGGACATAGAGCAGAACTTCCCGTCATCTCTATCAGATTACTATCACAGCCCATTCCCGTAAGTAAATACCTGTGTACCAGGGAGTAATTAACTAAAAATGAGAATGACCCTAAAACAGTTCCGTAAGGGCAATAAAGTGCAATGCGCCCCCCCCCCCCCCCCCCTCCTCTC
Source organism: Hymenochirus boettgeri (assembly GCA_019447015.1). Taxonomy (NCBI): domain Eukaryota; kingdom Metazoa; phylum Chordata; class Amphibia; order Anura; family Pipidae; genus Hymenochirus; species Hymenochirus boettgeri. The sequence continues at coordinate 40,588,344 of CM033472.1, read as the reverse complement.
TTCTTACCTCCCCTCACCCTACTCATATCTAGTGTTTGCTCCAATCGTTTCGATCCTCCCCAAAATCGCATAGATGCTGTTAGGGAGATGTTAATGACACACCCCAACCGCCCACCACCTCCCCCCCTTGCTTCCCCCACACCGGCAAGGACCATACCATGTAACTAGAGATATGGGGGACAGGGACAATTTACACCGACAGAAATGACACATCCAATCATAAAGGTTACATTTTCCATCCACCCCTTCCAGTTAAATCCAAGCTGTTTTGAATGAAAATCACATCATTTGGGACTTTCTCTTTCATGCTTGACTGTACCTCAATTAAGAGATCAGTGAGTTACGTGCCACACGTAGACTTAAACTACGCATCCCCCAGTGGCATCCGTTCTGTAAATCCCCAACTCGCGGCGCCACCTGCAGGTTGGAACCATTAAAATGGCAGCGTCATTTCTGGTGACACTTCTTTAACGTCCTAGTAGTCTCCTATCTAGGGAGGATCTCCTGCCCAGAATGCAGTAATAGCAGTGGGTTGTCTGCAAATGCATAATTTACCACTGCTCTGTTACAATGATTCCCTGTTGATCCTTCATGATTATGAACCTTAACCACGCATCCTTGGATTCCGTTTTGTGAAGAATCCCCAACTCGCGGGCGGCACCTGCAGGTTTGGAACATTAAAATGGCCGGTTCATTTCTGTTGACCACTTTAACGCCTAGTCGTCTCCTTCTCTGGCGGATCGCCTGCCCAGAATGCAACGAAGGGGAGGAGGGAGAGGAGTGAATGAGACCAAGTGGGGTGTCTGCCAATGCATTAATTTAACATTCTCTGTTACAAATGATTCCCTGTGCTCCTTTCCGGGTGTATTATGACCTTTACATCTTAGGACCAACTGGTAATGTTGGCTACTAGAAACTTTTAGGCCTTTCAGGGGTGCTTCATGTTTCATTTTCGTGCTTGGGTGAGGATGCTCCGAGTGAGGAGTTTACCATATGCTTTTACTTCTCTACGGATTGAAAATGGAATCGAGCAGTTTGAAATAGGGTTCAGTTTATCCAAATGACTAAAGGAATAAATGTTATAAAGCGCATTATTCCTGTTGTAGTCGGACCTACAATGGATGACAATATTGGGATTTCTAATGTAGCAAAAACCTTGAAACTGAAAGTCATTTTAACATAGCTTCAACTGATAGACCCAAACCACAAGTGTTTAGAATGTCGGGACGGAATTGTTTTTCCACCTTAATGATATTGGTTACCGGCCTTCTGCATAAACTTGTTGTCAGGGGAGTATGAGTAGAAAAAAAATGGTGGGGACTAGATGGCGTATGGTCTTTTCGGTACTCCTCCAATTCTGTCTATGTTTTACTTATGTACTGTTAACAGACATTATGGGTAGGGTATTAGGGTTGGACAGAGGATGTATGTCTTTATAAAACCTCCACTACTCTATACTATGTAAACTGTTATCAGACGTTATGTAGGGGTATAAGGTTGGATTAGATGGATGTATGTCTTTATACAAACTTTTCAATACTATGTTACTATGTAATTATACAGAACATTAGGGATAGGGTTATAAAGGTGGAATAGAGGGAGCATTTGTCTTTATTACAACCTCCAATACTATGTTTACTATGTAACTGTTATACTGATGGTAAATTATTGGTGGATGATTTGTAGATTGTTGCGCCGAGTGATGGTACATGTTTGCGATTGGTTGGCTGGGTCTGTGGTAGATTGTTGGTGAGATTGGTGGTGGATTGATGGTAGGATTATTGGTGGATTGATTGTCAGAGGTTGGCCGATGATTGTATATTGTTTGCAGATTGGTTGGTGGGTTGATGGTAGATGTTGGTGGATGAGGTATATTGTTTGCAGCTTGGTTGGTGGGTTGTGACTGTTGGTGGCTTGATTGGTAGCTCAGGTGGGGATCTTGCTGCTAGCTTGTTAGCAGCTTGGTGTGCTTATGGTCGTTGTTGTTGACTTGCGGGTAGCTTGGTAGTGGCTTGCTGGTAGATGTTGTGGGATTGATGGTTAGATGTTGGTTGTGGCTTGGTGCGGCGCATTTTCTTTTTGCGGCCCCCCGGGCCCTGGGCAGTTTCGTACATCTCCTCGGACCTCCGTGCCACCCCCGGCCGCGCTCATTCCAGAAAATGCACCACCACCCCCAGTGGCTTCAAACGCCCCCCCCCACTCCTGCTACCCCCACTCGCACCTGGGACCCTCGGTCATCCGGAACTGCCCATGAACCCTGGCCCAGAGCGAGTAAGGCGCATCTTTTCTCGCGCATCCTGTCAAGGAACTCGACCCCCCGATCGAGAGACCCAGTACTGTATACGTCCATCTGGTCGGTTTTTATCCCTCACCTTGTCCAGCCCGCCCAAACTTGTACCTACCACAACACTCCAACGGACATAGTCTCCTACTCCCCCAAACTCCTGTTTTTTTCCTACACCAATCACTGCACACAAAACTGTACTATTCCCAATCACTGCCGATCCGGAAAGTACATCGGCCCTACTATACCAATCAACCCACCTGCGAGGACACAACACTTGTTACATACCCATCACGCGCTATGTATCTAATCACTTGATCCTATTTTTACGCGACCATACCCAATACTGCGAGCCCCCCCCCCAAACTTGTACATACAAATCACTTTGGGGCAAACATCTGTATATACCAATAACGTGTGTACGCACACACTTGTATCTACCATCCCTGCAAAAAAACTTGTTTATACCAACAATGCGGGAAATTCTTGTACCTATACCATACTGCGAGAAAACTGTATATACCAAATCACTGTGAATCCACTGCAAGCAAACTTGTATTTACCAATCATTGTGAGCAAATTATTTCTACGTATTTATCACTGCTGTGGCAAACTTGTATATAACCAATCAATGTGGGCAAAAACTTGTATATACAATCATTGTGAGCAAACTTGTATATACCAAAAAAATCACTGTGAGCAAACTTGTATCATACCTTCTCACACATCACTGTGCGCCCGACATACTTGATATATATTCAATCACTGTGACAAACTCCCTGTGTATACAATAGCTTGTGAGCACAACTTGTTAGCACCCCTCATCCGCTATTCACCCCTCAATTCGAGACAGTCATTGGACTATACCAATCACTGCGGGCACATTATATATACCCCAAACCCCGACCGCATAACCAAACTGACATAACCAATCACTGCTGGCAACCCGCCCGGCGCCTACCTCAGCAATCATCATGCCTCTCCGTCCGGCGTTCTTAAAAATCTTATATATACCAATCCCCGCAAAGCAAACTTGTATACGCTACCATTCACTGCGAGCAACACCCCCCTGTAATATACATCATGCGAGCAAACTTGGACCTTATACCATCACTCTGTGACAATCTGTATATATTCATCACTGGCGCACAACTTGTATGTACCATACCCGTGCCAGAGCTTAAACCTTGTACCCACCCTGCTCACCCCTTTATCTAGTCTATAGATATGACTCATTCCCTCGTGAGCAACCACTCTCGTCTATCCACTCACTGCAAGCAAATTTGTAGATACCAATCACGGCGCCGAAAACTTGTCTATCCCCAACACTGCCACCACACTTTTATATACAATCACTGCGACCCAACCAAATTGATCTTTTTTTTTTTACAATCACTGCGACCAAAACGTGTATCCCTCCACATTCCTGTGAGATAACACTTGGCTCTCCCCATCCATTTGAGCCAACTTGTAATCAAAATCCACAGCGCGAGTTACCAAAAATCCCTCGTCCTAGCTATCCCAGCACCGGCGCGAAAACTTTGTCCCACATAATCTACCAGACCCCGCCACCCTCGACACGCCATGACACAGCCACCGCACAGCTCCATAAATCTGCGTCCAGTCCATTTCCCACTCCACTGTGGGGGAACACTTTTATATCACCATCAACCGCTTGAGCAAAACTGTATATACCAATCAGTGAGGGTAACGTGTATATATCAATCACCCTGACGAACCCAAAACTCCTGTATTCCTACTGCTTGCAGACCGCCCACCCCTCACAACTGTACTTAATTACCCAAATCACTGCCTGCGCACACCAGTGTCCCCTATATCACAAATCCAACCTCCCCCCGCACACGCACAACCTTCGCCCCTCCACTATACCCCCCCCACATAAATGTCGCGCCCCACCTGGTCAATTACCTCATGTGCGCCAACATTATACTTACAACCTCAGGTGAGCAAACTTGTATATACCATCACTGTGAGCACAAACTTTTGTATATACCATCACGTGACCAAATTGTATATACCATTACTATGGCCAACTGGGATAAACCCATCCACTTGAGCCAACTACTCTACATGGCCCCCCCCCCCCCCCCCACATCCCCTGCTGCGCAAACTTGTATGTCCCCCCATCACGTGTAGGCAAACTTGTATTTACCAATCACTGCAACACCCAACTTGCATAACCCACCCCATACACCTGATAGCAACCTGTATAATCAATCACTCTTGCGCAACTTGTCTGTCCCAATCACTATGTGGGCACCTTTGATGTACCAATTACTGGAGCCCCCCCTTGTCTTATACCCGTCACTGTGAGCAAACTTGTATATAAATCACTGCGCCCCCCCTTTATTATACCATCACTGCGCGCCAACTGGATCTACCAATCACTGTGCGCCAAGTGTCTCTCCCCCTCACCTATGTGCCCAAAACTTCTCGTCTCAAACATACAACCCACTCCCCCCTTCGTGAGCCCCACATCCTTGTTGTGCCCACTTCCCCTCACTGTCCGACCCACCCCTGTCTCTACCCCCCCACCTCCTGTTGTTTACAACCTTTTTAGATCTATTCCCCCTCCCTCGTCTCGTAGTCCCCATTTTTCTCCAATCCCTGTTGCATTGCAACCTTGCGTACTACCCCATTTCCCCGATCACATTTGAGCAAGATCTGTATTATACACAATTTCCACTGCCCGGAGCAAACCTTTGGCTATTTACAACACTCAATGCAGCGTACCCTTCTCTATTCCCCCTCACGTGACCCACCTGTCTAACCAATCATTTGAGCCCAAACTCCCGGTCCCCTGTCTATTCCTACCACTCTGTCTTGGAACCACGTGTACTCACCCAATCCCGTGACCACACACCAATGTACAAATAGCCCGCTCAAAACCCAATGTTGCTTTCGTTAGATTCCTATCAGATTCCACCGCGGCTCAGCTTCAACCGCCCGGTCTGCTTTGCATAACCCCACCCTTCGGTTGTATCTTTTCTCCCCCTATTTTGGCTTCCCCTTGACGAGCCTCTCCTGACAAGCCCTTCTTGTCCTCGCTTATCCCTACCGGGCTGTGTGCCCTCCCACCTCTTCTTTCTCCTGTCCTGGCACTACGGCCGCGCCCTTGGCTCCCACTACTAAGAGAGAGCTTCCCCTCCCCCCGACTTTCTTCCGTCACACCTTTCCTCCCCTGGTCAAGCGGCTGATCTATCCTGCCTATCTGGCCCCCTCTCCCCGGACTCTTTCGGAACCACTATCCCTCCGCCCTGATCTCTGCCGGCTGGACATTTCCCTCGCTCTCTCCTTATATTGGCCTTTCGCTACTTGACGGCCTCTAAGTTCAGGACTACTTCTAACGCTATCTGGCCCCAAAGTTTGCGCCGGGGCGGGAACGGGGCCCTCGGCGCTCTCTCACGCCGCGGCCTCACATTTTAACCCCCGGAATTCTATCTCAAAAGGTCTAGGTAACTGCATCCTGTCCGATATATAAGATATGCCTTCTAGTACACATAGATATTGCGCCATAGGCAAAATTATGGGCTGCGGAGATTCCTTTTCCTCTCGGTGGCGTGCGCAGTTGAGCCTACTGACCATTTACAATGTCTCTGAGAAACCGAGCGACAACCCTCACTACCTCGCTGTGACTCTTCGAGATTCCTACCAGATATACCCCTCCAGCCGTACTTTGTGATTTATTTTTATACCCGACATGTATATAAAATGTAGTGTGAGTTTTGTATCGTGCCATTTATCTGATACCTTTGATTTAGGAGTGTTTGATACCCACGCAATTGAGAGCATATTTTGATGAGAGCGAGACCGGATATAGTATCAGATTATTTTCATGCACATCGACTCGCCTCTCCATCACATAGACCTACACCTCTAGCGACCCTTTCCTCTCTATCCGTTTGATTACTACCCAGATGAAGATCCAGATTGATGATCCCAGATAGTGCTTGTTTAGCACCTCGATCAATTTCTGAAAGTCACGCATGCGCAACAACTCATTATTATCCGTTACTGCAAGAAGACGGTAAGTTATACAAACAGGATAACGGAAATGGAACGTTAATTTGCTATCAGAATGTACAATGAAGACAGCAAAACGTCCCCGATGACGTAATTACGCATGCGCTTGCGCAGTCCGGAAAGCTATCACGTAAATATAGTGATTAAAACGTTCTTCCTACCGGAAGAAAGAATATGGGCTATAAAAAGCAATATAGTACATAGTACATAGTAATTAACGGTGATAATAAAGCATACGTCATCATAGGGAACCAAACTCTACTTCACTCATTTTTTTTTTTAACCACTACCCTAAAGCAAGTACGTACCGAGTAAGAGAGGAGGCGGAAGAAGCATACACCCCAGACTATAAAGTGGGAAAAAATTTCCTTCCTGCACTTCAAACGGCAATCGGAAAGTATCCTGGACAACAGATCTAATGCATAATACCAGAATTATCATATTTTAGTTTAGAAAAACGTAATCCAGGCCTTTTTTAAAGTCTATTCAATGAACGTTGACATTACCAATCTGCGGAAGACAGTCTACAGTTTCAGTTCTCACTGGTAAAGACAACCTTCCTAACATCTGAACGAGAAATCTTTTTTCTTCCAAACATGTAAAAGGATGTCCAGTGTCCTTGATATGACCTATAGGGAAAACAATGAACCGAGAGTCATTGTATGGGCCATTAATATATTTGTATAAGGTTATCATTGCTGCCCACGCTCAACCGCCGCTTCACCAATGTAAAGCGCACTAATGATCTTGCATTTCAGTCATCCTTATTTTAGTTTGTTTGGGTGTATTACACTTTCTTTATTATTTTGCCATTCTTGAACTGCCTCAATTTCCAAGATGTCCCTTTTGTCTAGGGATTCCAAACTGCACCGATATTACCAAATGAGGCCTTACCAGTGCCTTGTAAAGATGGGAGAATAATATTTTGCTATCTTGAATCTAATCCCCTTTTATACACAGACAAATATCTTGCTAAGCTCTCGGCTGTTCGCTGACCTGGCATCTAGGTTGTATACAGCGAACGTCTGTTATCTACCAGAAACCCAATATTTTTTCCATACAGATGAATTAAAACAGAGTTCATTTATAGGTGTAGATGGCACAGGATTATTACAATTCCCAATGATCACCCTTACATTTATCTACATTGAATTCATTCTGCCATTCTGCTGTCCATTGGATCCCAATCTATCTAGTTGCTTGCCAGCACACTTCCCACCATATGGGGAAGTTTCAAGTCTCTGCAAATTAGTGTCATAAGCATACACAGAGACCTTGCTCTCAAATGCCCCATTCTAAGTCATTTTATAAAACAAGATAAACAGAAGGGGCCCCCAGTACAGAACCGTGAGGCATCCGGCTTAAGAACTTATAGCCAATAGATGTAGCTCATCATAACCACCATCCTATGTTGCGGTCCAATAACCTAGTTCTCTATCCTATGAACAAATGTTTTCTTCAAGGCAACAGGTTGTTCCTTCAGTTTTATCATTATGTCGGCTCATGTGGTCCCAGTGATCAAAAGCTTTTGAAAATCCATTCAATATTACACTCCATGCTGTTGCCTGAATTAAAATTCTTACTACTTTCATAAAAAACACAATTTAATTGTCTGGCTTGGTAATGTTCCATAATAAATCCATGCTGCACTACTAATAATAAGATAATCTTGGAGGACAAAGTCAAGGATATGATCCCTTAACAAAGTTCCATCACCTTCCCTACCACTGAGTAGGCTTACACGGTTATAGTTATCCAGGCTGTGAACGACTACTTCTTTTCTTGATATGGTATAGTCAACATTGGCTTTTTTCACGCACATCCAGCGGACATCACCCAGACAAAGCGAATCTGAAATATGAGCAACAGTGGGTCTAGTAGAACATGAACTAAAAGCATCTGTTAAATCTAGGAGTTGCAATCCATTCTGGTCTGGCAGCTTCTATTGATATTTAACTTTGGTCTAAGTGTTTCCGATACCATATCCTCTGTTATCAATGTGAAAACTCTTCATTTTCCCTGCTATTGTACAATCCCTATGTATAAGGACAAGGATTCTCAACAGTAAAGTAAAAGCGATGGTAACAAACGGTTTAGCAGATAGCCTTGTGCATCCTAACAACCCCATCAGTCCATGTATTAATGGTTCCCACATTCTCAGTCCTATCTGACAGTTATATTACTTAAAAACATTTTGGGGTGGGGACTTGCTTTGTTTGTCGCAATCCTATTATATTCTATTCTTAGCTAGTTTAATACTTTATTGCATTATTACAGCTTTTGTACTCCCTGTAAAGCATGTTCTGTCTCCTTCTGTTTCAAAATTTTAAAAAGCCCTTTTCTTTTTTTCCATTTCCCTTTTTTACTGAGCATTAAGCCATGCTAGGAGATGGAACCTAATTTTTACACTTGTACTAAAGGTATACTGATTTGGAAATGTAATAGTTTAATATTTTTTAAAATGGTCCACCATCTGCTCAGTATCTCTTACCTAGAAACAGTTCCCCAGTCTATGAGCAGGAGCGATTCTTTAAAAGCATAAAATTAGCTTCCTAAGTTATAAAAGTTTTGTAAGCCGTGCACTTATTTAGTTTTTGACCACACCTATATTAAATTACCTATATCATGGTACTGGTTGGATTAGAAAAATCTCACCACTTATGAGAAAGCCCAATGGTGGGCGAAACGCGTCAGCAGAAACTCCATCCAGCAACCTAGATGCCTTGTTCAGTACTTTACTTCTAAGCCCTTTGCTTATGCTTTGCAAACACATATATGCTGTGCAACCTTGCCAACGGGGGATAAAGTTATAGGACTATGACTATTTATTTTACGTATATAACTAGAGGGACGTGATTGCCTATTACTAGGGAGAATCTTGGCTTTGGTACTTGTCTTTCATAAGTGGCTACCTTTAATATTGAGCATTTGATGTGTTGGATTAGACTTATTAATTGATTGTACATAGCAGGGTTTCTAGTCATGCGGCAAAACTTTGTTAATTAGTTTTAAAATATGGATGTCCCCTGACACTGATATATATAAAGGACATTTTTTATCTACTATACATGCTTGAGGCCTCAAACATTTTCTTGTGTGCTATCTGATTTAATATACGTTTTGTCTGATTGAAGGGGCACCACAAATATATTATATATAATATATATATAGATCTATAATAGATAGATATATATACCGTGCCCTGCCTCTATTGATTTTTGTTTTAGACTCCAAAAACCATGGGAGGATGATAGGATACAGTCCAAAAAGGCGGGAAGAATAAAACGGAAGAAGAAATGAAAGAAACAGGAATGATCTTCAAGCCAAATGAACAAAAACTAGGAAATGCAGGGACAGTGAGTATTCTACATATATTTGGGTTAACATGGTTCAGTGGATTGGGTTTGATATAAAGAAGTGAATGAAATCTCTCCCCCCACACACCCCAACCTGTCAGTGAATGGATCATTATTTCCAATCTGCTGCGTGGGTCATTCTGACTGTTATTACTGTCTGTTTTTTTTAAACTGACATTTTCCAAAGTCTTTGCCACATTGAATTGGCTCTACATAAACGTGGGAATATCACAGTGTAGGATTCATGCTGACCAAGGATTCATAATAGACGAGTCACGGTAGGGAGCTATGTGACCGATGTCTGGTAATTAGATGATGTCAGAGTAAGGATATCATGTGACCATGGTATTGAAAATTAGATGATTTCACAGTGTAGGGATTCATGTGACCATGGTATGTAATTAGATGTTGTACATGATATGCCAATTAGTGAGAATCACAGGAAATTATCACAGTTAGGTGGGTATAAGAAAGCTGCTCCACTCACTCACTATATTTGAAATTTTTTGTTGATCGTGCAGAAAAGTAGGTGGTCAAGCTCCTGTATTTTCACATTGGACATGAGGGGTTAAGGGGAAGAAGATTAGTTATTATTATCTTGAAAATTGCCTGCAGTAGGTGTCGTACATGGGTCATGGTTAAGGGGGTTGTCTTTTTTGTGGCTTAAACCAAAACTTCATTTTATTGATATATAAACAAAATTGACTTTATTTACCCTTAAGTATTGGCACACAATGACACAACTCACAGTTGGAGTCTATATTTAGTAAGGCAGAGGTTTGTCATTTTTAAATCCAGGACATGTGTGGTCACTTATTTACTCTGCCTTCAGGACCATTCACTACAAAACCTACACATATTTAACGATTTCATTATAAAACGTTGATATATTTTCAATTATTATAAACCATTATACTTTCGTTAGAAAAATGAGCTTTGCTTAGGCGTTGTCGGGGATGCTGCAAGAGATATTTCAGGGAAAAAGGTGTATAAGTTGCCATTCCATTGACATTATTAGATATATTGGATATAATAGTGAGATAGGCAAGAAACAAGATCATTTATTGTTTACTAGAATTAAGCCCATGTACATACGAGCGCTAGAGCCCAGAGACCACATCTTAGTATCCCAAAAGGCCAAAAAGAGGACCCCCTCTGCCCAGGTCCCCCCCTCTGTCCCAGAGTCCCTCACCTACACTCTGCCCCAGAGCTCCTGTACCAGGTCCTTCCCCTCTGTACCAGAGTCCTTCCCCACTCTGTCCCTGTCTCCCCCCTCTGTCCCAGAGCCTTAACCCCTCTGTACCAGGAGTCCCTCCTCCCTCTGTCCCAGAGTCCTTCCCCCCTCTCCCATGAGTCCTTCCCCCCTCTGTCCCAGAGTCGCCGCCCCTCGTCCAGAAACTCCTCCCACCTCGTGTCCCAGAATCCCTCCCCCATCTCAGGGTGTTCCCCCCTGTCCAGAAGCCCCCCTCGTCACTGAGTCCCCCACTCTGTGGCACACAGTCTCTCCCTCTGTCCAGAGCCCCCCCTACAGTGATCTGTTATCTGCTGTGGTTCTCATGGCGCGTGTGTTTCCTTACTTCTCCCTCTAGTGGTGAGCCTCAGGAACTGCGAGGGACCCTAACGAGAATGGGCACACACTTGATTAGGCAAGGCCAACACTACCAATGCAAAAATCCGAGAATATCGACTGAGCGCGGATTTCGTGCTTGTTTCGCATTTGAGCATGCGCTTTCGCTATTTACAAGTAGAGGAAAGGATGCATTGCACGAAAAAATGGTTGAACACAAATGAACGGTCCTCGTCATCGTAATCGCATGTGGATGGAAATCGCGGTAATTTCGCAAAACAAAAACGCGGTGTGTTGCCGGCTGGGGTAGGGAATAGTGGCCCCAGGCCTTAACACAGACGCAGCGACTTGGCATTTTATAATATAGGATGGTGGAATTTAGTTAAGATGTGCCCCACATTGGGGAATCAGATGTTAAAAGAAAATCCTTTTAAACCCAGTAGGATCGTTCATCGTTAGCTATAATAGAGCGTAGAGTAAAAACTTTTCTATCCCATATTCCCTCCCTCTGGTTACATTATGGGGCATATATATGGCAGCGGTTGGAATAATAATGTAATATAATATGACTCCATGTTAACCGGGTTGTACTGGTAGCAGTGATATGCTTTGATTTCCTGAGCTTTGTGTTTATTGTATTTTTATTTTTAGATATTGGGGAACCAAAATGTCTCACACCTGTGAATACAGAGGCTTACGGATTGAAGAGCGGTCCCTCCAAACTCCCCAGAAAGCGGCGCCGGAGTGGATGGGACCAACAGCCTCTCCCCTCTGAACGTCCACCAGTAGAGGCAGCAGGATGAGGATACGGCTACCCACACACCCCAACCTTGATCATTAAGTACGCAGTATATGGGCTGGGGCTACCCAGGCGCCTCCCATTTCTCCAAAGTAGGGGAAGAAGTATGTGGGTCTGAGGACTAGTTTCGGACCCTACCTACTAACCATAACTGTTATAGCCGACACAGCGAGAGCCTGCAAAGTTCCTGCAGCCAAACCTGTGACAGACCTGGCACCCACAATTCCGAGTATCACGTCATGTACATGGTTTCAGGATCAGCAACATTATGGTAAATTTTCTCACACTGCATATACAAGATTGGTCCCCTTATAAATGACCAGCAGAACCTTCCTCCTACTAGTCTATAGGTGGCCATACATTATACCCGATTATATTACCCCGACACGAGAGATTACGCGCGTTGCGTTCGATCCCTGCGGAACCGCCTCTTCCCGTTCTTACTATGGGAGGACATGCTACCCATGAAAGCCAACAAGGATTTTGTAACTGCATTCAGCATCAGTCGCTCCTACAAGCACGGGGGCAGCACGCTATTCCGGCAGGATGAACGACGACGCGTGATCGAGCTCGGTCTCGGGTGGTTAAGTAATATCGGGTATATGTTGGCACATACCATAGCTTTCCCGCCCCACAAACGTATAATGAGATGAAATGAGGAATTAGACATGAATACACAATGACACGATTTAATTTAGAGGGAAAGGTAGGGGGGCCGCGTGTTCCACCAGTGTATGGGTCTAGAATATGACAACTGTTGTCCCCACTGGTGAGGATTTTTTTTTTCTACCATTTATGTTGAATCATGTTTAAGAGAACCGGGATGCATGGTCCCCCCCGCCCCCCCCACTCTCCCTAACGTCTCCCCTAGTTTATTAAAAGGATTGTCCTTGTCCATGTTCTAAATATTAACATGAATCTCTGTTTAATTTTTCAGCCCCTAAAGGTATTCTGACCCTCAGAAAGAACTCGGAGCAGTGGCGCTTGCCAAAGTCTACATTAGAGTGCGATTGGGTATCTTATATATGGGTGTACAGTTTCTCTTACATGCCTTATTGGCATACAGACTGAGAATGGTCTGTCCCATTGGGAGAGGGGGGTAAGTGGGACAGGGTGATAATGAGTTTATTTATCTTTAGTTACGATTAATTATGTTAATCAGTGGTTTCAGGCTATAAAGCTGAAACACGGTTTATGTTAGACTATGGTTTTGTTTTAATAAACTCCCAACCATCCAAAAGTCTTATCTGCATACAGGGACACGATTGGAGAAAGGGAAGAGCGGCCATTAAAAAAATTAAATGACCTCACCAGGTAACTATCTGTCTTTACTTTTGCATATTACACATTCATGGGTAAAGGGTATTTCGGACACTTTGTTTGTAACCTCGTGTAATAACCGCCATTAAAGTGCAGTCACTAAAACTATACTTACCTTCCCAAAACCCCAGTCTAATACTTACCTCTCACACAGTTACCTCGAAACTTCATATACCTACTTATCATCTGTCTCCCTGGTGCCGGCTTTTCATAAAGTTGGTGCAAGCCGTATACATCATGGCCGTGGATGGCTAATTTAATGGATAATGACCCGGCCTAGTACACCAGTGCCTCCTCTGCAGTGGAGGGCTCCTACAGAGCTTATTGAGCGCAGAGTGAGGTGAGTACGGAAGACCAGTGAGGTGGAGATCAGTTAGTGTAAGGAGGTAGGAGAAGTATTAGAATCCAGGGTTGGGGAAAGGTAACGTATAGAGTGTTAGTGGGACATTGCCTTTAAGGAAATACATATCGGAATATTTTATTAGCACACAAACCGAGTTTTGTCACAAAATTGAGTTTTGTCCACCCCCAAAACTCAAAGTTACCCCATACTGCGCCACTCGGTAGTGTACCCAAAATCCCTTACCCTTACATCCCAGCTCCTTAGGTTTTGCCATGCTGTGCCCCTCCAAAAGGCCAGGTAAATTTTAGTGCGAAGTCTCCAGGACTATCCTGCGCATGTCTCTGCCTCAACACCGCGACAAGGTTGAGGCATGCACAGGTGAGTCCCTCCCCCTCCCTCCCGTCTTTCTCTACTCCCCCTAGGGTAAATTCCCATGATATATTATATATATTGATCTCCCAGCCCACAACCGCCGTAACAGATTTTAAAGAAAGTGCCCCGGTTTACTCTTACCTTCCCTCTATGCCTTGGACGTTCTGAGCATCCGGCAAAAGGGCCCCGGTCCCTGATTGGCTGCGCTCAGCATCAGCGGACGCGGCTGCTGGGTCACGCCCCATGCTTGCATTTCCGGGCAAGCGAGGGACTGGAGACGCTGGGGGATAGAGGAGGTAAGTACCTATCGGCAAGCACTTTCTAAAAGATTTATTACGGAGGTGTGGGCTGGGGGACCAATATGATAAACATACTCAAAAGTTAAAAAAAGGGGGTGGACATGCCTTTAAAACAACCAAATATTAAAATGGTTATGTACAGGTTGTGAACTGGGACACTGGTGACTGAACTGCAAAGATTCAACCAGTCTTGGTCAGAGTAGCACTTGTTACAGTTTATAGTTTTATTTGGTATAGAATAATACCCAATACCCACCGTGCTGCCTTTTTGTGTGTACTGTGGGGGACCCAAGAACTAAAAAAACTTTGCTTTTTCTACATTAGTCTGAGATCGCGTGATCAGGGAGATAAGCCACATGGAATACCTTTCGACCATAAAAATATCATCCAGTTCTACGGGGCTTATTATAAAAGAGCACCACCATCCAGGAAAGAGCCGAGAGATCATGGGTTAAGACTTTTTCTATAACCCCATGTTATAACAACGCGCTTGATCACAGGGACAATACCAATTCAGCATAGTTTTAAGATATTCCATGTTCTTATTCTTCCTTCAATCTTCTCTTCAGATTTCAATGGAAATATTGTTAACTGTGGAACCGTTAGCAGATCTGATTAGGCACACAGAGCTAAACAGGAGCCTTTACCATATTCCTGATAGATTTCCTACGTGCCGGGGAGGAGATTGTACAGGTAGACTATAGTGTAATCCTTCACAACCCTTACAAAACATATTATAGAGACACTGTACAGCACAGCGTTGTGGCGGCCCATTTTGAAGCTGGGTAACAGACTTTTCCAATTAAAAGATGTCCCTTACACTGGAATTCTTGTCAGCGACATTCTATTCACAATGAATCTTTTGCAGGGTCTGGTCATTAATGATGGAAAGGAATTGCCCACATAGACATACATGAGGGAAATATCTCATGTTGACGGAGGAGGCGGACTGTTTTTAAATTAAAAATAGGAAAGTGGAGGGTGTAAATATAGACAGTTTTATTTATTCAATGTCCCAGGCCATTGTGTCGATTATTTGTACAAGTGTTCATTTCAGTCGACTTCGAATGAGCAGAAGAAGTTCGGGTGTGGAAAGAAGTTTTTGCTATAAGGAGGTTTTACCTGCTAAGACAGCGGGGGTAATTACATAGCATTTGTTTATATTATGGGGGGGCATAGGGGTGCACATGTCTTGCGATCCTTTCATAGCCCCTCTTAATCGCCACCACTATTCCCACCATGCCACCAGTCATTTCCTCTGGGCCACGTTACTAGGGAATGTATTGGATTAGTATAGGCGCGATACCTGTTCTGAAGGGAAAATATCTAGTTAGATTACTGTACATTTGTCATTACAACGAAAACCCATAATAAATAATTCAGACACCATAACTTCCCCTAATGACTAATATTCATGGTTTCAATTTTTTCAGAAGGACATCCACAGTGTCAGGGATCTGTCGATCTCGATCAGCTAAAGACAGTTCCGGTGTAAGTTAAGCCAGTGAAATAGTAACGTACCTACAGGCCCAGACACCAACCCCCATCTCTACAGCACACCTGCACTTTGTACCAGGAACTGTACCATGGAACAGTGGTTATAAACCATACTAATGGTGGTAGTAGTGCCATGGTGGCAAACAACCGGCACCCTTGTACTAGGATCCCAGTATGGATTATTCCCCATGTCAGTCTGACATCCATGGTTAATACTAATTAAACCATGTACCAGTTAAGGAAATAGTTATAAAGGGAGTAGTAAACACAAATCCTAGACATACAACTATACAGACCCTGGAACTGCCAAGTACGGTCGGATATACGAACATGCTAGGATTTCTTCTCTTTAGTCATGAGGTTAAACGGGATACAACATGAACGGATCCACAGTCAAGAATAACGTAAGTAGACTCTTCCCATTTATGATTCCAATTTGCCGTACTTTCCCCCAGTCTGGACACACCGTGGAGGACTTTTGGTTCAGCGATCGTGTCAGTAGAGCTGCACATTCATAAAACAATCCCATTCTGCTTTAATTTAACTCTCAGGGCAGAGGGAATTTAAAGAAATTTTGTAAATGCTGCAAACAACACAAACCACCGCCAAGCCAGCACCACTCAGCCACCCAATTCATTACGGCTCCCAGGACTATGGGACCATTCAGGAAGGAGATCCTCATATCATATATAACGGACGAGAAGGTAAAGGCAGATTGTTTTGTTGGATGACAATAGTTTCCATTAAAGTGCCCTCTGTGGTTTCACCAATAGAAAGCAAATATGATGATGCTTACATAATGTCCTTAAGGTTCATGTCGTAAATCCTTCTTTTGTTAGGAGCTGGTGTACAGAGAGGAGATTAGCTACGTGCGAGAGTAACATCGGGGACCCGTGTGAGCAGCAAGGAATAGAGATCAAAAGACGGACGATGTCACCACAGACCGCGTGTTAGAGAGATGAGAGAGATACGGAACGGACGTTCACATCAGAGAAAGCTTCGGAGTAAGACAACTGTCTGAGGCCAATGAACACGGGTGGGGACAGGGTGGGTGTGTAGGATCAGTGCAATGCATGTGCGGACCAGTGCCGTAGGGATATCCAAGCAGCCATAGAGGCTGCTATGGAGCCGCAGAGCCACTAGGGACCACATGGGTTTGGAGGATACTTCAAAATAAACTGCTTGCCTGATACACCACCAACTGCAGGACAAAACCTGCAGGTCCTTACTCTGGGTACATTACCATGGGAGGGTTTGATGTATTTATAATGTTTGTGTTGGAATCGTTTGTATTGAACCTAAATAATGTACCAAATCTAATGAAGGTCTAAGTCCATTTGTAGTGTCTGTAGTGTTTTCTATAAAGGGGACTGTGGCTCATACAAGTGCCCCCTATTATAAAAAGAGCTCCAGCGATCCGCTTCTAACCAACCTACAGTCTATCCAAACGTACTACAGCAGCTTTGCTGGAAAGCCCCATCTTCACCCCTGTGCCCCTATTGCTCCTGTACTAGCCCAACCAATGTACGGGAGCAAGGGCTTATATGGGCCTACGTTCCATGTTGGTTTTCTAATACAGCCCAAGGTGTTAGTAGTGCACTGCATCTGAAACGTCCCCCATTTCTGGATCATTGGGGGGGCATGGGTTGTGAGAAGTCTATCTGTTGTATTCTGGTAGATCACGTGTGGAGCATAGTTCTTGACATTTCGCTAGTCATCACTTGATGGTTCTCAATTCAAGAAAAAGTAACCTACAGCACACATGGGAAATGGGAATCGGTGCCACACTACTAAATCCGCCCATTTCCATGGAGTTGTGGTGTCACACTGGATGACAAGTCCCTTGAAACATTTTTTGTGGGTGATTCACAATAAATAGAAATTCCAAGCATAGCAGTGTTTGCAACGTATATTCTAATTTCACTGTGCTCCTAAGTTGGACGTCCCAATGTAGGGATAAATGAGGTTGACACAGGGTGCTAGGGCCCAAACCAAAAACATTGTGGACTATTAACCCCCTTAACCCCATAAGGTAGGGGCGGTCTCTGCAGTAACTAAAGGGAGGGGGGGTCTGCTATACATGTTTTATGGGGTCTAATGAGAAATCTGTCCCTGAATGTCCCAAACACTCCCTTAAGAAACACTGCTCTATAGCCACCCAGTGTACCCAACACTCCTTTTAAGAAACCTGCCTATAGCCACCCAGTGTACCCTGCACTCCTTTTAAGGAAACACCCTGCTCTATAGTCACCCAGTGTACCCATTGCACTTCCTTTATTTAAGAAAACCTCTCTATTAGCACCCAGTGTATTCAACACTCCCTTATGAAACCTGCTCTTTATAGTCACCCAGTGTAACCCAAACACTCCCTTTAAGAAACCTCGACTTAATAGCACCCAGTGTACCCTAAACAACTCCCCCTGTAAGAACCCTGCTATATAGCACCGATGGTACCCAACACTCCCTTTAAGAAACCTTGCTCTATAGCACCAGGACTCAACACTCCCTTTAAGAAACCCCGCTATATAGCACCGAGGTTACCCACAATCCCTTTAAGTAAGAAACACCGCCTCTATAGAACCCAGGTACTAACAATCCTTAGAAACCCTGCTCTATAGCACCCAGTGTACCCCAACAGTCTCTTAAGGAGAACCCAGCTCTCTATAGCAACCAGTTACCCAACAGTCCCTTTAGACACCCTGCTCTATAGTACCCAGTGTACCAAAAAATACGTTTCAGAAAACCGCTCTATAGCACCCGTGTACCCAACATTTTCCCCCTTTAAGAAAAATCTGTTCTAAACGTAGCGCCAGTGTACCAAAACATCTCCTTAAGAAACCCGGCTCTATACCACCCAGTACCCTGCACACCATTTAACGAAACCCGCTGCTCTATAGCCCACCAGTGTCCCCAACATACCTTTAAGGAAATCCTTGCTCTATGAGCACAGTTGTACCCAACGCTCCCTTTAAGAACCATTGACCATAGCACAGGTACCCAAACACTCCCTTAAAGAACCAATGCCCTAAGCACCCAGTGTACCCTGCACACCATTTATAGAAACCCTGCTAATGCACCCAGCTGTACTACAACACTCCCTTAAAAAACAACCTGCCTCTATAGCAACCCAGTTACCTTGCCACCATTTAAGCACCACCATGTCTATCGCACCCATGTACCCAACACTCCCTTTCAAAAACACACAAGCTCTGATAGACTCACAGCCAATGTACCCTGTGTGACGAACAGGAGTACCCAGTCAATGTAAACAAACCCAAAGAGCACTATCTGGAATTGCATTAACTTTAATTACCATAACTTTACCGGCATGTCAGCAGTATGGCAGTTCCAATTGTTAATTGGAGGCAGTCACAAGTTAACAATCCTGATTGAACAGTGTGTATAATTCGAGCTTCCTTCCCATAAGCGATAATGAAGTTAATGATCTGGGATGTATGTATAGCAGATTCCATCGGCCGTTTATTATATTAGTACCTTGCTTTTCTTCCCCATCCCTGGATCCTTTATTTATCGCGTCTGCCATGAGGCCTCCCCGAATGCCACCCCTCCAGCACCCTCCACATCCCGACAACGTCCTTCCCTCCTACTAACCTATATACGTAAAGCCAGAAGGTGGCTCGATCCACACGGGCGGCCACACGCCTTGACCTCTGATGCCCATCTAATGACGTGGTGCTGACTTGATGCCTGTCTAACACCTCAAGGCGAGATTAAACACCAGGGGTTTCAATAACCCACCATAACTTGCAGTATGCCGGTACACAACCTAAACCCCCACTCAACGGAACACCCCCTTCAAAATGATTTTGTCACCGACGAGAGAATCCCTGGGAACCCAACACACCATCAGACCATAGGCACTAGGGAGATCCCAAGAAACCACTTTACACTGTTTCCCTCTAGTACCAAATTGTACACTATGTTGATGGGTCAAATGCTGCAAATTAATATTGCACTCCAGAACCATGAGTGTGTTTTGCAACTTTTTTTCTAAACTATTTTGTGTGGGGCCTTTAAAAATTCTAATGCACCGTATGTGAATGAAATTCCCAGGGCTACAGTAGGTATGAATTTCCATGGTACCAGTATGTAATGAATTCTCATGGCTTACCAGTATGTAATGATTTCCAAGTGGTACCAGTATGTTACATGGAAAATTCAATGGCTACCAGTATGTAATGAAATTCCAGACCCGTACCCAGTATGTAATAAACATTCCAATGCGCTACGTAGCGTACATGAAATTCCAATAGCTCCAGATGTAATGACATTCCCTGGCTACCAGTATGTAATGAAATTCCCATGGCTCACGCAGTTGTATGAATTCCAATGGTACCAGTATGTTAATGCAATGACTCGATAGGCAAGTCCTATGCCAACCCAGGTGCGGGTGCAGATGGTACCCATCCCACATCCCCTACCCGCACAGGTTGTAGATAAATAAATCCAAAATCCGGTGACACAAACTAATTGAAGAACCCGGACACCCAAAATGCAAATCCCTAGTGTTTCCCCCAGCACCCATTTTTTTTCAGCCGGGTGGCATGAAAAGTAGCCGGGCGTGGGCGGGGTGGACGGGAAATTTGGTGGTTGGGGACACATGTGGCACGCTTTTGCGCATCTATAGGGTCAGGGAGCCCCCCTGTCCTAACTTTCGTTCCCTATAAACTAATCCCAGATTCGTGTTGTAGAATGCAGTGTTCACACTATCACTACCCGATCGGAGTGTAGTTCGGCAATGCGGGTTGCAAGGCACACGCGCGATTTATGCCGGCCATGCAGGCCCTCCATAGACGCACCACACCGGATAGCCCACTGCCCACCGTTTTGTGGGCCTTAGGGCCCTGGCAAAAGCTATAGTTCACATGTGCTCATCCAATACTCTTGAAGTGTGTGGTCAAACCTACTTAATACTCTTCCAATCATTCTCTTCACACACACGAGTGTTCACCTCTAGATTTTCAAGCCGGTGTGGCATGAAAATAGCCGGGTGGGCCCCCCCCCCGCGCCTACATGACCACTGCGCAGAACATGACGGGGGTCTATCTGCCCTAATAGCCTGAGCTTTGTTCTCATTTGCACGCAGCCCCCCATGCCGCGAGCTATAGCTGTCACAGATAAGTACCAGCCTATGAAACCGGCCCAACCCTGTTCGGGCCCACGATTCCAGCTGGTGCTGCAGTGGATAACCAGCAAAAGGTAAGGTCTTATCCGGCCATGATCACGTTCATTCCTCTGGACCACTCGACGCCAACATCGATGATTGCAAGCATATCGGGGAGGTAAGGCATAGCTCCTTATACCCTCACGGGCTTCATACAATAGTATCCTAAGCGAATAGTTCACTTTGAGCGTGAACTATTACCCTTTAAGGAATGTCCGCTAAAAACAACACCCCCTTTACTTTGACCTGTGGGCCCATTCAAACCATGGTTTTCAATATAGGTGCCCTACGTTCCGAGTTCTACGCCCTAAGCCCCCCCCCCCCACCGGTCCATGAATCAAAAATAAAGGCCCCAGAAACTTCAGAACCAAAAAAAATAATAAATTTACTAAAGTCAATTCTAACCACTTGAAAAGGACCACGACTGTCCGAAACATGTTATGTGCCAATAAACAGGAAAGCAATTTATTAATATGAATTGCACACGATGTCCTTGTATGGTACTGTACTCATCCTGTTTCCATTTCCATTTTCACACCCGTCTTTGGTGCACTCTGTAACACCCCCAATGGTGTAAGACGACAAGTGGTGACCACCAAGGAAGCTTTGTAAGTGGCACACTGACGCCCCCCCCCCCCGTTTACTTAAAGGACAATTTACTACCTCCCCACTCGTTCCCTTCCCCCCACATCTGCAAACGCTACACCTGAGGGTGAGGCCCTCAACGCATAAGTCCTCACCCTGCCCGGGCTTACCAACCTCTCGCACTACTTCACCTCTCCCCCTCGTCAGCCTCGGATCGATCCTCCACCACGGCACTTTGGCCCCAGCTGCCACGGTCCCCGCGACCGGCACCGCCCATGGCCGGCAAGGCCGAAGCCGTCCCCTGCCACAGGAGGCGGTCTTCCCATTGGCTGCCTTCCGGTATGTCCTGCACAGTGCCAGGGGGCAGGGCCCACCTCGCCTCCGACCCCCAACCCCGAAGCGGGCGAGCGCTTAAATAACCAATTGCAATACATCAGTGTAAGAACACGCTCATATACTCTAATGATGCCTACAATGACCCACCTACCTAGTGCACCCACAAGGCCTCAACAAATTAGGAATGACGATCCCTGCCCGCGGACCCAAGAACGCTTACAATCTAAGTGGCGGGCACAACATACAGGTACAATGTGGGGCGGATGGGTACACAGTGACTTTTAAAGGGCCTAACTATTAGTTATGCTGATGCTACACGAACGGTCAAGCGAGGACAGTCTAGATTTGAAGCACTATAATGGAGTGTTCACCATGGCGAAAAAGCGTGAGAGGGGAGAGAGTTCCAAAGGTAGGGAGCAACCAAGAGAGAATGGTTTTAAGGCGGGAGGCAGCAGTGTAGTTGGGGGTATTTGGAGAAGATTCCTGCGAGGCAGCGATGGGAACGACCTGGAGAAAGGGGACCAAGAGAGAAGAAAGTAGGGAGGGTGCAGTAGAGTGAAGGGATTTAAAATTTAAAGGTTAAAAGTAGGGATGAATATGATTTGTTTGATGGGAAGCCACCCTACGAACTTGGGGTTCGGGTGGTTCTCTTTGGAGCAGAGCGAGAGATCCAAGCTTAGCGAGTTTAAGATAGACTGGAGAGGAGAGAGATGAGAGGCCGGGAGTCCTACCCGTAGAATGTTACAGTAGTCGAGACGGTAGATTATAAGGGCATGGATTAGCATTTTAGTAGTGGAGAGAGAAAAGGGCGGATCTTGGAGAAAACTGTCCTAGTGACATTGTAAATGTGATGATGGAAGGAAAGAGAGGAGTCAAAGATCACTCCAAGGCAGCGTGCAGATTCAACTGGGTTAATGACCATATTGTCAATAGAGATGGAGAATGGTGGACTAGGTCTCAGTTTAGGGGGGGAAATGATTAATGTTCCCTTATTTATTGCTATTAGCACTTAATGGCACTAGCACTTATTTTTCATTTTTTTTTTGCTTGTGGCACATATGTGGCGGGATTGTCCCTTTCCAGCCTCTCCTGGATGCTTCCTGGTGGCAGCTGGGAAAAGAAAGGGAGGGTAGGTTTGGACCTATGTAGCCTCTCTTTAGACCTATGGCCTGCCAGATGAATCCCGAACCACTTGCACAAACTTGGTGTAGGTCTCACAATAAAGCATGACCCTGGGCTTTCATTAAAGGGTATGTCCCCCAAACATAATTTTAATATAATGATCCTTAGGGTTGCCCAGCTCCAACCATAATAATACTAAAAAAAACCCTTTCCGATATTTACTTACAGCCCATTTGCTCCCACAACTATCTTCTTCACTCTTTGCTAACCGGACATAGCAGAGAGGGGCCAAACCCGCAGCTGTGTCTGTGATTGTCTGCCAGTCAGCCAATCACAGACACGGCTGCCGACTGTGAAGATAGGCGCGGGAGCGAGGGGCTATAAGTAATTGAAGATAGGCGCGGGAGCGAGGGGCTATAAGTAATTATCAAAGTTTATTTTAGTCAAAGTTTTTTTTAGTATTATTTAGTGTATTTAGTGTTTCATGCTAGAAGGAAGGGCAGCCAGATGGGATATGGAGGGAGGGAAGGAGGGGGGGGGAGGGGAAAAGGGCTCCCCTGCACATGTCAGCATCCCTCCCGGAGGCAACACAGGAGGCAGAGACCATTGGACAGGAAGACAGCCACTATTCTTCAGTTTCCTGGACTTTGGTCATGGACTGCAAGAGAACCATAAGGAGCAGGATTGTAAGGTAAGGATTTTTTAAAACTACACAGTGGGGCCAGCACTTGGGCAAATTTTAGATTTGGGGGTGGACATGCCCTTTAAAGAAAAAAATCAGTTGCTTCCAGACTAAATTAATAATGATCTCTGGATTAACAAGGGCTAAATGTAATAATTCCAGTAATTTTTACATTTTTAAATTTAGTTATTTAGCCAAGAGTGCGTGGAGTTTGTGATTTTTTTGATGCCCTCGGCACTTAAAAACAGCCTTGACTATTAAGATTGTGTCCCCTTTTCTGACCATTGGTTCTACACCAATAATTTCCCCCATATTTGCAATGCATTAGTATCCTTGAGAATGTTACAATGCCACTATAACCTTAGGTTTGAGGCCATGCTATAACCCTTATAAGTGCTCCAGAAATGGATGACATGCGATTGCCGGGAAAAAGAGGATTGCATGCCCTATAATTAAAGGATTGCATGCGCAGCGCACTAGTGTGGCCACATCAATTGGGCAATCGTGATCTATATATAATGTTTCTGCTTTGTGCTGCCGTTTATAACAGAAACTAAATGTTCCATTTAGTCAACTTCTTCAGTAGTAGGTCTCTGTTTAGGTTCAGAATTGCAGCCTTCACCGGGCATTCTGCCTGGCATACCACCTTGGTACAGTTTGGTAATAGGGTTACACATCTTTTCCAGCTCTGTGGGTATATTCCTCCTTTTCAACAAGTTGCTTCTGTTCCAGCCATGCATTTGTCAATGATGATCTTCCTGTCACTCTCACCAATCTCGTCCTTAACATTATCATCCTCTATTGTGCTTTTCATGTTAAAGGCGTAGGACTCCAGGGAGTTTTTGGCAGCAATTTTCTCTCTCTGTGCTTCATCATTAATACGTTAAAAATGGTAGGGAGAGAATTCAGGCTTTGATACTCCCTTTTCAGCAATATGCAAATAAGGAACAAAGACTTCTGTGAATTTACCATGTTTACACATGGAAGCTCTTAGGAACACTATCAGGGTTATTCAATAAAAGTTCTTATCGTTTAAAATGGTTCTAATTTTGCCCCAACCAATCAGAAGTTAGCTTTCAAATGTGAATGATAAGAACTTGCAAGTGTTCCTAAAAGCTTCCAGAGGATTCAATATCGCTTCTCGGCCTTTTGGCTAAGATCAAGTGTAGTATCTGTTCTTATATAGAAAAGGGGCTGCCTCTGGTCACTGGCGGTCAGCCCCCTAGTAATGTAAGGGCAGTTCTTTCGCACGCTACACTATGATCTGACAAAAGCAGAAGCACCACTTCCTGTCTTTTGGAATAAAGGCTGTGTGAAGCATCCAATCTGCCCATGCATGGTTGAGAGGGGGGTGGGCAAACACACCCCCAAACCCCGCCTGGTAAATGAGAGATGCGGGAGCCTGTCAAGATCGTTGAGGCAGGGGAGTGCGAAAGCTCGCGGCTTCCCTCCAGCACCACTGTGCACTGGGAGCCAGTGTGTATAGCACTCCCATCACTTTCCTGTCATAGCTTCGGGCTATGGCGGGAAATTTTTGATAACATCAGGCGAGCGCGCTGGGCTTTAATAGGTCAACCTTTTATTAAATTCACCCCCCCCCTATTTATTAGACTAGCACTAGAAACACGTAGCAGTTATTTTGTGTTTTTGTTGGTTTGTATCACGTATGTGGGGATTGCTGGGTTCTTTTTTAGGACCTTCAGGTTTTTCCATGTGAACCCCCCTGGAAGCTTCCGGTGGGGAGCTGGGAGCAGAAAGGGAGGGCGGAGTATGGTGGTTCCTGACGCCTACCGGCTGAAGGGACCTCAGTTGTCTCCCTCTAGCCTACGGCTTAACAGCTATGGGCCATAAAGGGGAGTCAGAATGGATCCCGATCCACTGGCACGTTTGTTGCACTGTTGTGACGATCACACGAAAGCACGTACCCGAGCTTGTACAAAAAAAAAAAGAACGGTCAATACCCCTCCCACCCCGTGAAAGGAGCCACATCCAACAACGAGCCGATCTGCACATATTCCAGACTGCCCCATTAAAATAGTGGCTTGGACACGCTTGGCCACCAACCCCACCATAAGCCCCGACTGTCATTTCCGGATGATGCTTTGTTCAGTCTCTGCCATTAAAGAAATCTTGCAGTAGTTTTTGAACTTTAGGGATCCGAGTGGAACCTCTACCAGAACGATGTCATGTATCTGGGACTGTCTAACCTGGCATCTCTCAGGGTTTTTCAACTGGATCCAGAGTTCCCCTGAACGATCTGAGCACAGCTCTTCAAACTGGGCCCTGGTGATGGAAGTGTAGAAGTCGATACCTTGTAGAGAGAATCGATTCAATATGGCCTGGGTGCTGGGAAGACAGGGTGCGCTTGGCTCTTCGCAGGCCACCTGAGCCTTCGGGGCCCTTTATTTGGCCAACAAGTCCTTCTTGTGTTTTTGCGTTTGAACTCTCACAAAGTGGTTCACCATGCGGTTATCAAAGTCCTCTCCTCCAAGATGGGTGTCTCCGGCCGTGTATTTGACTTTGAAGATCCCGTCGTCAATGGTAAGAATGGAGACATCAAACGTGCCGCCCCCCAGATCAAAAATGAGGATGCTGCGTTCTCCTCTGGTGCTTTTATCCAGTCCGTAGGCGATGGCGGCCTCGGTCGGCTCATTGATTATCCTCAGCACATTTAAACCAGCAATGACCCCACTGCACCGGGGGCCGTCTCTTCGGGAATCGTGTGAAGTAAGCCGGCACAGTGATCACTGCATTGGTTACAGAGTTGGCCCCAATAGCCTCGGCCGTTTCCTTCATTTTAGTCAGCAGGACCATGGAGGAGATTTCCTCAGGGGTGAAGGTCTTTCTCTCCCCTTTTCACCGACTTGGCTTCCCCCCCTCACTGATCACTTGGAAGGGCCAGTGCTTCATGTCGGACTGAACCACCGGGTTGTCGAACTTCCTGCCAATCAGACTCTTGGCATCGAAGACCGTATTGTGGGGATTGAGCGCCACTTGGTTCTTGGCAGCATCGCCTATCAATCTCTCAGTGTCCGAAAAAGCCACGTAGCTGGGGGTGGTGGGGTTCTCCACTTTGCCGTGCTGGAAGACCCCGACGCAGGAGTAGGTGGTCCCCAGGTCAATACCAATGGCAACTCCTCCTTTGCTGGCTATTTCACCGGATGGTGAGAATACAGGTGTGTAGAGAGTAAGGCGCGGTGCAGCCTTCACAATGTCACTTCTCCTCCTGTCAGGCAAGGGAAGCGAATCTGAACTAACGAACGTTCGCGCCTCCTGCTGTATATACCGTCGCCTTGGAAACAGCTGGACCCTTCGCGAGGCTTCTACGAACATCGACCAATGACCGCGGAGTCCTGGCCGTTACGTAAGGGGGCGTGGACGGACCTTCTGGTAAAGTCTAGAATCGCTGCGACTTTCATCCAATCAGCGTGGACTTGTGAGCGTTCCAGAGCTTTCCAGTTGGCTGAATCAATGAGGGGCTGGGCAGCTGTTGTCAGTGTTAAGCAAGGTACACACCTAGCAATTTTTCCTCCTGACCGACCGCTCAATACTTTCGACCAGTCGGCCAGGAGGAAGGACTGTCGGCCGCGGCAAAAGCAGCCGCGTCCGACAGTTACCTCGACCGATCGTACGGTCCATAGGGGACCGCACGATCGGACGAGGTTTTCCACCATGTCCAATCGTCCGATTCGGACGAACGATCGGTCGGACATGGCTACATTCGGATGCGATAATTTCAGTCCGATCGACCGATACATTGAACTATTGGTCGATCGGACCGAAATATCTTATTGTGTGTACCCAGCTTAAGTCTATGGGAGATGAAGGTTTGCACGATGGGGGATTTATAGTAAACATTTCCCATGTTGTGTGAATAAGTGTTATTATACTATCCATTGTACACCCCCTGACAGCGATTATGGTAATATAACTATATCTGTTGTATTCAATTAGATCAACTGGACTTGAATGTAGTTCTTTGAAGACGTTCGTAGTTCATCGACTGGCTTCTCAATTCAGAATGACTTGTACAAGAATCTGTGGCCAATTAGTACCCTGGAAAATCCCAATTAGCATATCACAGAAGGTGTTAAGGGTGTGTTGTGATTAGATAGTGGCTAAGAGGTGTTATAGGAACGCCCAGAGTAAGGTGTTAAAACAGCATTGTACATGGCAGACAGTTGGTGTCGAACCCCCCCACCTCTATTTAGGCTTGGTTTCTTTATTTTCACATAAATGGCCTCCTTAACACCTCTCTTGAACCAGTTACGTTCCTTCGCCAGTATGTTAACATTACAATCTTCAAAGGTATGTCCTTTATCCTTAAGATGCAGATACACGGCTGAGTCCTGACCCGAGGAATTGGCTCTTCTGTGCTGGGCCATACGTTGATGCAGTTGTGTATTGCAGTTGGTAATATAACTAAATCTATTGTTCAGACATTCTGGTGAAGGATGATGGGAGCTGTAGTCCAGTTTACCTGTCACTAATAGCCATGTATTGTTGCCCTGTGTAATTGTAACCTCCAACCTGTGGAGCATTAACATTTCATTAAAACATGGACCATATGTAGATGAAAGGTAAAAGGGAATGAATATAATAAGAACTGGAAGTGATGTCAGTGTCACATGACTCACTGAATATGGTTTATTATAGGAAATAACGTTACACCTACTTTATAATACTTTACACTGTCATGGAAATTCTTTTAATATCCTTATGTGTTGTTACAGTCTCCTTGGCAGAACCTTAACATACCAGATGTTTTAGAAACTACAACATTCACAATGACTTGCAGCCAAGATTTCCAAAACATCTGGAGTTCCAAGGTACAACATTTGGGTAAGAGAGCAGGGATGTCAAACTTGTGCCCTCCACACATTTGAAAACTGCAACTTCTGGGTACTGCACCTAGAGAATGCTGGGAGTTGTCATTTTCAAACATCCAGAGTGCTGCAAGTTTGATATTCCAGTATAAGGAGGAGCATTATTTACCATATAAACTCATCAAACACATGAAATAGTAATGGGATTTAAGTTACGTTTTATAGCAAAAATATGCCCCACCCCCCATATGACAAAAGCAAAGATAGGTTTGCACCCTTGATCTACCTGGTATCATGGTAATAACTATTGCTCCAAGTGGTGATTTTTGTAATGAAAGTTTAGTTACCACCAGACAGACTAACGACAGGAGGGAAAATTGGCTGGTGTGTACTCTGCCTAATATTAAATGCTTCCATCCTTTAGGCTAAGGCCCCACCACAATGCACCGGAATCGCGCATGCAGTGTGTGCAATTCCGGCGCATTATCACACAATCGCATTTTTCTTCGTGTTATTTTAAATCGCATGAAAAATGGAGTGCACAAACGCATGATACATATTTCCCAAGCTATTAATAACTTCCTCTGACAATGGAATAAGGCCTCCATGTTGGGTATCATGATAATGGGCCTACCTTCCCATTCACAAATATAATATTGGTTTCCATCTTACATATTCCAATACCAAAATACATTTATTTTACATGTATGGCTGTCCTTGAAGTGACGTATTAAAGGTACCCAGCAGACATCTAGCTATAGAGAATTCCAGATACACGGTTCGGCCCCACATTGTTTGGAAGAGAAGATCTGGTTCCATGCTTCAATAACCCTAATATAACACTGGGGTCTATGCTTGTGAAGGTTTTCATTCATCCAGGTCATGGTATATCTGTTGTATTCAATTTGATCAACTGGTTCTTGAAGACGTTTCGCTAGTCATCCGACTGGCTTTCTCAATTCAGAATGACTTCTACAAGAATCTGTGGCAATTATGTACCCTGGAAAATCCCAATTAGCATATCACAGCCAGGTGACTGCTATCCAGGACCTCAGGCAGATTGGTCACAGGATCAGGGATCCTACTCTGGAAATCCCTCTCTACTATGGGTACTTTACCCAGAACATCACCTTGAGGATACTTTCCCTCCCCCTCTACATTCACACATATGGACAGTACTGGTTCTGGCGCTGACTGACACTTGCTCTGGTCTCTCAGCCCTCCCTCCCAGCTACTTTGACAATCCCTACCTACAGGTACTATACCTGACTCAACCAGAGAGTGGACTTGGGGATCCCCCTCTCTCTCTCCATTCACACAGTTAGGCAATACTGGTTCTGGCACTGACAGACATCTGCTCAGGTCTCTCAGCCCTCCCTATCAGTTACCTTGCCCCTTGTTACCTGCTCCCTTTACTGATTGCAGTGGGTGGTCACACTCCAGCGCAGCTGGATTTAGTGAGACCGGATCGTTTGGCACAAAAGCAGAGACCATTCTCCCCAAATCATTCCCCAATAACACATTTACAGGAATTTCATTGGATATCCCCACTTCCCTCAGACCTCTCCCCACACCCCAATCCAAGTAAACATTAGCCTCAGGCACCCATGGATGACTCCCACCTACTTCCTTTACCAATAAAGTCTTCCCAGGAATAATGTCCCCAAAGTTAATCATCTCTGGGCTACCAGAGACAAGTTAGCTCCTGAGACCCGTAACCCCTGGGTAACCACAATCACAGTCTGCATAAGATGAAATTAATTCTCTGTCTTACCAGATACAAGCATTACCACTGAATTGACAGGTGACACTGGTCCCTTTCTTTCTGGACAGGAAGCGCTTACATGTCCCATCTGGTTACATATAAAACATCTGCATGTATCTCCATGGTTTACGCTCACACTGGGCTTTTCAGACAAATTCTCACCAGCTTTGACATTCTGCTGTGCTGCTTCCCTGTTGTTACCTCCTTCACTTCCGTGGGTGACTTCTTAAGCGTTGGACGATTCGGATATGTTTCAACATACATTTCCTCGACTTCCGCTGCTTTTTGTGCTGTTTTTGGCTCCCAATCCAACGTTTCCAGGATGGAATGGCATTTTTATTGGTCCTTTGAATTATTATTGAACTAATACCAATAGTTAACCATTCATGCCAATTCACAACACTTTCCTGGCAGCCTTTCCCATTCTTCTTTTGCAACTGACATACGCTTGCAAAAAGAATGGGGTCAGGCAAGACATCATGATCGTATGTCAGGTCCGAAAGAAGAACAGTAAAGACGGTTACAGGAATATTGATTGAATGTCGCGGATCGGTCGGAGGGTAAGTACAAATGTTTGGGCACCTTTAGTGATTTGAAAACACCATCTTGAACAGTCAGTCTTGATTAAATTTGAGTTTAAAACATTATTTTTTTGCACAAGTTTAAAAGCCTTTAATCTGTCCCTCTGACAAATCAACAATTTTAAAATAACACTCTTAAAAGGCAATTATACTACTTCCTCGCTCCTCTCTACTTCTGTCATTAAAAGTACCCTGGGTAAATTTCCCCGAATGGAATTCATTATCACATTTGCGACTGTGGGTAAATCCCGAAAAGGGATTAGCTCACAGCGTAATTTTAAAATCCAGCACTAAACGCAATATTGAATCATGACTTCCAGCTGTGCAGGTGTTTCTCCGATTTCCACGTAGCCAGTTCAAGTCAGAGCCACTAGCATGACTTTAACTACAAAGAGCACAGCAGCTCTCGGTAAATGAGGCTGTCCGCAATATGGCCAATGGGAAGTTGCATCTTATAGAGCGTATCATTCCAGTGGACATATCCTTGTGGTGGAGATAGACCAGAGCCATGAAAAAAATTATAGGTATTTAAGTATACATGGAGGCCGAGACTGTACCCAGGGGAGAGGACTACAGCCTCACTCTGGGTACTTTTGAGAGAGTTTCTTTTATAATTGGTATAAACTAAAAGCACAAAAGCTTTTACTTAATGGCGAACTATAGTACATATTAAGTTTTATAAAAAAAAACACATTAAAAATGAAAAGTACCTGGGGCAGGGAGGTAGAATTGTTAATTCCTATCTCCCTATATTGTTTCTGTGAGAAACATCAACATGAAGATAACTTTTTCTGTTAGGCTTACTTAGTAATCCAGTATATCTTTAAAGGGTCCCCCTAAATTATTTTTTTTTTTTGTATGTGTAGAGTACCCTGGACCATCCCCAACTGTCGCTTTAGATTTCTAATTTACATGTTCTCAGATCCAATTACAAGATTTTCACCTGATGCAGAATTAATGTTATTTTAATAATTATTGTAGAAAGTTTTCTTGTACTGTGTCTTGATTTTTATTAATGTATTTATTATCTTATACACCAAACACAACAAATTAACTGATGATAACAGAACCTCTATTATTAGGCTGGGTACACAGGGGACAATATTTTAGACCAAGAGCTTTTGACAGTCACTGTGATTGATTGGGTGGTCCATTGAAAAACTGCCGAACGACATTCGACAGACAAGTTTAAACTTTTTATCAGCGAACCCACTGTCATAAGGAAGCATGGCTGAATTGTTCAACTCTTCACATTAAGGGTGTCAAGTCATAAAACTAGGTATGAGTTAGTATGTATGCATATATGTAATGGACACCTTATGGGGCATGTTCATTTGCAAAATAAAAAAATTTGTACAGCTAGAGCACCACCCTAAAACTACATGTACACACCATGAAAATGTTTGCGCCAGACAATCTGGCAAAAAAAATTGCATGGCTTTTCAAAGAACCGACTGTTTGCTTGTCAGAATAGTCCCAATGGGCTATTGGGCGCGTCTGAAAACCATGGCCGATTATGTGGTCCACTATGGACGGCATGTTTGGTCGCAGCTACTTTTGCTGTGACCCACAGTCCTTGTCATTAGACGTGCATTTCTTTATCCAAATGGGAACTATACAGGCTTTTTAGAAGCCAACAACTATTTTGCTGAGGAGATGGTGCTTGACTAAAGTTTTATGTTTTACTAATGTTTTCAGTGCTATAATGGTTTCTCTCTCCCCCTGCTAATGCTCTTATCTCTATGTTTGTAAAGGAGCATGAGGAGAGGACTTGAGCAGGGAAGAGGGTCACGTCACAGGGATTTGATTGACAGCAGTCCAAGTAGGAGTAGAAGAATGCAATCACATCTTCTAATTTGTGTATCTCAGGACACTGAGGGAAACTTAAGAAAAGAATGACACTCTGGGGGTTGGGGGGGAATTATAGAACACATGGAAAGAAAAAAAAAGTTCATTTTCCCACTATAGATGCCCTTTAAAGTTGGTTTGCATAAATGTGCTAATAAAAGTTGTCCTAAAAATAAATTCAATACTTCCATTTATTAAATTCATACTTCCTTGTAACCTGAATAGCTGAATACCCTCTATATGCAGATCATAGAAAAACAATATTGTAGAGGCATAAAACTAATATTAACAAATTCATTTCATTTTGTAAAATAAAAAAAGCTAAATATTAAAGCTTTACAAGTACTCCTTTGACGGTACATATTTGTTTTTGTTTTTAAAAGACCTTTACAACATACAGTATGTCTTTGCAATGTACATGCGTGACCTACTATTTTTCACAAAATTGTAAGAGATGTTTCTTAACCACAAACTTGGGGTCTGGTCTTTCCACTGTTGCAATATTTTTTTGAAACTAAGATGAAAGGGAGAACCACTCTGTATTTAGTTCCCCTTTCACAATGTTCAAAGTGTTAGCCATCATGTCATGTAAATGGACATCTTTTATATTTTTGTAAATTGGCTTGACCACCCAATCTTTCTTCTGCTTTGGGGAAATGATTTTGAAGCGTTTTGTACCCCTTTGCAATGTAGATTTGGAAGGGCACTGGATGACAGCCTGCTCATGTTTTGAATTTTTATTGTGGGAAAGGGCAGCAAGTTGTGTCCTAGCATGCATAGCATCTATTCTGTAAGACAAACGTTTTGTACGGAACTTTAGAATTTTGCTGTGGTAGACTTTGAGAGAACTTGTGTGGCAAAATTTCTCTATTTGACGTATGTCTTTTAACAGTGCTGGAGCACAGATGATGTTCTGTAGCACCTTGAATGCCTTCTCCTCTTGCCTTATCCATAGAGTTTCCTTCATTTTACGTGTGGAAATTCTCTTGTGTTCACATTGTTGAATAAGAGCATTCTCTGGAAAGCTATGAATATTTTGTATGTGGTACAATAAAGATTTCCATTTTGCCACCAAGAGATCAGGGTCGTGAGCACAGGTTTTTGAGCAGTACCACAAATGGTTGGATATTGAACCAATCCACCTTCCAAGCACTGCACAATTTGGTTTCAGGCTTGCAGCAACAAGTTTTTTACTAATACTTTTACAGAGGTGCCACACATCAAATTGGTGAGAGATGTTACCGTATTTGGTACGCATGAGCTTGCGTATTCCTACATGCCTATTGGTTGCAATTATTTGTACATCAGTGTCTTTTTGTAGCACCTCCTCTAGGCAAGCTTCGAATGTGGTTTCCATACCCACTGATGACCTATCCGGGCTGAGTTGGCCTATTTTATAATTTACAATTTTATTCAGACATAGGTCCATCAGGGTATATGTGCAGAATTTAGCACTGAAAGCGGGACTATCAAACTGACCATCCCCCCCCAGTATGATAGCCCTCCCTTTCATGCTTTCCTTCATGTTTTTCTTTTCTAATTCCCACTCATAATGAATTGCTGGAAAAACATATTGCTTCTGATATTTGTAGAAAAGTGATGAGGAAATTGATTGTACACCAAATATTGATAAAAAATCATGTACTTTTTGGAAACTAGACCCACTAAAAAGGACACTTGCTGCCATTTGTACATTTCCAATGGAAATGTTACCCTCTGTTGGTTGGCTTTTCCATGGTAAGGATAAATGACCTTCATTGCATCTCATGGTTACTATTATCATGCTTCCTACAGTGTGCTTCTTAATGTTAGTAATTGGTGAAAGGCATCTTTGTGTATCATAGTGTTGACATTGTACTATGGACAGCAGTGTGTCAAGACAAGATTCATAAATGATGTATTTGCGTTCATGCACAGGATTTGTTTCAGATAAGGTAATTTTTACAGGACTTTTCATTATTCTACATGAGGAATCTGCTTCTGATAAATATTTTCGAGGATCAAAGGTGCTGTCATTGGGATCTTTAGAATGGTTATCTAACAAAATGGTTGACATTGGTTTTCCTTTGCAAAATTCCTTTTCTAGAGCTCTACGTTTGTGTTTTCGGATTGTTTTATAGTTTTTCTTAACTACAGGTGTTGATAAGGGGTGTTCATGTAAAGGTTGATTTTCAAAGGCATGCTCAAATATCTTGTTGGTACTTTCTCCAAGATCTAATTCATTTTCAGTAACATCAGTTTGAGTAGCAACGTTTGAGCGATTAATAATATGCTCCGTGTTGCAGTACTGGTCCTTTTGTACGTTTATTTCAGTTTGTGTCTGTGCATTTTGCATTTTTGGAATTGCAGGCAATATAGTAAATAAAGACAATGGTTCATTTGATGGCTCAGTTGAAACATTAACAGTTGTTGATGGAAGATTTGTATGTTGTATAGTAGTAGAACCAGGAAATATAGTTGGCATGGCCAAAGGTTTAAGAACAAGTCTGGATCCTTTTGACATGTAAGCATTTGGAGTGAAATGGCAAGAACACATCCTAAAATTGTTATGTTTCTTTCCTTTATGAACCTTTAGTGTCATCTCATCAATATTACTGGAATATTGGCCAGTTTGCTGTAGCCATTTTCGTATGAAATCTAAGCTGCTTGGAAATGGATGTAGGGTAACATTTGGAAATACTAATTTCTGCCCTGAAGCATGCGGACATCCTTTAACAATACACTGCGGCATCGTGAAACCTAAAACATAGAATATAAAAACAAAAAAGTAATTATACATGAACAAAACAAAGAAAAAGTATTAGGACAAACTTTAACTCATGGCAGTTTAACCTCTCAGTACTTGTTAGTCGACCACAAAATATAGCAAGCTTTAAACTAATATAATACGGAACATAACTGAAATGCAGAAACATTGTGGTTATGTTCCATATTAAATGGGCAGTTTAAAGCCAGACTTCCCTTTTAGTGTTGTATCCAATGGTGTGCTTAATATTAGATTGGCAGCAGTGTTAGCCAGTACAAACATTTTCTGAGTGTAAGTAGGAAGTTGCAAGACTTATATGTCACTTCTTTTGTAAAACATGTGTCTTAGTAAAAACATTCTTCTCACTCTCACCTAACTCCACCCCATCCCTCCCCTCTCAATAGACAAAAAGGAGAGCCAATGTTTGCTGGACAGGGAGGGATATCTATAGATCAGGTATAGGCAACCAGTAGACCTCCAGGTGTTTGGAAACTACAACTCCCAGAATTCCCTTACTACTGAGTGCTTGTAGAGGAATGCTGGGAGTTGTGTTTTTCAAATATCTGGAGATCTACTGGTTGCTTATCCCTGCTATATATGATAGGGGGACAAAGGAAAACATCTCCATGCCCATTTCTCTGAGACAATGAAGTGAGTTTGTTAATGGTTTATTACATTATTTAAGCAATAGACCCCATAGAAGCCATGAACCTGTGTCCTGTACTGATAAATGTAATAAGATTGAAACATGACAGGATAGTCTGGGTTCTTTATAGGACCTCACATTTACCCATAGTGAGCCCTCTCTAACAGAATCCCTGGTGACAGCTGAGAGTTAAAGGGCATGTTCCCCCCCAAAACTAAAATTTAACCCCTTTCTGGCCACATTAAGAAGTTTAAAATACGCCTTAACTTACATTTCTGCTCAAAATGGTTCCCCTGCTGTGCCCCTCCAAAGTCCAGGAAACTGCTGTGTAGAAGCAGTGTGTGACTCATGCTGTGCCTGAGTCTGCCTCAACCTCATCAAGGTTTGAGGCATGCTTAGTGCAGCCCTCCCCCCCTCCCTCTCCCGTCCGTTTTTCTATCCCTCCCCCTAACGTTAAAAGCTTTGGGTATGCGGTAGGGCATGCTTCCCCAGCCCCAACCACATTAATATTATTGCAAAAAAAGTCCCCCAATCTTTACTTACCTTCCCTCTCTCCTCCGCTGTTCAGAACTCCCGGCAGCCGCGACCGTGATTGGCTGCCTCTCAGCCAATCACGGATGCGGCTGCCGGTCCCGCCCCCTGCTTGCAATTCCATGCAAGCAGAGGGCCAGGACAGTGCGTCGGAGGAAAAAGGGAAGGTAAGTAAGGATCAGGGGACTTTCTAACAATAATATTAATGCGGTTGGGGCTGGGGGAGCATGCCCTACCACATATCAAAAGTTTTCAAAAGGGGTGGACATGCCCTTTAATGGGGAAGGGGAGTATTGAAAGACAGATTGATAACTTTAATAATAGAATGATCCAATGGATCTACCATTGATCTATTATTGGTTGGAAATTTAAGGGGGAAGATTGATTTAAGCTCTGCACGACAGTTGTACTTCACTGTGGTGTTTCTACTGAACTATAACACTCTATACAATGTTACAATAAATAGATCAAAATATTCATTTAGGGGATGTGTCACGAACGCCAGTTCGCTGGGCACGTGATCTGACCAATCAATCTGTACTTGCTGCCACCACTTTTACACTGCAAAACTTTCCATTCCATTCAACCACATATAAACTTATCAGAGGCTAACTGAGTTCTTTTAGAGCATCAAAGACAAAAACTCCAAAGGGTGGACATGCATTTAAAGGGCATGTCCACCCCCCCAACTATAATCCCCCCACTACTGGCCCATTGTGTAGTGTAGTTTAATCCTTACCTCACATCCCAGCTCCATCTGGTTCTCCTGTTGTCCCCCCCAAAGTCCCAAAAACTGCCCACCAGGAGGATAGCAGAGTCTGTCCCCACCTGGCCTCCGGGAGAAGTTTGGCATGCGTACTGCAGCCCTTCTCCCCCTCCCTCCCGATTAGGATTTCCTCCCCCTAGTGTAAAACCCTTTTGCTATAATAATCCCCCTGTCCCCACGCCCACAACCGCTATGTTTATTTATTAGAAAGTGCCCCAACATTACTCACCTCCCCTCTTTCCTCCGCCGCACTGAATGACCGGCAGCCGCGTCCGTGATTGGCTGCCGCCAGCCAATCACAGTGCGACTGCCGTCCCGCCCCTCTGCTTGCATTTTCTCGCAAGCAGAGGGCCGGCAGCACGGAGGAGGAAAGAGGAGAGGTAGTAAAGTTTGGGGAACTTTCTAAATAAATAAATATAGCACTTGGGGCTGGGGGGACAGAGGGATTGTTATAGCAAAAATGTATTCAAGGGTGGACATACCCTTTAATACAAAAATAAAATGGTGTTATAATAAAATGACATACAATAGGTACAACAGTTATAATAAAATAAAAGGATAAAATATTCACAGACCCTACTCACTAGAAGAAGTCCTGTTTCTGGGGCAGGAAGAAACATTGGGTCCATACACACATTTTTAGCATGTCCCCTCAGTATGAACACAGTTATAGGGGCTACAGGATTTTTAAACATTTGATGAACAACCCCATCCTGAGTATGCATGAGGTGGGAGTGTCTAGGAATTCCAGATTTACGACTAGCCAAAATCATTCATTCCCCCTCAGTTAGGCAGATTCCATATAAATGTAGATATGTACATTGTATTGGGATATTGATCACATATTCCTCTCCTGTATTAATTATCAATTCCTCCAATACCAAACATGACCTGGGTGTAATCCATATTTCCCAAGATATAATAACTCGCCTTGGCAAGGAAGGAAAAAGGGCTCCATGTTGGGTATCATTTTGGGGGCCTAATGTCCATTCATAAATATAATATTGGTTTCTATCTTACACATTCCAATACGAAATACATTTATTTTGCATGTATGACTGTCCTTAAATTACCTCTTATACCCACCAGACCCCAAGCTGAGAGGAATTCCAAGATACACGGTTCGGCCCCATATTGTCTGGAAAAGAAGATCTGGTTCCATGCTTCACTAATCGTAATAAAACATAGGACTGTTCCAGGGTGGAATGATATTTTTATTGGTCCTTTGCAAGAACTAATACCAATAGTTACTAACCAATTCTTTCCAAGTAACTACACACTTTCCTGACAGGATGTGAGACTAATAGAATAGAATCATCTGTATCCACATATAGCTAAACATACACCCACATATTTCCCACTGTGCACCAAAAGGCACATTTTGCTAGTATATATATATATTATATATATTATGAAAGCAAGGAGCACTCCTGGGTCTTCTTAAAGCAATTTATTCAGTGTATAATTTAAGGCCTTAATTATACACTGAATAAATTGCTTTAAGACGACCCTAGGAGTGCTCCTTGTTTTCATAATATACATACAAGTGGTCTGGATGCACCCGGGCAAATAAACCAGTTGAAGTGTTGCTGTACCAAGCAGGTTCTCCGATGCACTCCGGTCCGAGTTCAATGGCCTGGGTGCAACAGTTAAGGTAAGTATGGATAAACAGATACTGGGCACTCCAAGGACTAACAACGGTTTTTATTCAACATATATGGTCAGTTTCAGCCGAGCTATTGGGCCGATGCCCATAGTCGCTGACGTCGGTGACGGCCAACACCGCTGAGCCGTGAACTGACCATATATGTTGTTCGGTACTTCTGGCCTTCTCAGCTCTTAACTGTACAAACAATCCAATTTAAAGCCATTTACCCCTCCTCCAATAATGACATCATCAAAATGATCCACAAGATTTAAAGTGCTAGTGCTAAACATAAGTAACTTATTGCACATACCATGATTAAATATATAAATATAAAGTGAATTATGTGAGCTACATATACAATATATACATATAAAAGGTGTGTCAAAATTGCGCTAAAACAACAACTGCTCTTCTGATACAATCAGACTATAAAGTGTAAATTAAAACGTGTTATTGGGCCTTAATATCTCTTAATACATATTTCATCTATGTCACTAAAACCTCACCTATCTAATAATTCTCTGAGTGGACTTCCCAATACCAAAACTCAAATAAATAGTAAGACTCAAGTAAATAGTATTAACTAAACCGTGGACTACTACCAACCTGAGAATTAAATATACATCTATAAAAAATAAATATAATAAACATCATAAGGTTAAATGGGTGGCACTTCACTGCATGTGTAGTGAAGGGCGAGGGAAATGGCCAATAATTCTGTATCGTATAAGGGTATCCGAGCTATTACACAAATTGTATCTATGGGTAATTCATATCTAGGCTAAGGATTGCCAACATGAATTAGAAATATCTTTCATTTAAAAAGCATCTAAAAGAAATTGATTCATTAAGTCCAGATGGTGTTAAGGTCTCCAACTTCTTTATCCAATAGACTCTCTCTGGGATAACAATTTCGCTCGATCTCCCCCCGCTTTGGATTGGGGATATGATCAATGCCAATGAATTTAAGGTAATATGTCATGATTCGTTTTCAGAAAATGGATAGCCATCGGTTTTGACTTTTGTTTGTCCTGAAAAAAACTGCACGCCCCTTTAAATAGTCTCTGTTACCTGTGCGAGTGTGTATGGGATCCAGCTGGATTTTCAATATATACTCAATTGAAGACACAGCACCCAGGATTTCATGCAAGTAAAAACTTTTTATTCCATTGCCATCTGTCCGGCAACCAGATGGCAAAATACAGCTGTGAAAATCCTGGGTGCTGTGTCTTCAATTGGGTGTGTGTGTAATCTCGGGTTTTTCATGAAGAGGCAAAGAGGATTATTAACCCAGTGTATCTTACGAGGGCAGAAACATGTAAAATTACCGTACACGGGTTAATAAACCACTTTGGTCTCTTCATGGAAGAACCGAGATTACACACACACCCAATTCCTATATGTATCATTCCTTTGGGAACAGCACCCAGGCAGTTGTAGTGTGAATACACCACACACACGCAGTTGTAGTGTGAATACA
This sequence comes from Hymenochirus boettgeri, assembly GCA_019447015.1. Classification (NCBI taxonomy): domain Eukaryota; kingdom Metazoa; phylum Chordata; class Amphibia; order Anura; family Pipidae; genus Hymenochirus; species Hymenochirus boettgeri. The sequence continues at coordinate 40,547,716 of CM033472.1, read as the reverse complement.
CACATTTAATATATATATATATATATATAATTAAAAGTTGTTATAATTTAAAATGGTGCTAAATTTGCCCCAACCAATAAGATCTTATTGGTTGGGGAAATTTCGCACCATTTTAAACGATAAGAACTTTTACTGAATAACCCAAGTTTTTAGGAGGTACTATAGGGTGGGGGTTTATAACACTATTAAACATAGGAAAGGTCTATATGTATGTGTGTAATATCATACTCCCAACATTTGGAAATCCTAAATGGGCATGGTCAAGTGGGTAGGTGTGGTCAAGTGGGCAGGTGTGGGAGGAGTATGATTACAATGTAATAGTAGTAGTAGAGAATTGTACAGTGTTAGCCATAGATGAAAGTGAAGACATCTTGGATATAAAGTAATACCTTTATTGGCTAACTAAAATGATTGAAAATGCAGCTTTCGAAGCACTAGGCTTCTCCTCAGGCATGATACAACCTGTATTATGCCTGAGGAAGAAGCCTAGTGCTTCAAAAGCTTGCATTTTAAATAATTTTAGTTAGCCAATAAAAGGTATTACTTATATCCAAGATGCCTTCACTACAATGTAATAGCAAAGGATATTAAGGTCACTGAGGAGTTCTGTGTCCATATAAAGGTACAAGAACAAGCTGAGTTATATACAGGGAACCTAGGTACCACTCATGTTTTATAAGGGATGTGCCCCCTACTGTAAATTATAAGGATATTATAGGTCACTGAGGAGTTCTGTGTCCCTATAAAGGTACAAGAACACAGGCTGAGTTAACAGGGAACTCTGGGTACCACTATATATTATAAGGGATAATGTGTCCCCTACTGTAAATTATAAGGATATTATAGGTCATGAGGAGTTCTGTGTCTATATAAAGGTACAAGGACACAGGCTGTGTTATAAGGGATGTATGTATCCCCTAATGTAAATTATAAGGATATTATAGGTCACAGTAGAGTTCTGTTATTTAAGTCTATGAACACACGTCAAAAGGCCGTATAACTGATAATATCCATTTATTCCACAATAAGAAAGTGTCTAATTAAAAAAAATAAAGGCACAGAACCTACCCCCACCATAATTGAGATTCCATTGCCCACACCTATATGGTATCCCCCCATCCAAGCTGCAGGCTGTAACTGATAATACCCTCCCCACAACCCCCTCTCACTGAAATCCAGATTAACAAAACAAAAGCCCAGTCTGATATGTTTATTTGAGTGCCCCAGTCCCAGACAATAAAAGATCCTCCACCTCCCCCACACCCTCCATCTTTAGTCACAGGACCGTGCGTGGGTTTGCAAGACGTGGAGTACATACATACTGCTAACATGGGTCTCATTGAGTTCTAGTACTTCTATGTGAGCCAGCACAGCAACAACTACAGAAAACTCTTAAGGTTTGTACACATGTGCAATTGGGGTCCTGACCTGTGACGCACAATGTGTACGAACGTCCATTTTCCCGATAATCGCGCCCGTGTATGGGCACTTTATCAGGCAAAATGGACGTTTGTACACATCGTGCGGGTCGGGAGCTCCAAACGCACATGTGTACTAACTTGACTTAAGGGCAAGTCATCTCCATTTGTAACCTCCCCATACTGATCTGCAGTGCAGCCCTGTGTGGAGCATCAGCAATAAAAGGTACATTTTAAAATGAGAGTGATTTCCCCTAACTCACACTTAAAAAAAAAAAAAACATAACAAGGCATGGCACAGCAAGCAGGTCTCCAGCACAGAGCAGATAGAAGCAGAGAAGAGCTGATTTAACACTGACAGTGTCAGTCACAGAACTGACATCTCGTCCCTCTCTACCAACAACGGCAACAGGCACAGCACAGTGAATGAACTCAGAAACTGACCAGAGACAGCCATGACCTCACCACGACCACTACTTCAGCTACACCTCCCAACCATAACTCTCTCCTCCCAGCAGCTGCCTTGTTTCAGCTTAGCCTATTCTGCACTTGCTCACCCTGCAATGAATCACTCTCTCAGTCCAAAGCAAGAAGTTGTACACTGCCTAACAACAGCACTGAGCAGGTAGTGCCGTGCGGATCATCTCAGTGCAGAGATTTTATCTCAGCCGGGAAAGCCAGAGGTTACGTGATTGGCTGAGGGACACCCGGATACCCGCCCATATGCACTTCCGGTTTTTTTTCTTCACTGCTGTAAAACCGGGAACATATCGGGGCATTGCGGGATTTAAGGTGTATGTGCGGACGCCGGGATAATCACCCTAAAACGGGACATTCCCGGCGAAACCGGGACAGTTGGGGCCTATTAAAATATTATCACTATTAATTGAAATCACCATAACAAATTACATTATATAAAGTATAGTACTACTACTGACGTATTCTAATTACAAAACAAATGAATACTAATTAATAAAGTATACTTACTTGACAACTTAAGTTCGAAGGAAACCGCTCAAAATGGTAGGTTTAGTACACCTTTAAGCGTGCTAAAGGGTCCCCATTGGACACTGAAAGGAAGAGGAATATTACAAAACATCCAACAGGTTCCGATCCAAAAACATTTGCCACTGTTAGCAAATCAAAGATTCTCTCAGGCATGTACATGACAAGACAGGAAGTGTAAACAAGTTCCTGTATTACACCCCAATTATGTGCTGTTTATAAAACATGTGACAGTCTTAGCCAATCAAAAATTCTTCAGACTCACACACTCACTCCCCCCTCCCTTCCATAGAAAGAAAATAAACTCTTTAGGAGAGAATAGGACCAGACTTAGGCATAGTGGCCACACATTCTCCCAAAATTTCCAGGACACTTTTCAGAAACAAATTCTAGCCACGCAAACCTTCATAAAGGCGACACCAACTTATAGTCACTGATTTAAAAAAAAACATGTTATTAATTTTGTTGATAGATAGATGACAGACAGATAGATGATAGATAGATAGCTAGATAGATAAAAGATAGATGATAGATAGATGATGATAGATAGATATAGATGATAGATAGATAGATAAAGATAGATGATAGATAGATGTATAGAAGTGATAGATGTCTCATCGATTGATAGATGATAATAGAGCTAGATAGCTAGATTAAGATAGCATGATAGTGCATGTGATGCTAGATAATAGTATGTGTAGTTTGTGATGTGATAGATGAGATGATGCTTGTGTAGCTGATACTCTGAGTGTTGATGATGATAACTAGTGATCGATAGATAGTGAGACGTGTAGTGAAGAAGTAGATAGATTGATAGTGAAGAAAGATACACATAAAAAACTGTGCTCACCTGAACTTACTGTACTAACAGTGAGCAGTGGACTCTGGCTCTCAGCCTCTTCCTTCACTCAGCACCCGGGAAATTCAGCAATTTGCGCAGGCGCTGACACAGGCACCTCAGGAGTAGTCCTTCTGTGTTCCCCTCCCCCCATCGTGCAGAGACGTGATTCCACACATAAGGCAGGGACACAGACTGTGCAACTTTCCACTGTGTTAGGCTGAGAACCACACTACAACGCACCAAGTGAGCACGCTTTTGTTGCGTTTATCGCACACGAATGCATGCACGCTTTCTGTGAGTTAGCGCGCAAAACGAGAAAGGACGCGCAATCGCATGCGCATCAGAAATCGCAGGAACGTTCGCGTTCCACAATTTCCATGTTAGCAAAAACCGTGGACGTGAGTGCAAAACGCCTTCGCGAACGCGTGAAAAACACCACTAGTGTGGCCTAGCCCTTACGATTGAAACGATGGATCCATCCAGACAAAATTTCAGTCAGGCATGTTTCTAGATCTCTGCACTTTTCCCGGGACATTAGAATAGTGGGACTGCTACTAAAATCTGGGACTGTTGGCAACTATGGACTTGCCAATAGTGATCCCTCTGTAATAGAACTCCCTGGTGACAGCTGTGAGTTAATGGGGAGGGTGAGGATAGGTGGATGGTTTTCAATCTATCCTTTATAGAATCTTTACTCTTCAATGGATCTACTCTAAGGCTAGGGCCACCAATAGCGCCGTTTTTTCGTGCGTTCGTGCCCATGATTTTCGCTAACATGAGATTGCGTGCCCGTGTTTTGCGGCGAGCATTTTTTTGGCAATCACTTGAGTTTTCGCTTTAAAGATAGCAAAAGCGCGAGTGCAAACAGTGAAAGAACGCGTGCTAACGCAACAGAAAGCGTGCACGCTTGGTGCATTGTATGTGTGGCCTCATCCTTAGATGGTTTCAATTGGATGGAAGTAGAGGGGGTGATGTGATTATGCTCTGCACTGCAGTTACAGAATAAAGTGATAGGTTTATACAAAAAATATAAGATGGATAATGTCTGTCTATCTTTTATGCATGTAAATGCTAAGTTGTACTTTATTTAACCCCATGTATTTCTAAAGCATTTTTTTATACTTGAGCACTTCATTATAAATGTTTTTTTATGATTAAAGGGCTATATTTATAAAGGCGAGGAATCACTCTTTTGCAAAATCAACGATCACATCGATGATCTACAACCGCATCATCAGATTGCGGTTGTATATATAAAGACATTAGTTGTACTTTGTATAGTGTATAGTGTTATTTGTTATGCTGATTTTAATTTAAGTGTAAAACACTTCCGTTATATAGACCTTTCTTATTCTTCTCTTTCTCTATGTATTCCCTATGAGCTTGTAAATAGATTTATACAATATAAGGAAAAGGATAAATATTATATACGAGAGAGAAAGTGTTTGTTTTTGAATAGTGTGGCATTATATATATTGCACAGGGCCACCCAGTATTAAAAACGAACCAGCAGTGTTGTGTATAGTATACCTGAAACACAATTTTTAAATCAGGTACATTTTACATGTACCACGTTTGCAATTGCTTTCGCTTACAGATAGATTGCCAGGCAGAGGAGGAGGTGATAGAGTGCTCTGACTACAACCGTCAAACTGTATACAGCACACGGCTGTTCAATCATTCCAGCTACAGCAAAAACTGCTGTAAAAATTGATTGACAGTTAAATATTAGCTAGGACCACACCATACAATAATTCAGCCCAACCGACCGACATTTCAGTGGTTCGGTCAGGCCGAATATTGTATGGATGCTCCAGATGATCACCGTCTGTTCCTTCATCCGAAATGGATGAAAGACGCGATTGGAGGTCGGTAAACCTTAAGCGATCGTGCGGTTTTCTATGGACTCTGGCAGGCACGGCTGCTTTTGTTGCGACCGTAAGTTCTTCCTCTTGGCTGGTCGTAGCCTCGATCTGTCAGCCAGGAGGAGAATTGTATGATATGTACCCAACTCAAGATGGTTCAGATTGGATATAAAAAACAAAAAGTGATATTGGGATCAATTAAGTTTCCACTAATGGGCAATTAATTTTTTTTTCCCAGTGCAATATCCTTTAACCAGAGTCAAGGTGGACCACATTTATATAATTGTTGCGCTGCCACAACAAGTTTTACCCATCCCGACTTACATTCATAAAAATTCACGCCTACTTAATTGAAGAAAGATAGACAGAAAGACAATAATAGTCAGACACACAGAAATAGCTAGGTAGAGATAGCCCAACAGAGATAGAGAGGGGAGAAAGGGAGAAAGAGAGAGAGAGCTAGAGAAACATACAGCTAGAGGGACAGACAGAGAGCTAGAAAGACAGACAGAGCTAGTTAGTCAGATAGAGTTAATGGGACTGACAGCTAGAGAAACAGACGACAGAAGCTAGGGAAACAGAGATAGATAGATAGAAAGATAGATAGATATCAATGGATAGATAGATAGAGATAGATAGATAATTGATGATAGATACTGTAGATAGAAATCACTTATACTGTATAAAAACTCCTCGCACTCCCCACTCCAACTTCCAGTGCAGCTTCCCTCAACTATCAACAAAGCAGTACATTCGTAGTTTTATATAGTACCAGGGAGGCACACTCAGACAAGATATAAATTAGTGTTTACTATAGATGAGGGAACAGTGTATAAAAACATTTTGTTATAGTGATATGTTTCACTTATGTTTCATCATATCATGTATAACAAAATGTTTTTATACACTGTTCCCTCATCTATAGTATGTTGAAATGTAATGTTTTTTCACATGAATGAAATAGCCTGTCCTTAGTGGGAGGACAAGTGTGTATTTAAGGAATCACGTGGTATGTTGTTTATGCATCTGAGGAAGGGGAAGCCCCGAAACGTTGTGCACGCTTTATAACAATAACACTAATTTATATCTTGTCTGAGTGCCCTCCCTGGTACTATTTTAAACTGTAGATAGAGAGCAGACCTAGATCACAGGTATACAGAGCTAGTGAGACAGAGCTACAAAGTTAAGCCTCGTACACACGTGCCTAAACGGGTCCCTAAAGTTCGTTTCAGACGATAATCGGCGTGTATGGGCCCTTTATCGGCCGAAACGGTCGGTCGGAGATCCGTCTGGTCGTTCGGAGATCGCAACAATCCCGACCAAATGGCTGTTTGGCCATAATTGCCCATACACGGGCCATTATCGCCGAACACGAACGTTCGCACACATCGTGCGTTGCGGGTCGGGACCTGCGAATCGCAACGTGTGTACCTTAACAGACCAGGAGAAAGAAGAGAGAGATCCTGCACACTCGTAAATACTCTTTAGGGAAATCCGTGCTGGTGTGCTCCAGACAGCGGCAAAAAACAGACAGGCAAGATAGATAGATCCTAACCTCCTCCAATTGTGTTCAGGCTGAGAGATGTACTCAGCACGACTAAGCTGCACTTCCCCCTCCATTCCTACGTGCACAGTACGTGAGACTGTAATTCGATCTTTCTCCTGCAGTGAGGAGAGGATGCTGAGTAGTAATGCAGGGAAGGCTTTAAATTTTAAAACCACATGCACGCAGCTCCAGATCGGGACATTTACCGAGACAACAGAAGATTGGGCTGCATTCTTAAACTGTCGACTGTCCGGACTGTGGCCAACAATGCGCGGGTGCTCTCTAAATGAACCTGCATTGTCTTTCCCTCAACTATGGCAAAACACACTATAAATCTACTTAGATTTTCTCTAAACCAGGTAAACACATTACTGATTTGTAAAGGAGTGGGACTTGTAGTTACATATATAGTTACATAGTAATGGAGGTTGAATAAGACGTCCACCCAGTCCAACCTTATACCTACTCACATGCCCTCTTACAACCATTGCATTCTGAGGAAGGCCAAAAAAAATTGCCCAAAACACCTTAAATAGGGGGGAAATTCCTTCCTTGCTCCTGAAAGGCAATCTGAAATTATTTTGGATCAACAAGAACTTTATGTATTGAGTACAGCAGTGAACTGCAGGGGCCTGGGCCCCCTGTTGATTTGGTAGTCTGGCTTGTGACATCCCCCCCTTCCCTATCAGCCCCTTGATCAGCGTTTTTAACAGCTAAATGTGCAACCACTTTAAGTTATGGCCTTAAAGACGCCCAAAAACACTCTTGACTCTCACTGACTATGCACACCCCTGTCCTGGCAGCTAAATGGTTAACACTACACCATTCACTCCAGCAACTAACTGGTTAATTAGCATCAGTCCTTCACAAGCAGAGTTAATTAGCATTTACACTGCAAAACTTTCCATTCCATTCAACCACATATAAACTTATCAGAGGCTAACTGAGTTCTTTTAGAGCATCAGACAAAACTCCAAAGGGTGGACAGTGCATTTAAAGGGCATGTCCACCCCCAAAACTATAATCCCCCCCACTACTGGCCCCATTGTGTAGTGTAGTTTAATCCTTACCTCACATCCCAGCCCCATCTGGTTCTCCGTTGTCCCCCCCCAGTCCAAAAACTGCCCACCAGGAGGATGCAGAGTCTGTCCCCTACCTGGCCTCCGGAGAAGTTTGGCATGCGTACTGCAGCCCTTCTCCCCCTCCCTCCCGATTAGGATTTCCTCCCCCTATGTAAAACCCGTGCTATAATAATCCCCCTGTCCCCCCACCCAGCCCCAACCGCTATGTTTATTTTATTAAAAGTGCCCCAAACATTACTCACCTCCCCTCTTTCCTCCGCCGCACTGAATGACCGGCAGCCGCGTCCGTGATTGGCTGCCGCTCACCAATCACAGATGCGACTGCCGGTCCCGCCCCTCTGCTTGCATTTTCCTCGCAAGCGAGGGCCGCCAGCACGGGAGGAAAGAGGAGAGGTAAGTAAAGTTTGGGGAACTTTCTAATAAATAAATATAGCACTTGGGGCTGGGGGGACAGAGGGATTGTATAGCAAAAATGTATTTCAAGGGTGGACATACCCTTTAATACAAAAATAAATAAATGGTGTATAATAAAATGACATACAATAGGTACACAGTTACATAAAATAAAAAGGATAAATATTCACAGACCCTACTCACTAGAAGAAGTCCGTTATCCGGGGGCAGGAAGAAACATGGGGTCCATACACACATTTTTAGCATGTCCCCTCAGTATGAACACAGTTATAGGGGCTACAAGGATTTTTAAACCATTTGATGAACAACCCCCATCCTAGTATGCTGAGGTGGAGTGTCTAGGAATTTCCAGATTTACGACTACCAAAATCATTCATCCCCCTCATTAGGCAGATTCCATATAAATGTAGATATGTACATTGTATTGGGATATTGATCACATATTCCTCTCCTGTATTAATTATCAATTCCTCCAATACCAAACATGACCTGTGTGTAATCCATATTTCCCAAGATATTAATAACTCGCCTTGGCAAGGAAATAAGGGCTCCATGTTGGGTATCATTTTGAGGGGCCTAATGTTCCATTCATAAATATAATATTGGTTTCTATCTTACACATTCCAATACCGAAATAACTTTATTTTGCATGTATGACTGTCCTTAAAATTACCTCTTAGTACCCACCAGACCCCAAGCTGAAGAGAATCCAGATACACGGTTCGGCCCATATTGTCTGGAAAGAAGATCTGGTTCCATGCTTCACTAATCGTAATATAAACAATGGACTGTTTCCAGGGTGGAATGATATTTTTATTGGTCCTTTGCAAAACTAATACCAATAGTTATAACCCATTCTTTCCAAGTAACTACACACTTCCTGACAGGATGTGAGACAATAGAATAAATCATCTGTATCCACAATATAGCTAAACATACCCCCATATTTCCCACTTGCACCAACAGGCACACTTTTGCTAGTATAATATATATATATATATTATGAAGCAAGGAGCACTCCTGGGTCTTCTTAAGCAATTTATTCAGTGTATAATTTAAGGCCTTAATTATACACTGAATAAATTGTTTTAAGACGACCCTAGGAGTGCTCCTTGTTTTCATAATATACATACAAGTTGTCGTTGATTGCACCCGGGCAAATAAACCAGCTTGAAGTGTGTGCCTGTACCAAGCAGGTTCTCCGATGCACTCCGGTCCGAGTTCAATGGCCTGGGTGGCAACAGTTAAAGGTAAGTATGGTATAAACAGGATACTGGGCACTCCAAGGACTTAACAACGGTTTTTATTCAAACATATATGGTCAGTTTCAGCCCGGAGCTATTGGGCCGATAAGCCATTTACCCCTCCTCCAATAATGACATCATCAAAATGATCCACAAGATTTAAAGTGCTAGTGCTAAACATAAGTAACTTATTGCACATACCATGATTAAATATATAAATATAAAGTGAATTATGTGAGCTACATATACAATAATATACATATAAAAGTGTGTCAAAAATTGCGCTAAAACAACAACTGCTCTTCTGATACAATCAGACTATAAAGTGTTAAAACGTGTTATTGGGCCTTAATATCTCTTAATACATATTTCATCTATGTCACTAAAACCTCACCTATCTAATAATTCTCTGAGTGGACTCTCCCAATACCAAAACTCAAATAAATAGTAAGACTCAAGTAAATAGTATTAACTAAACTGTGGACTACTAACCAACCTGAGAATTAAATTATACATCTATAAAAATATAAATATATAAACATCATAAGGTTAAATGGGTGGCACTTCACTGCATGTGTAGTGAAGGGCGAGGGAAATGGCCAATATAATTCTGTATCGTATAAGGGTATCCGAGCTTTTCACAAAATTGTATCTATGGGTAAATTCATATCTAGGCTAAGGATTGCCAAACATGAACTTAGAAATTATCTTTCATTTAAAAAGCATCTAAAAGAAATTGATTCATTAAGTCCAGATGGTGTTAAGGTCTCCAACTTCTTTATCCAATAGACCTCTCTCTGGGATAACAATTTCGCTCGATCTCCCCCCCGCTTTGGATTGGGGATATGATCAATGCCAATGAATTTAAGGGTAGATATGTCATGATTCGTTTTCAGAAAATGGATAGCCATCGGTTTTGACATTTTGTTGTCCTGAAAAAACTGCACGCCCCTTTAAATAGTCTCTGTTACCTGGTGCAGGTGTATGGGAATCCAGCTGGATTTTTCCAATATATACTCAATTGAAGACACAGCACCCAGGATTTCATGCAAGTAAAAACTTTTTATTCCATTGCCATCTGTCCGGGCAACAGATGGCAAAAATACAGCTGTGAAAATCCTGGGTGCTGTGTCTTCAATTGGGTGTGTGTGTAATCTCGGGTTTTTCATGAAGAGGCAAAGAGGATTATTAACCCAGTGTATCTTTACGAGGGGCAGAAACATGTAAAATTACCGTACACTGGGTTAATAAACCACTTTGTCTCTTCATGGAAGACCCGAGATTACACACACACCCAATTCCTAATATGTATCATTCCTTTGGGAACAGCACCCAGGCAGTTGTAGTGTGAATACACACACACACGCAGTTGTAGTGTGAATACACACATATATATATATATATATATATATATATTAAAAGTTCTTATAATTTAAAATGGTGCTAAATTTGCCCCAACCAATAAGATCTTATTGGTTGGGGAAAATTTCGCACCATTTTAAACGATAAGAACTTTTACTGAATAACCCAGAGTTTTTAGGAGGTACTATTAGGGTGGGGGTTATAACACTATTAAACATAGGAAAGGTCTATATGTATGTGTGTAATTATCATACCTCCCAACATTTGGAAATCCTAAATGGGCATGGTCAAGTGGGTAGGTGTGGTCAAGTGGGCAGGGTGTGGGAGGAGTATGATTACAATGTAATAGTAGTAGTAGAGAATTGTACAGTGTTAGCCATAGATGAAAGTGAAGACATCTTGGATATAAAGTAATACCTTTTATTGGCTAACTAAAATGATTGAAAATGCAAGCTTTCGAAGCACTAGGCTTCTTCCTCAGGCATGATACAACCTGTATTATGCCTGAGGAAGAAGCCTAGTGCTTCAAAAGCTTGCATTTTAAATAATTTTAGTTAGCCAATAAAAGGTATTACTTTACATCCAAGATGCCTTCACTACAATGTAATAGCAAAAGGATATTATAGGTCACTGAGGAGTTCTGTGTCCATATAAAAGGTACAAGAACACAGACTGAGTTATACAGGGAACTCTAGGTACCACTCATGTTTTATAAGGGATGTGCCCCCTACTGTAAATTATAAGGATATTATAGGTCACTGAGGAGTTCTGTGTCCATATAAAGGTACAAGAACACAGGCTGAGTTATACAGGGAACTCTGGGTACCACTAATATATTATAAGGGATAATGTGTCCCCTACTGTAAATTATAAGGATATTATAGGTCACTGAGGAGTTCTGTGTCTATATAAAGGTACAAGGACACAGGCTGTGTTATAAAGGGATGTATGTATCCCCTAATGTAAATTATAAGGATATTATAGGTCACAGTAGAGTTCTGTTCATTATTAAAGTCTCTGAAACACAGTCAAAAGGCCGTATAACTGATAATATCCATTTATTCCACAATAAGAAAGTGTCTAATTAAAAAAAAATAAAGGCACAGAACCTACCCCCACATAATTGAGATTTCCATTGCCCACACCTATATGGTACTCCCCCCATCCTAAGCTGCAGGCTGTAACTGATAATACCCTCCCCCACAACCCCCTCTCACTGAACATCAGATTAACAAAACAAAAGCCCAGTCTGATATGTTTATTTGAGTGCCCCAGTCCCAGACAATAAAAGATCCTCCACCTCCCCCACACCCTCCATCTTTAGTCACAGGACCGTGCGTGGGGTTTGCAAGACGTGGAGTACATACATACACTGCTAACATGGGTCTCATTGAGTTCTAGTACTTCTATGTGAGCCAGCACAGCAACAACTACAGAAACTCTTAAGGTTTGTACACATGTGCAATTGGGGTCCTGACCTGTGACGCACAATGTGTACGAACGTCCATTTTCCCCGATAATCGGCCCGTGTATGGGCACTTTATCAGGCAAAATGGACGTTTGTACACATCGTGCGGGTCGGGAGCTCCAAACGCACATGTGTACTAACCTTTGACTTAAGGGCAAGTCCATCTCCATTTTGTAACCTCCCCATACTGATCTGCAGTGCAGCCCTGTGTGGAGCATCAGCAATAAAAAGGTACATTTTAAAAATGAGAGTTGATTTCCCCTTTAACTCACACTTAAAAAAAAAAACACATTAACAAGGCATGGCACAGCAAGCAGGTCTCCAGCAGCAGAGCAGATAGAAGCAGAGCAGAGCTGATTTAACACTGACAGTGTCAGTCACAGACACTGACCATCTCGTCCCTCTCTACCAACAAGCAAGGCATGGCACAGCACAGTGAATGAACTCAGAACTGACACAGAGACAGCCACTGACCTCCAGACTCTCAGCTTACACCTCCCAACCATAACTCTCTCCTCCCAGCAGCTGCCTTGTTTCAGCTTAGCCTTATCTGCACTCTGCTCACCCTGCAATGAATCACTCTCTCAGTCCAGAAAGCAAGAAGTTGTACACTGCCTAACAACAGCACTGAGCAGGTAGTGCCGTGCGGATCATCTGCAGTGCAGAGATTTTATCTCAGCCGGGAAAGCCAGAGGCTTACCGTGATTGGCTGAGCGGACACCGGATATCCCGCCCATATGCACTTCCGGTTTTTTTCTTCACTGCTGTAAAACCGGGAACATATCGGGGCATTGCGGGATTTAAGTGTATGTGCCGGGACGCCGGGATAATCACCCTAAAACGGGACATTCCCGGCGAAACCGGGACAGTTGGGGCCTATTAAAATATTATCACTATTTAATTGAAATCACCATAACAAATTACATTATATAAAGTATAGTACTACTACTGACGTATTCTAATTACAAAACAAATGATATACAATTAATAAAGTATACTTACTTGACACCCTTAAGTTCGAATGGAAACCGCAAAATGGTAGGTTTAGTTACACCTTTAAGCGTGCTAAAGGGTCACCATATGGACACTGAAAGGAAGAGGAATATTACAAACATCCAACGAGGTTCCGATCCAAAAACATTTGCCACTGTTAGCAAATCAAAGATTCTCTCAGGCATTGTACATGACAAGACAGGAAGTGTAAACAAGTTCCTGTATTACACCCAATTATGTGCTGTTTATAAAACATGTGACAGTCTTAGCCAATCAAAAATTCTTCAGACTCACACACTCACTCTCCCCCTCCCTTCTCCATAGAAAGAAATAAATCTCTTTAGGAGAGAATAGGACCAGACTTAGGCATAGTGGCCAACATTCTCCCAAAATTTCCAGGGACACTTTTCAGAAACAAATTCTAGCCACGCAAACCTTCATAAAGGCGACACCAACTTAATAGTCACTGATTTAAAAAAAAACATGTTATTAATTTTGTTGATAGATAGATGACAGACAGATAGATGATAGATAGATAGATAGATAGATAGATAGATAGATAAAGATAGATGATAGATAGATGATAAATAGATAGATAGATAGATAGATAGATAAAGATAGATGATAGATAGATGATAAATAGATAGATAAAGATAGATGATAGATGATAAATAGATAGATAGATAGATAAAGATAGATGATAGATGATAAATAGATAGATGATAGATAAATAGATATAGAGATAGATAGATAAAGATAGATGATAGATAGATAGATAGATGAATAGATAGATAATTGATAGATAGATAATTGATAGATAGATAAATGATAGATAGATAAATAGATAGATGATAGATAGTGAAAGAAAGATAGATAGATAGTGAAAGAAAGATAGATAGATTGATAGTGAAAGAAAGATACACATAAAAAAACTGTGCTCACCTGAACTTACTGTACTAACAGTGACAGTGGACTCTGGCTCTCAGCCTCTCTCCTTCACTTCAGCACCACCGGGAAATTCAGCAATTTGCGCAGGCGCTGACACAGGCACCTCAGGAGTAGTCCTTCTGTGTTCCCCTCCCCCCATCGTGCAGAGACGTGATTCCACACATAGAGGGCAGGACACAGACTGTGCAACTTTCCACTGTGTTAGGCTGAGACCACACTACAACGCACCAAGTGAGCACGCTTTTGTTGCGTTATCGCACACGAATGCATGCACGCTTTCTGTGAGTTAGCGCGCAAAACGAGAAAGGACGCGCAATCGCATGCGCATCAGAAATCGCAGGAACGTTCGCGTTCCCACAATTTCCATGTTAGCAAAAACCGTGGACGTGAGTGCAAAACGCCTTCGCGAACGCGTGAAAAACACACTAGTGTGGCCTAGCCCTTACGATTGAAACGATGGATCCATCCAGACAAAATTTCAGTCAGGCAGTGTTTCTAGATCTCTGCACTTTTCCCGGGACATTAGAATAGTGGGACTGCTACCTAAAATCTGGGACTGTTGGCAACTATGGACTTGCCAATAGTGATCCCTCTGTAATAGACTCCCTGGTGACAGCTGTGAGTTAATGGGGGAGGGTGAGGATAGGTGGATGGTTTCAATCTATCCTTTATAGAATCTTTATCTTCAATGGATCTACTCTAAGGGCTAGGCCACACTAGCGCGTTTTTCGTGCGTTCGTGCCCATGATTTTCGCTAACATGAGATTGCGTGCCCGTGTTTTGCGGCGAGCATTTTTTCGCGCAATCACTTGAGTTTTCGCTTTAAAGATAGCAAAGCGCGAGTGCAAACGTGAAAAGAACGCGTGCTAACGCACAGAAAGCGTGCACGCTTGGTGCATTGTAGTGTGGCCTCATCCTTAGATGGTTTCAATTGGATGGAAGTTAGAGGGAGGTGATGTGATTATGCTCTGCACTGCAGTTACAGAATAAAGTGATAGTGTTATACAACAAATATAAGATGGATAATGTCTGTCTTATCTTTTATGCATGTAAATGCTAAGTTGTACTTTATTTACCCCATGTATTTCTAAAGCATTTTTTATACTTGAGCACTTTCATATATAAATGTTTTTTATGATTAAAAGGGCTATATTTATAAAGGCGAGGAATCACTCTTTTGCAAAATCAACGATCACGATCATAGATCTACAACCGCAATCATAGATTGCGGTTGTATATATAAGACAGTAGTTGTACTTTGTATAGTGTATAGTGTTATTTGTTATGCTGATTTTAATTTAATAGTGATAATTACACTTACCGTTTATATAGACCTTTCTTATTCTTACTCTTTCTCTATGTATTCCCCTATGAGCTTGTAAATAGATTTATACAATATAAAGGAAAAGGATAAATATTATATACAGAGAGAGAAAGTGTTTGTTTTTGAAATAGTGTGGCATTATATATATTGCACAGGGCCACCCAGTATTAAAAACGAACCAGCCAGTGTTGTGTATAGTATACCTGAAACACAATTTTTACATCAGGTACATTTTACATGTACCACGTTTGCAATTGCTTTCGCTTACAGATAGATTGCCAGGCAGAGGAGGAGGATAGAGTGCTCTGACTACAACCGTCAAAACTGTATACAGCACACCGCCTGTCAAATCATTCCAGCTACAGCAAAACTGCTGTAAAAAAATTGATTGACAGTTAAATATTAAGCTAGGACCACACCATACAATAATTCAGCCCAACCGACCGACATTTCAGTGTTTCGGTCAGGCCGAATTATTGTATGGATGCTCCAGATGATCACCGTCTGTTCCTTCATCCGAAATGGATGAAAGCGCGATTGGACAGGTCGGTAAACCTTAAGCGATCGTGCGGTTTTCTATGGACTCTGGCAGGCACGGCTGCTTTTGTTGCGACCGTAAGTTCTTCCTCTTGGCTGGTCGTAAGCCTCGATCTGTCAGCCAGGAGGAAGAATTGTATGATATGTACCCACCTCAAGATGGTTCAGATTGGATATAAAAAACAAAAAGTGATAGTTGGGATCAATTATAGTTTCCACTAATGGGCAATTAATTTTTTTTTCCCAGTGCACATATCCTTTAACCAGAGTCAAGGTGGACACATTTATATAATTGTTGCGTGCCACAACAAGTTTTACCCATCCCCACTTACATTCATAAAGTTCACGCCTACTTTTAATGGAAAGATAGACAGAAAGACAATAATAGTCAGACACACAGAAATAGCTAGGTAGAGATAGCCCAACAGAGATAGAGAGAGGGAGAAAGGGAGAAAGAGAGAGAGAGCTAGAGAAACATACAGCTAGAGGGACAGACAGAGAGCTAGAAAGACAGACAGAGCTAGTTAGTCAGATAGAGTTAGATGGACTGACAGCTAGAGAAACAGACAGACAGAGCTAGGGAAACAGAGATAGATAGATAGAAAGATAGATAGATTATCAATGGATGGATAGATAGAGATAGATAGATAAATTGATGATAGATACTGTAGATAGATATCCACTTATACTGTATAACTCCTCGCACTCCCAGCTTCCCTCAACTACTCAACCATAAGCAGTACATTCGTAGTTTTATATAGTACCAGGGAGGCACACTCAGACAAGATATAAATTAGTGTTTACTATAGATGAGGGAACAGTGTATAAAAACATTTTGTTATAGTGATATTGTTTCACTTATGTTTCACTCAATATCAGTATAACAAAATGTTTTTATACACTGTTCCCTCATCTATAGTATGTTGAAATGTAATGTTTTTTTCACATGGAAATGAAATAGCCCTGCCCTTAGTGGGAGGGACAAGTGTGTATTTAAGGAATCACGTGGTATGTTGTTTTATGCATCTGAGGAAGGGGGAAGCCCCGAAACGTTGTGCACCGCTTTATAACAATAAACACTAATTTATATCTTGTCTGAGTGCGCCTCCCTGGTACTATTTTAAACTGTAGATAGATAGACAGACCTAGATAGACAGGTATACAGAGCTAGTGAGACAGAGCTAAAGTTAAGCCTCGTACACACGTGCCTAACGGGTCCCTAACGTTCGTTTCAGACGATAATCGGCCGTGTATGGGCCCTTTATCGGCCGAAACGGTCGGTCGGAGATCCGTCTGGTCGTTCGGAGATCTGCAACAATCCCGACCAAATGGCCGTTTCGGCCAATAAATTGCCCATACACGGGCCGATTATCAGCCGAAACGAACGTTCGGACACATCGTGCGTTGCGGGTCGGGACCTGCAATCGCACGTGTGTACCTTAACAGACAGGCAGAAAGAAGAGAGATCCTGCACACTCGTAAATACTCCTTTAGGGGAAATCCGTGCTGGGTGCTCCAGTACAGCGGCAAAACAGACAGGCAGAGATAGATAGATCACTAACCTCCTCCAATTGTGTTCAAGGCTGAGAGATGTACTCAGCACGACTAAGCTGCACTTCCCCCTCCACTTCCTAACGTGCACAGTACGTGAGACTGTAATTCGATCTTTCTCCTGCAGGAGGAGAGGATCTGATAGTAGTAATGCAGGGGAAGGCTTTAAATTTTAAAACCACATGCACGCAGCTCCAGATCGGGACATTTACCGAGACAACAGAAGATTGGGCTGCATTCTTAAATCTGTCCCGGACTGTCCCAACAATGCGCTGGGGCTCTCTAAATGAACCTGCATGTCTTTCCCTCAACTATGGCAAAACACACTATAAATCTACTTAGATTTTCTCTAAACCAGGGTAAACACATTACTGATTTGTAAGGATGCTGGGACTTGTAGTTACATATATAGTTACATAGTAATGGAGGTTGAATAAAGACATCCACCCAGTCCAACCTTTATAACCTACTCACATGCCCTACTTAACCATTGATTCTGAGGAAGGCAAAAAAAATTGCCCAAAACACCTTAAAATAGGGGGGAAATTCCTTCCTTGCTCCGAAAGGCAATCTGAAATTATTTCTGGATCAACAAGAACTTTATGTATTGATACAGCAGTGAAACTGCAGGGGCCTGGGCCCCCTGTGAGTTTGGTAGTCTGGCCCTTGACATCCCCCCTTCCCTATCAGCCCCTTGATCAGCTGTTTTTAAACAGCTAATTGCACATATGCAGTAAAGGTTTGAGCGATCAGATTAGACCGGTGCCAAACCGTCAGCAGTTTTAAACAGCTGATCGCGCATACCTTTACTGCATACATGCGATCAGTTGTTAAAAACAGCTGATCACAGGCCCTCTGAGCCCCCGGGCCCCCCTAGTAATTTACAGTATTTTTGAATATTAAATAATTTATCCAGCCCACTGAACTTGCCATCAGTACACCTGTTGGAAGACAGTTCCACAGTCTTACTGTTCTCACTGTAAAAACACCTTTCCCAACCTGAAGATGAAACTTCCCTAATTTTAAGAGAGAGAATAACACTGTTGAATCTATTCCCCTCTTTATGCAAGACAATATCTTGCTAGCTCTAACCGTTGCTGCCTGGCATTGCTTGCTACAGCTAAGTCTGTTATCTACCAGAAACCCCAATTTTTTTATTCCAACAGAGATTCACTAAGGGCTTGTTTACACAAGGTCCATTTTTTTGGTGCATTTTTGCAACGGACTGTTTGAAAAAACGCAAGGATAATAGTACTGTTTACACTATTGCCTTCCGATTGGATCCATTTGCGTTCCAGTCCGTTGCGTTTGAAAAATGCTTTGTATGCTGCATTCCTCTCTGTTTTTTGCATGCTTTCCTATATAAATCTATAGAAAAATCGCATTGTGAAAAATAGACACAAATGCATGCAAAAAACTGACAGAAACACATGCTGTGCATTTTTGTCGGTCTCTGTCAGTGACTAGTGTGAATGAGCCCTAAGCAGAGTCTTTTATGGTGTAGATGGTTCTCAAAAGCTGGAGTACAGAAGCACATGAGGTTAAAGACATTTTATTAGGAAAACAAAATTAGACAACTAGGGACAGTCCCACACGACATGTTAAAGGTAAGCAGTAGATCTTCAGAATAATATTTTCCTATTTATGCCAATGGGAATCCAGGGCTCAAAGTCCAGGTGTTGATATTGCTCTTTATTCAGGCTTGCGCTTATAATCTTCCATGTGTGCAAGGATCCACCCAGATGGAATCAGGAAGACTGCAAACAGTGTTGTCAGTGCAATGGCTTGTTCCTGAGAAACACAAAATGAAAAAATTGTTTTACTGTAGCTCCTTTATCTCCCGGTCTTAATTCAATACTTTGAAGGAATAGTTCACTTTCTGGGTATACTATAACTTTAACATCATTACATTAGTCACACAGTGCTGCATTATGATTTGGTAATGTATGATAATATATTACATTGGTGCTTTTAAGGGCTAGGCCACACTACCGAGTTTTAGCGCATTTGCGCACGCGTTTTGCACACGTGATCACGCATGCAATTTTGTTTAAAATGGAAATCGCGGGAATGCAAAAATTCCCGCGATTTCCGATGTGGTTGTGTTTTGCAGGCACCTTTTTTTATGCGAATGCATGCATTTTTATAATATTAAATGACAAAAACGCATGCACAAACACAGCACAACGAGTGGTAACACACAGAAATCGCACACGCAATCACGTGCGCTCACGATTGCATGCACGAGCCTAAATGACACAAATCCCAGACATAGCAAATTCCATGTTTGAACCAGATCTATAATATCGCCTAGGCCACACTAGTGCGTTTTAATGTGCAGTGCGATTGGGATCAGACCACATGTTAAAATACACATGTTAATGTTGGCAGATAGGTCTGCTGCGATCCGCTTTTCGTAGCGCATGCGTTCGCCATTTTGTTTGAGAATCGCTCTGATAGTGAAACTCTAACACAATGCTTTCCCCCCACACGTTGTAGTGTCCTCAGCCTAAAAGAGAACTATAAATCAAACTGAATGATTTTTATTCCCATCATGTTCCCCATGATGATTTGTAGATTACATGGTGAGTCACCATAACATTTAGGCATTTTTGGGGTTTGGAGCTCATGCGAATCGCACAAAAAATGGTGATTCGATCAACGGATGGCAGTGCAAATGGCACCTAGTGTTGCCACTAAAATTGGGCCACACTACTGTGCACTTTTTAACACGTGATTGGATCGCTAATGCGGTTTGGTTGTGTGTTACTATGGCCTGATATGGCCTAGGCCATAGGGTGTCCATGCCCCACTTTACACATTCTGATGTATACAGACTATTTTCTTGTCCATGTGATCATCATTTTATGTTCGGTTTGCATGTGTGTTTATTGTAATAATAAATTGGGATGACTGAAAACAGATAGAATTGCATTGTCCTCTGCTCACAACAAAGCTTAGGTTTAGTCCTGAATAGAGTGCATGACAGGCTTAAAAGTGCCCACTCTGCCTAAGAACCCTCCCATAAGTAAGTATAGTTCAAGACCTCCTCCATATGTTGTTTTTGTAATACTAACCTTTCCTCTGAGCGCTTCTGACCCCAGATATCTTACCTTGAACTCTTTCAGTCCCTTGCTACTCTCTGCTAACTCTACGCATTTGTGAGCACTATGTGAGCTCACTCAGCTGTAAAGTTAGCAAGCAGTGCAGCTGTCATAAGCCATAGGCCATGATGTTATCGTTGTGGCCATGACTGAGGGCTGAATGCAGAAGTGTGGCAGAGACCAGAGAGGGAGCGGAGTAGTTCAAGGTGAGATATCTGGAGTGCCAGTGAGAGGGTGTGTATTGTGAAAACTGGGTTTGGCTATATCTATCTAAGTTCTTGTGGGGGGTGAGCATTTCAGCCCTCATTCAATTTCAGCATTTCTACGAATTATCAGGGGAGGGGGAATATGTTAGTGTTAGGCCGCACTAGCTTGTTTTCTGGTCCTTTTATATTGCATACAATCACCATTTTTGGTCCATTTCTGTCAATCTCTCAATACAAATCTTTGGAAATGCATAAAAAAAAACAGACAGAAATGCACAGTGCTTTTTTTGTGCATGGTGGGGCAGCAGGGTGGCTCAGTGGTTAGCACTGATGCCTTGCAGCATTAAATTCTGAGTTCGAATCCACCCTTGGACACATCTGAAAGGAGTTTGTATGTTCTCCCCATGCTTGCGTGGGTTTCCTTTGGGCAGTCCAGTTTCCCCCACAATCATAAAGACATACTGATTGGTTGTATGTGTCAAATATATGTGCTTAGATTGTAAGCTCTTCAGGGCCTGATGTGACTATGTAAATGTAATTGTAAAGCGCTACGGAAGATGTTGGCGCCAAATAAATCCACAATAATATTAATAATAATAATGGTAGTGTGGCCTCTGCCTAATAAATCTTGGGTAGAAAAAAAGCAGGTAATATATTTAATGTACCAGCAGGGGGCATCAGCCACTGAAAACTTGGAATTGTAGGAAGTGCAATTACTTATTTAAGAAATAAGCTAAAATGTGCCAGGTTGTGTGCAGAAGGCTCCAAGTTTACATACACACATTAGATAATGATTATTCGGCTGATCTATAGAGGGTTCTGTACCACAATCTTTATTTTCTATTCCCCTACAGATAGGCTGCTCTAGGGAGCAAATTGAATGGCTCAATGCCACAACATTGCTTAAGCATGCCGTACACATGCGTCCCCTGTCGCCAATTCACAGTGTTATCTGTTGTATTCAGTTAGATCAACTGGACTTAAAAGTACATTTTTTAAGACGTTTCGCTAGTCATCCGACTG
Organism: Hymenochirus boettgeri; assembly: GCA_019447015.1. NCBI lineage: Eukaryota > Metazoa > Chordata > Amphibia > Anura > Pipidae > Hymenochirus > Hymenochirus boettgeri. The sequence continues at coordinate 40,525,785 of CM033472.1, read as the reverse complement.
GATCTCTCAATTCAGAATGAATTGTACACAAGAATCTGTTGGCAATTATGTACCCTGGAAAGTCCCAATTCCATTCTGTCATTCAAGTCATTCTGAACTGAGAAAGCCAGTTGGGTGACTAGCGAAACATCTTCAAGAACTAAACTTTATATCTAGTTGATCTAACTGAATACAACAGATATTCCATGTCCAGGATGGATGAATATTACAGATATACTATGACCTGGATGAATGAATATTACAGATATACCATGACCTGGATGAATAAATATTACAGATATACCATGACCTGGATGAAGAAATATTACAGATATACCATGGTCTGGATGAATAAATATTACAGATATACCATGACCTGGATGAATGAATATTACAGATATACCATGACCTGGATGAATGAATATTTCAGATATACCATGACCTGGATGAAGAAATATTACAGATATACCATGGTCTTGATGAATAAATATTACAGATATACCATGGCCTGGATGAATGAATATTACAGATATACCATGACCTGGATGAATGGATATTACAGATATACCATGACCTGGATGAATGAATATTACAGATATACCATGACCTGGATGAATGAATATTACAGATATACCATGACCATATGTCATGATTCGTTTTCAGAAAATGGATAGCCATCGGTTTTGACGTTTTGTTGTCCTGAAAAAACTGCACGCCCCTTTAAATAGTCTCTGTTACCTGGTGCAGGTGTATGGGAATCCAGCTGGATTGTTCCAATATATACTCAATTGAAGACACAGCACCCAGGATTTCATGCAAGTAAAAACTTTTTATTCCATTGCCATCTGTCCAGGCAACAGATGGCAAAAATACAGCTGTGAAAATCCTGGGTGCTGTGTCTTCAATTGGGTGTGTGTGTAATCTCGGGTTTTTCATGAAGAGGCAAAGAGGATTATTAACCCAGTGTATCTTTACGAGGGGCAGAAACATGTAAAATTACCGTACACTGGGTTAATAAACCACTTTGTCTCTTCATGGAAGACCCGAGATTACACACACACCCAATTCCTAATATGTATCATTCCTTTGGGAACAGCACCCAGGCAGTTGTAGTGTGAATACACACACACACGCAGTTGTAGTGTGAATACACACATTTAATATATATATATATATATATATATTAAAAGTTCTTATAATTTAAAATGGTGCTAAATTTGCCCCAACCAATAAGATCTTATTGGTTGGGGAAAATTTCGCACCATTTTAAACGATAAGAACTTTTACTGAATAACCCAGAGTTTTTAGGAGGTACTATTAGGGTGGGGGTTATAACACTATTAAACATAGGAAAGGTCTATATGTATGTGTGTAATTATCATACCTCCCAACATTTGGAAATCCTAAATGGGCATGGTCAAGTGGGTAGGTGTGGTCAAGTGGGCAGGGTGTGGGAGGAGTATGATTACAATGTAATAGTAGTAGTAGAGAATTGTACAGTGTTAGCCATAGATGAAAGTGAAGACATCTTGGATATAAAGTAATACCTTTTATTGGCTAACTAAAATGATTGAAAATGCAAGCTTTCGAAGCACTAGGCTTCTTCCTCAGGCATGATACAACCTGTATTATGCCTGAGGAAGAAGCCTAGTGCTTCAAAAGCTTGCATTTTAAATAATTTTAGTTAGCCAATAAAAGGTATTACTTTACATCCAAGATGCCTTCACTACAATGTAATAGCAAAAGGATATTATAGGTCACTGAGGAGTTCTGTGTCCATATAAAAGGTACAAGAACACAGACTGAGTTATACAGGGAACTCTAGGTACCACTCATGTTTTATAAGGGATGTGCCCCCTACTGTAAATTATAAGGATATTATAGGTCACTGAGGAGTTCTGTGTCCATATAAAGGTACAAGAACACAGGCTGAGTTATACAGGGAACTCTGGGTACCACTAATATATTATAAGGGATAATGTGTCCCCTACTGTAAATTATAAGGATATTATAGGTCACTGAGGAGTTCTGTGTCTATATAAAGGTACAAGGACACAGGCTGTGTTATAAAGGGATGTATGTATCCCCTAATGTAAATTATAAGGATATTATAGGTCACAGTAGAGTTCTGTTCATTATTAAAGTCTCTGAAACACAGTCAAAAGGCCGTATAACTGATAATATCCATTTATTCCACAATAAGAAAGTGTCTAATTAAAAAAAATAAAGGCACAGAACCTACCCCCACCATAATTGAGATTTCCATTGCCCACACCTATATGGTACTCCCCCCATCCTAAGCTGCAGGCTGTAACTGATAATACCCTCCCCCACAACCCCCTCTCACTGAACATCAGATTAACAAAACAAAAGCCCAGTCTGATATGTTTATTTGAGTGCCCCAGTCCCAGACAATAAAAGATCCTCCACCTCCCCCACACCCTCCATCTTTAGTCACAGGACCGTGCGTGGGGTTTGCAAGACGTGGAGTACATACATACACTGCTAACATGGGTCTCATTGAGTTCTAGTACTTCTATGTGAGCCAGCACAGCAACAACTACAGAAACTCTTAAGGTTTGTACACATGTGCAATTGGGGTCCTGACCTGTGACGCACAATGTGTACGAACGTCCATTTTCCCCGATAATCGGCCCGTGTATGGGCACTTTATCAGGCAAAATGGACGTTTGTACACATCGTGCGGGTCGGGAGCTCCAAACGCACATGTGTACTAACCTTTGACTTAAGGGCAAGTCCATCTCCATTTTGTAACCTCCCCATACTGATCTGCAGTGCAGCCCTGTGTGGAGCATCAGCAATAAAAAGGTACATTTTAAAAATGAGAGTTGATTTCCCCTTTAACTCACACTTAAAAAAAAAAACACATTAACAAGGCATGGCACAGCAAGCAGGTCTCCAGCAGCAGAGCAGATAGAAGCAGAGCAGAGCTGATTTAACACTGACAGTGTCAGTCACAGACACTGACCATCTCGTCCCTCTCTACCAACAAGCAAGGCATGGCACAGCACAGTGAATGAACTCAGAACTGACACAGAGACAGCCACTGACCTCCAGACTCTCAGCTTACACCTCCCAACCATAACTCTCTCCTCCCAGCAGCTGCCTTGTTTCAGCTTAGCCTTATCTGCACTCTGCTCACCCTGCAATGAATCACTCTCTCAGTCCAGAAAGCAAGAAGTTGTACACTGCCTAACAACAGCACTGAGCAGGTAGTGCCGTGCGGATCATCTGCAGTGCAGAGATTTTATCTCAGCCGGGAAAGCCAGAGGCTTACCGTGATTGGCTGAGCGGACACCGGATATCCCGCCCATATGCACTTCCGGTTTTTTTCTTCACTGCTGTAAAACCGGGAACATATCGGGGCATTGCGGGATTTAAGTGTATGTGCCGGGACGCCGGGATAATCACCCTAAAACGGGACATTCCCGGCGAAACCGGGACAGTTGGGGCCTATTAAAATATTATCACTATTTAATTGAAATCACCATAACAAATTACATTATATAAAGTATAGTACTACTACTGACGTATTCTAATTACAAAACAAATGATATACAATTAATAAAGTATACTTACTTGACACCCTTAAGTTCGAATGGAAACCGCAAAATGGTAGGTTTAGTTACACCTTTAAGCGTGCTAAAGGGTCACCATATGGACACTGAAAGGAAGAGGAATATTACAAACATCCAACAAGGTTCCGATCCAAAAACATTTGCCACTGTTAGCAAATCAAAGATTCTCTCAGGCATTGTACATGACAAGACAGGAAGTGTAAACAAGTTCCTGTATTACACCCAATTATGTGCTGTTTATAAAACATGTGACAGTCTTAGCCAATCAAAAATTCTTCAGACTCACACACTCACTCTCCCCCTCCCTTCTCCATAGAAAGAAATAAATCTCTTTAGGAGAGAATAGGACCAGACTTAGGCATAGTGGCCAACATTCTCCCAAAATTTCCAGGGACACTTTTCAGAAACAAATTCTAGCCACGCAAACCTTCATAAAGGCGACACCAACTTAATAGTCACTGATTTAAAAAAAAACATGTTATTAATTTTGTTGATAGATAGATGACAGACAGATAGATGATAGATAGATAGATAGATAGATAGATAGATAGATAAAGATAGATGATAGATAGATGATAAATAGATAGATAGATAGATAGATAGATAAAGATAGATGATAGATAGATGATAAATAGATAGATAAAGATAGATGATAGATGATAAATAGATAGATAGATAGATAAAGATAGATGATAGATGATAAATAGATAGATGATAGATAAATAGATATAGAGATAGATAGATAAAGATAGATGATAGATAGATAGATAGATGAATAGATAGATAATTGATAGATAGATAATTGATAGATAGATAAATGATAGATAGATAAATAGATAGATGATAGATAGTGAAAGAAAGATAGATAGATAGTGAAAGAAAGATAGATAGATTGATAGTGAAAGAAAGATACACATAAAAAAACTGTGCTCACCTGAACTTACTGTACTAACAGTGACAGTGGACTCTGGCTCTCAGCCTCTCTCCTTCACTTCAGCACCACCGGGAAATTCAGCAATTTGCGCAGGCGCTGACACAGGCACCTCAGGAGTAGTCCTTCTGTGTTCCCCTCCCCCCATCGTGCAGAGACGTGATTCCACACATAGAGGGCAGGACACAGACTGTGCAACTTTCCACTGTGTTAGGCTGAGACCACACTACAACGCACCAAGTGAGCACGCTTTTGTTGCGTTATCGCACACGAATGCATGCACGCTTTCTGTGAGTTAGCGCGCAAAACGAGAAAGGACGCGCAATCGCATGCGCATCAGAAATCGCAGGAACGTTCGCGTTCCCACAATTTCCATGTTAGCAAAAACCGTGGACGTGAGTGCAAAACGCCTTCGCGAACGCGTGAAAAACACACTAGTGTGGCCTAGCCCTTACGATTGAAACGATGGATCCATCCAGACAAAATTTCAGTCAGGCAGTGTTTCTAGATCTCTGCACTTTTCCCGGGACATTAGAATAGTGGGACTGCTACCTAAAATCTGGGACTGTTGGCAACTATGGACTTGCCAATAGTGATCCCTCTGTAATAGACTCCCTGGTGACAGCTGTGAGTTAATGGGGGAGGGTGAGGATAGGTGGATGGTTTCAATCTATCCTTTATAGAATCTTTATCTTCAATGGATCTACTCTAAGGGCTAGGCCACACTAGCGCGTTTTTCGTGCGTTCGTGCCCATGATTTTCGCTAACATGAGATTGCGTGCCCGTGTTTTGCGGCGAGCATTTTTTTGCGCAATCACTTGAGTTTTCGCTTTAAAGATAGCAAAAGCGCGAGTGCAAACGTGAAAAGAACGCGTGCTAACGCACAGAAAGCGTGCACGCTTGGTGCATTGTAGTGTGGCCTCATCCTTAGATGGTTTCAATTGGATGGAAGTTAGAGGGAGGTGATGTGATTATGCTCTGCACTGCAGTTACAGAATAAAGTGATAGTGTTATACAACAAATATAAGATGGATAATGTCTGTCTTATCTTTTATGCATGTAGATGCTAAGTTGTACTTTATTTACCCCATGTATTTCTAAAGCATTTTTTATACTTGAGCACTTTCATATATAAATGTTTTTTATGATTAAAAGGGCTATATTTATAAAGGCGAGGAATCACTCTTTTGCAAAATCAACGATCACGATCATAGATCTACAACCGCAATCATAGATTGCGGTTGTATATATAAGACAGTAGTTGTACTTTGTATAGTGTATAGTGTTATTTGTTATGCTGATTTTAATTTAATAGTGATAATTACACTTACCGTTTATATAGACCTTTCTTATTCTTACTCTTTCTCTATGTATTCCCCTATGAGCTTGTAAATAGATTTATACAATATAAAGGAAAAGGATAAATATTATATACAGAGAGAGAAAGTGTTTGTTTTTGAAATAGTGTGGCATTATATATATTGCACAGGGCCACCCAGTATTAAAAACGAACCAGCCAGTGTTGTGTATAGTATACCTGAAACACAATTTTTACATCAGGTACATTTTACATGTACCACGTTTGCAATTGCTTTCGCTTACAGATAGATTGCCAGGCAGAGGAGGAGGATAGAGTGCTCTGACTACAACCGTCAAAACTGTATACAGCACACCGCCTGTCAAATCATTCCAGCTACAGCAAAACTGCTGTAAAAAAATTGATTGACAGTTAAATATTAAGCTAGGACCACACCATACAATAATTCAGCCCAACCGACCGACATTTCAGTGTTTCGGTCAGGCCGAATTATTGTATGGATGCTCCAGATGATCACCGTCTGTTCCTTCATCCGAAATGGATGAAAGCGCGATTGGACAGGTCGGTAAACCTTAAGCGATCGTGCGGTTTTCTATGGACTCTGGCAGGCACGGCTGCTTTTGTTGCGACCGTAAGTTCTTCCTCTTGGCTGGTCGTAAGCCTCGATCTGTCAGCCAGGAGGAAGAATTGTATGATATGTACCCAACTCAAGATGGTTCAGATTGGATATAAAAAACAAAAAGTGATAGTTGGGATCAATTATAGTTTCCACTAATGGGCAATTAATTTTTTTTTCCCAGTGCACATATCCTTTAACCAGAGTCAAGGTGGACACATTTATATAATTGTTGCGTGCCACAACAAGTTTTACCCATCCCGACTTACATTCATAAAATTCACGCCTACTTTTAATTGAAAGATAGACAGAAAGACAATAATAGTCAGACACACAGAAATAGCTAGGTAGAGATAGCCCAACAGAGATAGAGAGAGGGAGAAAGGGAGAAAGAGAGAGAGAGCTAGAGAAACATACAGCTAGAGGGACAGACAGAGAGCTAGAAAGACAGACAGAGCTAGTTAGTCAGATAGAGTTAGATGGACTGACAGCTAGAGAAACAGACAGACAGAGCTAGGGAAACAGAGATAGATAGATAGAAAGATAGATAGATTATCAATGGATGGATAGATAGAGATAGATAGATAAATTGATGATAGATACTGTAGATAGATATCCACTTATACTGTATAACTCCTCGCACTCCCAGCTTCCCTCAACTACTCAACCATAAGCAGTACATTCGTAGTTTTATATAGTACCAGGGAGGCACACTCAGACAAGATATAAATTAGTGTTTACTATAGATGAGGGAACAGTGTATAAAAACATTTTGTTATAGTGATATTGTTTCACTTATGTTTCACTCAATATCAGTATAACAAAATGTTTTTATACACTGTTCCCTCATCTATAGTATGTTGAAATGTAATGTTTTTTTCACATGGAAATGAAATAGCCCTGTCCTTAGTGGGAGGGACAAGTGTGTATTTAAGGAATCACGTGGTATGTTGTTTTATGCATCTGAGGAAGGGGGAAGCCCCGAAACGTTGTGCACCGCTTTATAACAATAAACACTAATTTATATCTTGTCTGAGTGCGCCTCCCTGGTACTATTTTAAACTGTAGATAGATAGACAGACCTAGATAGACAGGTATACAGAGCTAGTGAGACAGAGCTAAAGTTAAGCCTCGTACACACGTGCCTAACGGGTCCCTAAAGTTCGTTTCAGACGATAATCGGCCGTGTATGGGCCCTTTATCGGCCGAAACGGTCGGTCGGAGATCCGTCTGGTCGTTCGGAGATCTGCAACAATCCCGACCAAATGGCCGTTTCGGCCAATAAATTGCCCATACACGGGCCAATTATCAGCCGAAACGAACGTTCGGACACATCGTGCGTTGCGGGTCGGGACCTGCGATCGCACGTGTGTACCTTAACAGACAGGTAGAAAGAAGAGAGATCCTGCACACTCGTAAATACTCCTTTAGGAGAAATCCGTGCTGGGTGCTCCAGTACAGCGGCAAAACAGACAGGCAGAGATAGATAGATCACTAACCTCCTCCAATTGTGTTCAAGGCTGAGAGATGTACTCAGCACGACTAAGCTGCACTTCCCCCTCCACTTCCTAACGTGCACAGTACGTGAGACTGTAATTCGATCTTTCTCCTGCAGGAGGAGAGGATCTGATAGTAGTAATGCAGGGGAAGGCTTTAAATTTTAAAACCACATGCACGCAGCTCCAGATCGGGACATTTACCGAGACAACAGAAGATTGGGCTGCATTCTTAAATCTGTCCCGGACTGTCCCAACAATGCGCTGGGGCTCTCTAAATGAACCTGCATGTCTTTCCCTCAACTATGGCAAAACACACTATAAATCTACTTAGATTTTCTCTAAACCAGGGTAAACACATTACTGATTTGTAAGGATGCTGGGACTTGTAGTTACATATATAGTTACATAGTAATGGAGGTTGAATAAAGACATCCACCCAGTCCAACCTTTATAACCTACTCACATGCCCTACTTAACCATTGATTCTGAGGAAGGCAAAAAAAATTGCCCAAAACACCTTAAAATAGGGGGGAAATTCCTTCCTTGCTCCGAAAGGCAATCTGAAATTATTTCTGGATCAACAAGAACTTTATGTATTGATACAGCAGTGAAACTGCAGGGGCCTGGGCCCCCTGTGAGTTTGGTAGTCTGGCCCTTGACATCCCCCCTTCCCTATCAGCCCCTTGATCAGCTGTTTTTAAACAGCTAATTGCACATATGCAGTAAAGGTTTGAGCGATCAGATTAGACCGGTGCCAAACCGTCAGCAGTTTTAAACAGCTGATCGCGCATACCTTTACTGCATACATGCGATCAGTTGTTAAAAACAGCTGATCACAGGCCCTCTGAGCCCCCGGGCCCCCCTAGTAATTTACAGTATTTTTGAATATTAAATAATTTATCCAGCCCACTGAACTTGCCATCAGTACACCTGTTGGAAGACAGTTCCACAGTCTTACTGTTCTCACTGTAAAAACACCTTTCCCAACCTGAAGATGAAACTTCCCTAATTTTAAGAGAGAGAATAACACTGTTGAATCTATTCCCCTCTTTATGCAAGACAATATCTTGCTAGCTCTAACCGTTGCTGCCTGGCATTGCTTGCTACAGCTAAGTCTGTTATCTACCAGAAACCCCAATTTTTTTATTCCAACAGAGATTCACTAAGGGCTTGTTTACACAAGGTCCATTTTTTTGGTGCATTTTTGCAACGGACTGTTTGAAAAAACGCAAGGATAATAGTACTGTTTACACTATTGCCTTCCGATTGGATCCATTTGCGTTCCAGTCCGTTGCGTTTGAAAAATGCTTTGTATGCTGCATTCCTCTCTGTTTTTTGCATGCTTTCCTATATAAATCTATAGAAAAATCGCATTGTGAAAAATAGACACAAATGCATGCAAAAAACTGACAGAAACACATGCTGTGCATTTTTGTCGGTCTCTGTCAGTGACTAGTGTGAATGAGCCCTAAGCAGAGTCTTTTATGGTGTAGATGGTTCTCAAAAGCTGGAGTACAGAAGCACATGAGGTTAAAGACATTTTATTAGGAAAACAAAATTAGACAACTAGGGACAGTCCCACACGACATGTTAAAGGTAAGCAGTAGATCTTCAGAATAATATTTTCCTATTTATGCCAATGGGAATCCAGGGCTCAAAGTCCAGGTGTTGATATTGCTCTTTATTCAGGCTTGCGCTTATAATCTTCCATGTGTGCAAGGATCCACCCAGATGGAATCAGGAAGACTGCAAACAGTGTTGTCAGTGCAATGGCTTGTTCCTGAGAAACACAAAATGAAAAAATTGTTTTACTGTAGCTCCTTTATCTCCCGGTCTTAATTCAATACTTTGAAGGAATAGTTCACTTTCTGGGTATACTATAACTTTAACATCATTACATTAGTCACACAGTGCTGCATTATGATTTGGTAATGTATGATAATATATTACATTGGTGCTTTTAAGGGCTAGGCCACACTACCGAGTTTTAGCGCATTTGCGCACGCGTTTTGCACACGTGATCACGCATGCAATTTTGTTTAAAATGGAAATCGCGGGAATGCAAAAATTCCCGCGATTTCCGATGTGGTTGTGTTTTGCAGGCACCTTTTTTTATGCGAATGCATGCATTTTTATAATATTAAATGACAAAAACGCATGCACAAACACAGCAGAACGAGTGGTAACACACAGAAATCGCACACGCAATCACGTGCGCTCACGATTGCATGCACGAGCCTAAATGACACAAATCCCAGACATAGCAAATTCCATGTTTGAACCAGATCTATAATATCGCCTAGGCCACACTAGTGCGTTTTAATGTGCAGTGCGATTGGGATCAGACCACATGTTAAAATACACATGTTAATGTTGGCAGATAGGTCTGCTGCGATCCGCTTTTCGTAGCGCATGCGTTCGCCATTTTGTTTGAGAATCGCTCTGATAGTGAAACTCTAACACAATGCTTTCCCCCTACACGTTGTAGTGTCCTCAGCCTAAAAGAGAACTATAAATCAAACTGAATGATTTTTATTCCCATCATGTTCCCCATGATGATTTGTAGATTACATGGTGAGTCACCATAACATTTAGGCATTTTTGGGGTTTGGAGCTCATGCGAATCGCACAAAAAATGGTGATTCGATCAACGGATGGCAGTGCAAATGGCACCTAGTGTTGCCACTAAAATTGGGCCACACTACTGTGCACTTTTTAACACGTGATTGGATCGCTAATGCGGTTTGGTTGTGTGTTACTATGGCCTGATATTGCCTAGGCCATAGGGTGTCCATGCCCCACTTTACACATTCTGATGTATACAGACTATTTTCTTGTCCATGTGATCATCATTTTATGTTCGGTTTGCATGTGTGTTTATTGTAATAATAAATTGGGATGACTGAAAACACATAGAATTGCATTGTCCTCTGCTCACAACAAAGCTTAGGTTTAGTCCTGAATAGAGTGCATGACAGGCTTAAAAGTGCCCACTCTGCCTAAGAACCCTCCCATAAGTAAGTATAGTTCAAGACCTCCTCCATATGTTGTTTTTGTAATACTAACCTTTCCTCTGAGCGCTTCTGACCCCAGATATCTTACCTTGAACTCTTTCAGTCCCTTGCTACTCTCTGCTAACTCTACGCATTTGTGAGCACTATGTGAGCTCACTCAGCTCTAAAGTTAGCAAGCAGTGCAGCTGTCATAAGCCATAGGCCATGATGTTATCGTTGTGGCCATGACTGAGGGCTGAATGCAGAAGTGTGGCAGAGACCAGAGAGGGAGCGGAGTAGTTCAAGGTGAGATATCTGGAGTGCCAGTGAGAGGGTGTGTATTGTGAAAACTGGGTTTGGCTATATCTATCTAAGTTCTTGTGGGGGGGTGAGCATTTCAGCCCTCATTCAATTTCAGCATTTCTACGAATTATCAGGGGAGGGGGAATATGTTAGTGTTAGGCCGCACTAGCTTGTTTTCTGGTCCTTTTATATTGCATACAATCACCATTTTTGGTCCATTTCTGTCAATCTCTCAATACAAATCTTTGGAAATGCATAAAAAAAAACAGACAGAAATGCACAGTGCTTTTTTTGTGCATGGTGGGGCAGCAGGGTGGCTCAGTGGTTAGCACTGATGCCTTGCAGCATTAAATTCTGAGTTCGAATCCACCCTTGGACACATCTGAAAGGAGTTTGTATGTTCTCCCCATGCTTGCGTGGGTTTCCTTTGGGCAGTCCAGTTTCCCCCACAATCATAAAGACATACTGATTGGTTGTATGTGTCAAATATATGTGCTTAGATTGTAAGCTCTTCAGGGCCTGATGTGACTATGTAAATGTAATTGTAAAGCGCTACGGAAGATGTTGGCGCCAAATAAATCCACAATAATATTAATAATAATAATGGTAGTGTGGCCTCTGCCTAATAAATCTTGGGTAGAAAAAAAGCAGGTAATATATTTAATGTACCAGCAGGGGGCATCAGCCACTGAAAACTTGGAATTGTAGGAAGTGCAATTACTTATTTAAGAAATAAGCTAAAATGTGCCAGGTTGTGTGCAGAAGGCTCCAAGTTTACATACACACATTAGATAATGATTATTCGGCTGATCTATAGAGGGTTCTGTACCACAATCTTTATTTTCTATTCCCCTACAGATAGGGAGCAAATTGAATGGCTCAATGCCACAACATTGCTTAAGCATGCCGTACACATGCGTCCCCTGTCGCCAATTCACAGTGTTATCTGTTGTATTCAGTTAGATCAACTGGACTTAAAAGTACATTTTTTAAGACGTTTCGCTAGTCATCCGACTGGATCTCTCAATTCAGAATGACTTGTACAAGAATCTGTTGGCAATTATGTACCCTGGAAAGTCCCAATTCCATTCTGTCATTCAAGTCATTCTGAACTGAGAAAGCCAGTTGGGTGACTAGCGAAACATCTTCAAGAACTAAACTTTATATCTAGTTGATCTAACTGAATACAACAGATATTCCATGTCCAGGATGGATGAATATTACAGATATACCATGACCTGGATGAATGAATATTACAGATATACCATGACCTGGATGAATAAATATTACAGATATACCATGACCTGGATGAAGAAATATTACAGATATACCATGGTCTGGATGAATAAATATTACAGATATACCATGACCTGGATGAATGAATATTACAGATATACCATGACCTGGATGAATGAATATTTCAGATATACCATGACCTGGATGAAGAAATATTACAGATATACCATGGTCTTGATGAATAAATATTACAGATATACCATGACCTGGATGAATGAATATTACAGATATACCATGACCTGGATGAATGGATATTACAGATATACCATGACCTGGATGAATGAATATTACAGATATACCATGACCTGGATGAATGAATATTACAGATATACCATGACCTGGATGACTGAAATAGTTTACGAGATATCGGTTGCCATGACCTGGATGAGTGAATTTCAGATATACGGTGACCTGGATGAAGAAATATTCAGATATACCATGGTTCTGGATGAATAAATATTACAGATCCATGGCTACTGGGATGAATGAATATTACAGATATAACCATGGCCTGGATGATGAATATTACAGAATACACCATGACCTGGATGAATAAATATTACAGATATACCATGACCTGATGAATGAATATTACAGATATACCATGACCTGGATGAATGATATTACATATACCAGGACCTGGATGATGAATATTACAGATATACCATGACCTGGATGAATAAATATTACAGATATACCATGACCTGGATGGATGAATATACAGATATACCATGACCTGTATGAGATAATTACGATATACCATGACCTGGATGAATGAATATTACAGGATATAACCATGACCTGGATTGATGAATATACAATATACCATGACCAGGATGGATGAATATTACAGATATATCATAACCTGGATGAATGAATATTACAGATATACCATGACCTGGATGAATATTACAGATATACCATGACCTGGATGAATGAACCTTCACAAACACTTCACAGTGGATTCCTTTGAAATCTGTTTGTTAATTTGCAGCAATTTTAAATATCCATGCATAATCTCGCCTATATTAAACTATCATTCATGTGCCACATACAGTGTAATATAAGGATATTACACCACCGAGGAGTTCCCTGACCATATAAAAACACGAGGCTGTTAGGCCGAGTGTTTTTATAGAGGTCAGGGAACTCCGAGGTGAAGTAATATCCTTATATTATTCTGTAGGTAGCGTATTATTTTCAAAAAAAGAAAAATACAGTGCAGATACTTTGTCTCCCCCCCTCTCTGTATTAGTAATGTACAAGCCCGTTTTTGTAAATACAAATAGTTAACTGCTGTCAAAATAAAAGAATACAATAAACATCGTCTCTCACCCGGTGCAGTTCCGGTTCATTACACTGACTGACTGAATTACTGTGCTGATAAGGAGGAGCGAGCGCATTCCTGTGAGTCATAATGGACTCGGCCGCTCGCTCCTCCTTATCAGCACAGTTATTCAGTCAGTCACTCTGTCTACATAAACGGGCTTGTTATCTACATTACTAATACAGGGAGGGAGAGAGAAATGGGGAGGGGCAGTGGAATACAGGAAGTCACTCAGTGTGTCACTCAGAGTGACTATAATATAGATTCTTGCCACTGCACCTCCCCATTGAAATGCCAGAGCCTTATGCATTATATATTGTTTTTGTGCCATACACATTCCACTGTGACTTGCTGAATATCATCCATGCTTAATGGAAGGATCAGTGATCTATGTTGATGGAACTATTGCATTGGCTTCTTCTACTTGATGTAAAGGAATCCAAAGGCAACAGACAAAAGATTTTTCATCCGCACCAACTGACCACAATGCTGACGGAGGTAGGTCGTTCTTGCCCCGTACACCATGTGGATATTAGGCTTTTAACCACCTTTCAGGCTGGTACACATGGATTATTTGGCCTGATTAGCCACCTGGTTCGTTATTTTGGTTTATTGGGCCAAATCTACTGTCTTCAATAGGCGAATATTGGCAATTAAATCTGTCGGCTGAAATTATTGGGCCAAAGTCGCCCTCTGTGTATAAGGGCTCAATACATGTAATTCGCAGGGCTGCACTCATTTCAATCTGATTGCTTTTTACTGCATTAAAGGATCATTTCTACCCTAATAAAATCATTAAACCATAGGCAGGTAATATTTTCACCTGACTATTTTCAACTATTTCAGTTGAAATATCGGCAATATCGCCATAAACAATGTCAGTCGATCCTTCCTCCAAATCAGACAAAAGATCAGTTGGACATGTTAGGCTGATGGACCAATTGATCACGGACTCTGAAATATTGGCAGTGCTGATTTTCACCGCTATTTCAACCAATTCAACCATGGGAAACTGATGATTGTCTTTCCAATTTCCGATTGTTTTAAAGGACAAGTATACTGACCTCCCACTCGCTCCTTTTCTTCCATAGCTGCATAGTACTCTGTGTGAGGACCTAAACCACTAAGTCCTCGCCACTGGGTTCTTTATCTAATAGCAGTGCTTACTTACATTAATTTTCCCTCACTTTTCCAATCTTTCCACAGTCCACGATGTAGCCAATAGGAAGACACGCTGTGCAAAGCAGCGTGTCTTCCCATTGGCTACATCGAGGTCTGCAGTGGTGGGGTGTAACAGACCGGAGTGCCAAGGGAAATTTTTAGTGAGTATAACAGCTGTTGGGTAAAGGAACCAGGGGTGAGGACTTAGGGATTTAGGTCCTCTCCCTGGGTACTATGCAGCAGGTATGGAACAGGAAAATGGTGTGTATAATTGTCCTTAGAACTCAGAGTTTTTCACTACAGAAAACCCTCACTCTTTCACTTCCAATTTTATCCCAGGGAGATACAGAGTAGCTGATTGTGGAATCTTTTTCTCTCCCTAGGTGTATCACACTGAGCATGGCTAAGTGCAACAAGCTAGAGTAGGGGGCAGTAACTGCAAGGTTGCTTTTCTTTAGGTTTGTATTGTGTATATAGTATCAGGGTTATTCAATAAAAGTTTTTATCATTAAAAATGGTGCTAATTTTGCCCCAACTAATCAGATGTTAGCTTTCAAATGTTAAATTAGATCTGACTGGTTGGGGCAAAATTAGCACCATTTTTAACTATAAGAACTGTTATTGAATCTACCTGTATATATTTTAAAGGAGAAATAAACCCAAATTTTTGTTTTCCACAATTTAAAAACATCACAGCCAAAAACACAAATAAAGTGCTAAATACTACCAGTAAATGTAAGCCAATAAAGAACTGGATCAAATAACTGTGTGTATGCCCAGAGTCTGGCCACACCTCCTGACCTCAATCACATGCTTAAAGGGACACTATACTGAAAAAATGACTTTGGCTCATCTTAATCTATAATTGAATACATGTAAGTAGATGTGCGTGTGTTGCTGGATGCCTTCAATCCAGCACACATTTTGTTTAGGAGCAGTATCCCCCCCTCTTTTAACCACTCCCACTTCCATCCGACCTGACTTTTTTCCCCACAAACCAACTGTCAAGCCTGCACACAGCATACAGCATTCCAACTGTCAAAAATCGGTCACCATTATATCTACAGTAAAACTACTTACAGAAGGATAGTTTTTGAGAAACAAGGAACTTGATTGAAATATAAGAAGTTTTGGATTGGATATCTAAAGAAATCGGGGGCAGATCAACAAAAAAATGATACAGTGGTGGTTGGGAAGAATTATAGTTTCCAGTTATGATCAATTTAAAATAACCAATTTTTCGGTATAGATGCCCTTTAATCTGGGTTGTAACAGGATTGGCTAGAAAATACTAATGGGTGTGACTATCTTTAATACCTTTCAGCAGTAATTTAGGACTGAGTATGAGTAAAGAACATAATGGTCAGTGACCAAACAGTGTGACACTGGAATGCTGGGAAATAATTTACAAACTCCCATGTTAGGAAGGTAAGTTTCCCAACAAGGATAAACAATGGTGGAGGCGCACTCTACCCAACTGTGGGTGCAGACACCTCTGTAGGTTCTTCCCTTAGGAACCAATGGCTTCGCAGGAAAAAAGGTAGCTGAGGGTCGCACTCCAAATCATTTAGAAAATTTTATTGTGAACCACACATATCCACGTCACAACGTTTCGGGGGGATACCCCCTTCTTCATATGTCATGATTCGTTTTCAGAAAATGGATAGCCATCGGTTTTGACGTTTTGTTGTCCTGAAAAAACTGCACGCCCCTTTAAATAGTCTCTGTTACCTGGTGCAGGTGTATGGGAATCCAGCTGGATTGTTCCAATATATACTCAATTGAAGACACAGCACCCAGGATTTCATGCAAGTAAAAACTTTTTATTCCATTGCCATCTGTCCAGGCAACAGATGGCAAAAATACAGCTGTGAAAATCCTGGGTGCTGTGTCTTCAATTGGGTGTGTGTGTAATCTCGGGTTTTTCATGAAGAGGCAAAGAGGATTATTAACCCAGTGTATCTTTACGAGGGGCAGAAACATGTAAAATTACCGTACACTGGGTTAATAAACCACTTTGTCTCTTCATGGAAGACCCGAGATTACACACACACCCAATTCCTAATATGTATCATTCCTTTGGGAACAGCACCCAGGCAGTTGTAGTGTGAATACACACACACACGCAGTTGTAGTGTGAATACACACATTTAATATATATATATATATATATATATTAAAAGTTCTTATAATTTAAAATGGTGCTAAATTTGCCCCAACCAATAAGATCTTATTGGTTGGGGAAAATTTCGCACCATTTTAAACGATAAGAACTTTTACTGAATAACCCAGAGTTTTTAGGAGGTACTATTAGGGTGGGGGTTATAACACTATTAAACATAGGAAAGGTCTATATGTATGTGTGTAATTATCATACCTCCCAACATTTGGAAATCCTAAATGGGCATGGTCAAGTGGGTAGGTGTGGTCAAGTGGGCAGGGTGTGGGAGGAGTATGATTACAATGTAATAGTAGTAGTAGAGAATTGTACAGTGTTAGCCATAGATGAAAGTGAAGACATCTTGGATATAAAGTAATACCTTTTATTGGCTAACTAAAATGATTGAAAATGCAAGCTTTCGAAGCACTAGGCTTCTTCCTCAGGCATGATACAACCTGTATTATGCCTGAGGAAGAAGCCTAGTGCTTCAAAAGCTTGCATTTTAAATAATTTTAGTTAGCCAATAAAAGGTATTACTTTACATCCAAGATGCCTTCACTACAATGTAATAGCAAAAGGATATTATAGGTCACTGAGGAGTTCTGTGTCCATATAAAAGGTACAAGAACACAGACTGAGTTATACAGGGAACTCTAGGTACCACTCATGTTTTATAAGGGATGTGCCCCCTACTGTAAATTATAAGGATATTATAGGTCACTGAGGAGTTCTGTGTCCATATAAAGGTACAAGAACACAGGCTGAGTTATACAGGGAACTCTGGGTACCACTAATATATTATAAGGGATAATGTGTCCCCTACTGTAAATTATAAGGATATTATAGGTCACTGAGGAGTTCTGTGTCTATATAAAGGTACAAGGACACAGGCTGTGTTATAAAGGGATGTATGTATCCCCTAATGTAAATTATAAGGATATTATAGGTCACAGTAGAGTTCTGTTCATTATTAAAGTCTCTGAAACACAGTCAAAAGGCCGTATAACTGATAATATCCATTTATTCCACAATAAGAAAGTGTCTAATTAAAAAAAATAAAGGCACAGAACCTACCCCCACCATAATTGAGATTTCCATTGCCCACACCTATATGGTACTCCCCCCATCCTAAGCTGCAGGCTGTAACTGATAATACCCTCCCCCACAACCCCCTCTCACTGAACATCAGATTAACAAAACAAAAGCCCAGTCTGATATGTTTATTTGAGTGCCCCAGTCCCAGACAATAAAAGATCCTCCACCTCCCCCACACCCTCCATCTTTAGTCACAGGACCGTGCGTGGGGTTTGCAAGACGTGGAGTACATACATACACTGCTAACATGGGTCTCATTGAGTTCTAGTACTTCTATGTGAGCCAGCACAGCAACAACTACAGAAACTCTTAAGGTTTGTACACATGTGCAATTGGGGTCCTGACCTGTGACGCACAATGTGTACGAACGTCCATTTTCCCCGATAATCGGCCCGTGTATGGGCACTTTATCAGGCAAAATGGACGTTTGTACACATCGTGCGGGTCGGGAGCTCCAAACGCACATGTGTACTAACCTTTGACTTAAGGGCAAGTCCATCTCCATTTTGTAACCTCCCCATACTGATCTGCAGTGCAGCCCTGTGTGGAGCATCAGCAATAAAAAGGTACATTTTAAAAATGAGAGTTGATTTCCCCTTTAACTCACACTTAAAAAAAAAAACACATTAACAAGGCATGGCACAGCAAGCAGGTCTCCAGCAGCAGAGCAGATAGAAGCAGAGCAGAGCTGATTTAACACTGACAGTGTCAGTCACAGACACTGACCATCTCGTCCCTCTCTACCAACAAGCAAGGCATGGCACAGCACAGTGAATGAACTCAGAACTGACACAGAGACAGCCACTGACCTCCAGACTCTCAGCTTACACCTCCCAACCATAACTCTCTCCTCCCAGCAGCTGCCTTGTTTCAGCTTAGCCTTATCTGCACTCTGCTCACCCTGCAATGAATCACTCTCTCAGTCCAGAAAGCAAGAAGTTGTACACTGCCTAACAACAGCACTGAGCAGGTAGTGCCGTGCGGATCATCTGCAGTGCAGAGATTTTATCTCAGCCGGGAAAGCCAGAGGCTTACCGTGATTGGCTGAGCGGACACCGGATATCCCGCCCATATGCACTTCCGGTTTTTTTCTTCACTGCTGTAAAACCGGGAACATATCGGGGCATTGCGGGATTTAAGTGTATGTGCCGGGACGCCGGGATAATCACCCTAAAACGGGACATTCCCGGCGAAACCGGGACAGTTGGGGCCTATTAAAATATTATCACTATTTAATTGAAATCACCATAACAAATTACATTATATAAAGTATAGTACTACTACTGACGTATTCTAATTACAAAACAAATGATATACAATTAATAAAGTATACTTACTTGACACCCTTAAGTTCGAATGGAAACCGCAAAATGGTAGGTTTAGTTACACCTTTAAGCGTGCTAAAGGGTCACCATATGGACACTGAAAGGAAGAGGAATATTACAAACATCCAACAAGGTTCCGATCCAAAAACATTTGCCACTGTTAGCAAATCAAAGATTCTCTCAGGCATTGTACATGACAAGACAGGAAGTGTAAACAAGTTCCTGTATTACACCCAATTATGTGCTGTTTATAAAACATGTGACAGTCTTAGCCAATCAAAAATTCTTCAGACTCACACACTCACTCTCCCCCTCCCTTCTCCATAGAAAGAAATAAATCTCTTTAGGAGAGAATAGGACCAGACTTAGGCATAGTGGCCAACATTCTCCCAAAATTTCCAGGGACACTTTTCAGAAACAAATTCTAGCCACGCAAACCTTCATAAAGGCGACACCAACTTAATAGTCACTGATTTAAAAAAAAACATGTTATTAATTTTGTTGATAGATAGATGACAGACAGATAGATGATAGATAGATAGATAGATAGATAGATAGATAGATAAAGATAGATGATAGATAGATGATAAATAGATAGATAGATAGATAGATAGATAAAGATAGATGATAGATAGATGATAAATAGATAGATAAAGATAGATGATAGATGATAAATAGATAGATAGATAGATAAAGATAGATGATAGATGATAAATAGATAGATGATAGATAAATAGATATAGAGATAGATAGATAAAGATAGATGATAGATAGATAGATAGATGAATAGATAGATAATTGATAGATAGATAATTGATAGATAGATAAATGATAGATAGATAAATAGATAGATGATAGATAGTGAAAGAAAGATAGATAGATAGTGAAAGAAAGATAGATAGATTGATAGTGAAAGAAAGATACACATAAAAAAACTGTGCTCACCTGAACTTACTGTACTAACAGTGACAGTGGACTCTGGCTCTCAGCCTCTCTCCTTCACTTCAGCACCACCGGGAAATTCAGCAATTTGCGCAGGCGCTGACACAGGCACCTCAGGAGTAGTCCTTCTGTGTTCCCCTCCCCCCATCGTGCAGAGACGTGATTCCACACATAGAGGGCAGGACACAGACTGTGCAACTTTCCACTGTGTTAGGCTGAGACCACACTACAACGCACCAAGTGAGCACGCTTTTGTTGCGTTATCGCACACGAATGCATGCACGCTTTCTGTGAGTTAGCGCGCAAAACGAGAAAGGACGCGCAATCGCATGCGCATCAGAAATCGCAGGAACGTTCGCGTTCCCACAATTTCCATGTTAGCAAAAACCGTGGACGTGAGTGCAAAACGCCTTCGCGAACGCGTGAAAAACACACTAGTGTGGCCTAGCCCTTACGATTGAAACGATGGATCCATCCAGACAAAATTTCAGTCAGGCAGTGTTTCTAGATCTCTGCACTTTTCCCGGGACATTAGAATAGTGGGACTGCTACCTAAAATCTGGGACTGTTGGCAACTATGGACTTGCCAATAGTGATCCCTCTGTAATAGACTCCCTGGTGACAGCTGTGAGTTAATGGGGGAGGGTGAGGATAGGTGGATGGTTTCAATCTATCCTTTATAGAATCTTTATCTTCAATGGATCTACTCTAAGGGCTAGGCCACACTAGCGCGTTTTTCGTGCGTTCGTGCCCATGATTTTCGCTAACATGAGATTGCGTGCCCGTGTTTTGCGGCGAGCATTTTTTTGCGCAATCACTTGAGTTTTCGCTTTAAAGATAGCAAAAGCGCGAGTGCAAACGTGAAAAGAACGCGTGCTAACGCACAGAAAGCGTGCACGCTTGGTGCATTGTAGTGTGGCCTCATCCTTAGATGGTTTCAATTGGATGGAAGTTAGAGGGAGGTGATGTGATTATGCTCTGCACTGCAGTTACAGAATAAAGTGATAGTGTTATACAACAAATATAAGATGGATAATGTCTGTCTTATCTTTTATGCATGTAGATGCTAAGTTGTACTTTATTTACCCCATGTATTTCTAAAGCATTTTTTATACTTGAGCACTTTCATATATAAATGTTTTTTATGATTAAAAGGGCTATATTTATAAAGGCGAGGAATCACTCTTTTGCAAAATCAACGATCACGATCATAGATCTACAACCGCAATCATAGATTGCGGTTGTATATATAAGACAGTAGTTGTACTTTGTATAGTGTATAGTGTTATTTGTTATGCTGATTTTAATTTAATAGTGATAATTACACTTACCGTTTATATAGACCTTTCTTATTCTTACTCTTTCTCTATGTATTCCCCTATGAGCTTGTAAATAGATTTATACAATATAAAGGAAAAGGATAAATATTATATACAGAGAGAGAAAGTGTTTGTTTTTGAAATAGTGTGGCATTATATATATTGCACAGGGCCACCCAGTATTAAAAACGAACCAGCCAGTGTTGTGTATAGTATACCTGAAACACAATTTTTACATCAGGTACATTTTACATGTACCACGTTTGCAATTGCTTTCGCTTACAGATAGATTGCCAGGCAGAGGAGGAGGATAGAGTGCTCTGACTACAACCGTCAAAACTGTATACAGCACACCGCCTGTCAAATCATTCCAGCTACAGCAAAACTGCTGTAAAAAAATTGATTGACAGTTAAATATTAAGCTAGGACCACACCATACAATAATTCAGCCCAACCGACCGACATTTCAGTGTTTCGGTCAGGCCGAATTATTGTATGGATGCTCCAGATGATCACCGTCTGTTCCTTCATCCGAAATGGATGAAAGCGCGATTGGACAGGTCGGTAAACCTTAAGCGATCGTGCGGTTTTCTATGGACTCTGGCAGGCACGGCTGCTTTTGTTGCGACCGTAAGTTCTTCCTCTTGGCTGGTCGTAAGCCTCGATCTGTCAGCCAGGAGGAAGAATTGTATGATATGTACCCAACTCAAGATGGTTCAGATTGGATATAAAAAACAAAAAGTGATAGTTGGGATCAATTATAGTTTCCACTAATGGGCAATTAATTTTTTTTTCCCAGTGCACATATCCTTTAACCAGAGTCAAGGTGGACACATTTATATAATTGTTGCGTGCCACAACAAGTTTTACCCATCCCGACTTACATTCATAAAATTCACGCCTACTTTTAATTGAAAGATAGACAGAAAGACAATAATAGTCAGACACACAGAAATAGCTAGGTAGAGATAGCCCAACAGAGATAGAGAGAGGGAGAAAGGGAGAAAGAGAGAGAGAGCTAGAGAAACATACAGCTAGAGGGACAGACAGAGAGCTAGAAAGACAGACAGAGCTAGTTAGTCAGATAGAGTTAGATGGACTGACAGCTAGAGAAACAGACAGACAGAGCTAGGGAAACAGAGATAGATAGATAGAAAGATAGATAGATTATCAATGGATGGATAGATAGAGATAGATAGATAAATTGATGATAGATACTGTAGATAGATATCCACTTATACTGTATAACTCCTCGCACTCCCAGCTTCCCTCAACTACTCAACCATAAGCAGTACATTCGTAGTTTTATATAGTACCAGGGAGGCACACTCAGACAAGATATAAATTAGTGTTTACTATAGATGAGGGAACAGTGTATAAAAACATTTTGTTATAGTGATATTGTTTCACTTATGTTTCACTCAATATCAGTATAACAAAATGTTTTTATACACTGTTCCCTCATCTATAGTATGTTGAAATGTAATGTTTTTTTCACATGGAAATGAAATAGCCCTGTCCTTAGTGGGAGGGACAAGTGTGTATTTAAGGAATCACGTGGTATGTTGTTTTATGCATCTGAGGAAGGGGGAAGCCCCGAAACGTTGTGCACCGCTTTATAACAATAAACACTAATTTATATCTTGTCTGAGTGCGCCTCCCTGGTACTATTTTAAACTGTAGATAGATAGACAGACCTAGATAGACAGGTATACAGAGCTAGTGAGACAGAGCTAAAGTTAAGCCTCGTACACACGTGCCTAACGGGTCCCTAAAGTTCGTTTCAGACGATAATCGGCCGTGTATGGGCCCTTTATCGGCCGAAACGGTCGGTCGGAGATCCGTCTGGTCGTTCGGAGATCTGCAACAATCCCGACCAAATGGCCGTTTCGGCCAATAAATTGCCCATACACGGGCCAATTATCAGCCGAAACGAACGTTCGGACACATCGTGCGTTGCGGGTCGGGACCTGCGATCGCACGTGTGTACCTTAACAGACAGGTAGAAAGAAGAGAGATCCTGCACACTCGTAAATACTCCTTTAGGAGAAATCCGTGCTGGGTGCTCCAGTACAGCGGCAAAACAGACAGGCAGAGATAGATAGATCACTAACCTCCTCCAATTGTGTTCAAGGCTGAGAGATGTACTCAGCACGACTAAGCTGCACTTCCCCCTCCACTTCCTAACGTGCACAGTACGTGAGACTGTAATTCGATCTTTCTCCTGCAGGAGGAGAGGATCTGATAGTAGTAATGCAGGGGAAGGCTTTAAATTTTAAAACCACATGCACGCAGCTCCAGATCGGGACATTTACCGAGACAACAGAAGATTGGGCTGCATTCTTAAATCTGTCCCGGACTGTCCCAACAATGCGCTGGGGCTCTCTAAATGAACCTGCATGTCTTTCCCTCAACTATGGCAAAACACACTATAAATCTACTTAGATTTTCTCTAAACCAGGGTAAACACATTACTGATTTGTAAGGATGCTGGGACTTGTAGTTACATATATAGTTACATAGTAATGGAGGTTGAATAAAGACATCCACCCAGTCCAACCTTTATAACCTACTCACATGCCCTACTTAACCATTGATTCTGAGGAAGGCAAAAAAAATTGCCCAAAACACCTTAAAATAGGGGGGAAATTCCTTCCTTGCTCCGAAAGGCAATCTGAAATTATTTCTGGATCAACAAGAACTTTATGTATTGATACAGCAGTGAAACTGCAGGGGCCTGGGCCCCCTGTGAGTTTGGTAGTCTGGCCCTTGACATCCCCCCTTCCCTATCAGCCCCTTGATCAGCTGTTTTTAAACAGCTAATTGCACATATGCAGTAAAGGTTTGAGCGATCAGATTAGACCGGTGCCAAACCGTCAGCAGTTTTAAACAGCTGATCGCGCATACCTTTACTGCATACATGCGATCAGTTGTTAAAAACAGCTGATCACAGGCCCTCTGAGCCCCCGGGCCCCCCTAGTAATTTACAGTATTTTTGAATATTAAATAATTTATCCAGCCCACTGAACTTGCCATCAGTACACCTGTTGGAAGACAGTTCCACAGTCTTACTGTTCTCACTGTAAAAACACCTTTCCCAACCTGAAGATGAAACTTCCCTAATTTTAAGAGAGAGAATAACACTGTTGAATCTATTCCCCTCTTTATGCAAGACAATATCTTGCTAGCTCTAACCGTTGCTGCCTGGCATTGCTTGCTACAGCTAAGTCTGTTATCTACCAGAAACCCCAATTTTTTTATTCCAACAGAGATTCACTAAGGGCTTGTTTACACAAGGTCCATTTTTTTGGTGCATTTTTGCAACGGACTGTTTGAAAAAACGCAAGGATAATAGTACTGTTTACACTATTGCCTTCCGATTGGATCCATTTGCGTTCCAGTCCGTTGCGTTTGAAAAATGCTTTGTATGCTGCATTCCTCTCTGTTTTTTGCATGCTTTCCTATATAAATCTATAGAAAAATCGCATTGTGAAAAATAGACACAAATGCATGCAAAAAACTGACAGAAACACATGCTGTGCATTTTTGTCGGTCTCTGTCAGTGACTAGTGTGAATGAGCCCTAAGCAGAGTCTTTTATGGTGTAGATGGTTCTCAAAAGCTGGAGTACAGAAGCACATGAGGTTAAAGACATTTTATTAGGAAAACAAAATTAGACAACTAGGGACAGTCCCACACGACATGTTAAAGGTAAGCAGTAGATCTTCAGAATAATATTTTCCTATTTATGCCAATGGGAATCCAGGGCTCAAAGTCCAGGTGTTGATATTGCTCTTTATTCAGGCTTGCGCTTATAATCTTCCATGTGTGCAAGGATCCACCCAGATGGAATCAGGAAGACTGCAAACAGTGTTGTCAGTGCAATGGCTTGTTCCTGAGAAACACAAAATGAAAAAATTGTTTTACTGTAGCTCCTTTATCTCCCGGTCTTAATTCAATACTTTGAAGGAATAGTTCACTTTCTGGGTATACTATAACTTTAACATCATTACATTAGTCACACAGTGCTGCATTATGATTTGGTAATGTATGATAATATATTACATTGGTGCTTTTAAGGGCTAGGCCACACTACCGAGTTTTAGCGCATTTGCGCACGCGTTTTGCACACGTGATCACGCATGCAATTTTGTTTAAAATGGAAATCGCGGGAATGCAAAAATTCCCGCGATTTCCGATGTGGTTGTGTTTTGCAGGCACCTTTTTTTATGCGAATGCATGCATTTTTATAATATTAAATGACAAAAACGCATGCACAAACACAGCAGAACGAGTGGTAACACACAGAAATCGCACACGCAATCACGTGCGCTCACGATTGCATGCACGAGCCTAAATGACACAAATCCCAGACATAGCAAATTCCATGTTTGAACCAGATCTATAATATCGCCTAGGCCACACTAGTGCGTTTTAATGTGCAGTGCGATTGGGATCAGACCACATGTTAAAATACACATGTTAATGTTGGCAGATAGGTCTGCTGCGATCCGCTTTTCGTAGCGCATGCGTTCGCCATTTTGTTTGAGAATCGCTCTGATAGTGAAACTCTAACACAATGCTTTCCCCCTACACGTTGTAGTGTCCTCAGCCTAAAAGAGAACTATAAATCAAACTGAATGATTTTTATTCCCATCATGTTCCCCATGATGATTTGTAGATTACATGGTGAGTCACCATAACATTTAGGCATTTTTGGGGTTTGGAGCTCATGCGAATCGCACAAAAAATGGTGATTCGATCAACGGATGGCAGTGCAAATGGCACCTAGTGTTGCCACTAAAATTGGGCCACACTACTGTGCACTTTTTAACACGTGATTGGATCGCTAATGCGGTTTGGTTGTGTGTTACTATGGCCTGATATTGCCTAGGCCATAGGGTGTCCATGCCCCACTTTACACATTCTGATGTATACAGACTATTTTCTTGTCCATGTGATCATCATTTTATGTTCGGTTTGCATGTGTGTTTATTGTAATAATAAATTGGGATGACTGAAAACACATAGAATTGCATTGTCCTCTGCTCACAACAAAGCTTAGGTTTAGTCCTGAATAGAGTGCATGACAGGCTTAAAAGTGCCCACTCTGCCTAAGAACCCTCCCATAAGTAAGTATAGTTCAAGACCTCCTCCATATGTTGTTTTTGTAATACTAACCTTTCCTCTGAGCGCTTCTGACCCCAGATATCTTACCTTGAACTCTTTCAGTCCCTTGCTACTCTCTGCTAACTCTACGCATTTGTGAGCACTATGTGAGCTCACTCAGCTCTAAAGTTAGCAAGCAGTGCAGCTGTCATAAGCCATAGGCCATGATGTTATCGTTGTGGCCATGACTGAGGGCTGAATGCAGAAGTGTGGCAGAGACCAGAGAGGGAGCGGAGTAGTTCAAGGTGAGATATCTGGAGTGCCAGTGAGAGGGTGTGTATTGTGAAAACTGGGTTTGGCTATATCTATCTAAGTTCTTGTGGGGGGGTGAGCATTTCAGCCCTCATTCAATTTCAGCATTTCTACGAATTATCAGGGGAGGGGGAATATGTTAGTGTTAGGCCGCACTAGCTTGTTTTCTGGTCCTTTTATATTGCATACAATCACCATTTTTGGTCCATTTCTGTCAATCTCTCAATACAAATCTTTGGAAATGCATAAAAAAAAACAGACAGAAATGCACAGTGCTTTTTTTGTGCATGGTGGGGCAGCAGGGTGGCTCAGTGGTTAGCACTGATGCCTTGCAGCATTAAATTCTGAGTTCGAATCCACCCTTGGACACATCTGAAAGGAGTTTGTATGTTCTCCCCATGCTTGCGTGGGTTTCCTTTGGGCAGTCCAGTTTCCCCCACAATCATAAAGACATACTGATTGGTTGTATGTGTCAAATATATGTGCTTAGATTGTAAGCTCTTCAGGGCCTGATGTGACTATGTAAATGTAATTGTAAAGCGCTACGGAAGATGTTGGCGCCAAATAAATCCACAATAATATTAATAATAATAATGGTAGTGTGGCCTCTGCCTAATAAATCTTGGGTAGAAAAAAAGCAGGTAATATATTTAATGTACCAGCAGGGGGCATCAGCCACTGAAAACTTGGAATTGTAGGAAGTGCAATTACTTATTTAAGAAATAAGCTAAAATGTGCCAGGTTGTGTGCAGAAGGCTCCAAGTTTACATACACACATTAGATAATGATTATTCGGCTGATCTATAGAGGGTTCTGTACCACAATCTTTATTTTCTATTCCCCTACAGATAGGGAGCAAATTGAATGGCTCAATGCCACAACATTGCTTAAGCATGCCGTACACATGCGTCCCCTGTCGCCAATTCACAGTGTTATCTGTTGTATTCAGTTAGATCAACTGGACTTAAAAGTACATTTTTTAAGACGTTTCGCTAGTCATCCGACTGGATCTCTCAATTCAGAATGACTTGTACAAGAATCTGTTGGCAATTATGTACCCTGGAAAGTCCCAATTCCATTCTGTCATTCAAGTCATTCTGAACTGAGAAAGCCAGTTGGGTGACTAGCGAAACATCTTCAAGAACTAAACTTTATATCTAGTTGATCTAACTGAATACAACAGATATTCCATGTCCAGGATGGATGAATATTACAGATATACCATGACCTGGATGAATGAATATTACAGATATACCATGACCTGGATGAATAAATATTACAGATATACCATGACCTGGATGAAGAAATATTACAGATATACCATGGTCTGGATGAATAAATATTACAGATATACCATGACCTGGATGAATGAATATTACAGATATACCATGACCTGGATGAATGAATATTTCAGATATACCATGACCTGGATGAAGAAATATTACAGATATACCATGGTCTTGATGAATAAATATTACAGATATACCATGGCCTGGATGAATGAATATTACAGATATACCATGACCTGGATGAATGGATATTACAGATATACCATGACCTGGATGAATGAATATTACAGATATACCATGACCTGGATGAATGAATATTACAGATATACCATGACCAAGGTAGAAGGGGGTATCCCCCGAAACGTTGTGACGGGATATGTGTGGTTCACAATAAAATTTTCTAAATGATTTGGAGGTGCGACCCTCAGCTACCTTTTTTCCTGCGAAGTTTCCCACAACCCTATCAAAATTAGAGGTAAGGCACAGATTACTGCTTTTTTTGTCATAGTGCTCTGCCTTTTTCCCTGTGAGGTTCTGAGGCTTTAGTTGTCCTTTAATGGGTAGTTTCTGTCCTGTAATACATGGAAACATGTGCTGTATTATGAACTTCTCGTTTAAATTGGATTTAAATACAGTAGACTGGAAGCTTGCCAGTCATTCTCTGCACAGCTGGAATAGCTTTGTTGTTTCTTCGTGTGCCAGTTCCACCCCCCACAGCAGAGCTGCTGGCCAACCAATAGAAAATCATGTTCTGCTATGGAAGCAGAATTTTTGCAAATTGCATGAGGCCCGGCAAAACATCACATTCACGTATTTCACACACCTTACCGTGTAGTCTGCCTGCATTTCATGTACACTACTGGCATGAAAACTTTATAACCAACGTTACATACATCGACTGCTATAGGTCTGTCATTATTACATAGCGTATATACTCGAGTATAAGCTGAGGTTTTCAGGCTTTACAAATAGCCTGAAAACCGAACAGAATCAGGAAAACAGAGTCAGGAGGGTGTTCTTTTGTTAAAAATATTGCCTTCTGATTCTGTATTGTTTTGAGGCTTTAGTTACCCTTTAAATGGACAGCAGAATTCCCATACTGTAGTCTCATACAGTAATAGCCATACTGGAATCGGCTATGTGACTACTGTATGGGAATTCTGCTGTCCATTTAAAGGGCAACTAAAGCCTCAGAACAATACAGAATCAGAAGGAAGTAGTGCTCATAATTTCACCCTCAATCATGTTTTCCTAATTTTTCAGGCAAAAATAGGTACCTCGGCTTATACTTGAGTATATAGGTACTCCATTTTAATTGTCTGGTCTTGCTAAATGTGCTTTTATTGTGTGTCCTGATTTTTGAGCTGAACTGTCAAAATATACACTCACTCCCTGTGAGTGTATATGTGTAATGATAACATTGTAAATACTTGTACATGCATTGGTGTACACTCTGAAACGCTACAAACTTTCTTACATATTTGTGTGTTAGATAATAACATATATTGATACATGGATGAATCAAAAATGTTTTGTACGATCAATATAGTGAATGTTAATCTGCCATCTGGGATTACAAAAAAGAGAATTTTTTTTGCCCAAATGCCATATGCATAGGCATATGTTAAAATCACCGGAATTTACCAGCAAACAAGCGATATTAGAAACAATGGTTGGGAACGATAAGTTGTACTTGTCTTAAAGATACTACTAACATTTTACAGCACTTGGGAGGTCTTGGTCAGATACAGGAGGGTGCCTTTTTGCGCAGGATGGATATTGAATCTCTTTACACCTCCATCCCACATGCCTCAGGGATGGAGATGATTGAGAATGCATTACTCGATTGGGGTTATGATGTAAAATTGATTTATTCACTCTAAGGTTCACATTATCAGCAGCAAATTAATTTTCTCGATGTTCTGATCTTGAACAAGAATGGTGTATTGGTCACGGACATTTACGTTAAACCGACTGACAGGAATAACTTTCTTTTGGCAAGTAGCCATCATCCTGCAGGCACCACCAAGGGCCTGCCATACAGTCAGTTTCTGAGAGTCAGGAGAATCATATGTAATAGTGAACAATGCCAGATTGAATGAAATGCGTGAGAAATTCCTTAAAGGGTATCTCCACTAATGAAAAAACTTTTTTTTTTATTAATCTGAAAGTTCACCTTCCCCCTACCCTCCTTCTACCTTTTTCCCCCCAAAAATCAACTCTGTTCCTTTGCAGGAGCCGGGGAAGTTGCTCGTTCCTGGGGGCGTGTCTCCTCCAGTGCTGGGAGTGCTGTCAGTCAATGTGCATCATATGCTGGCAGCCACCCACTTGACCCCAGTGATACCTGCTGTCATCAAAGCCTTTCCTCCCTGTCTCTGCACAGAGAGAGGAAATTGTACAATTATTACAAAGGAATGTAATATTTTTAAAGCTACCATATGGGGAGAGAGGTTTGGTGAGAGACACAAAATGAGTTTCAGAGGGGATGCTGGGAGTGAGACACACGCTAAAATGGAAGGGGGGTTGGGAAGAGACCAGATGAATTTCAGAGGGGATGCTGGGAGTTTCACAAAGCTCTAAAATTCAGCTTACTCCCAGCATCCCCTCTGAAACCCATCTTTTTTCTCTCACCCCCTCCCATTCCAGCTTGTGGCACTCCCAGTATCCCTCTGAAACTTATCTTGTGTCTCTCATCACCCCTCCCATTCCAGCTTGTGCCACTCCACTCCCAGCATTCCCTATAGACCACATTTTGTGTCACTCCCCCTCCCATTCCAGCTTGTGACACTCCACTCCCAGCACCCCTATGAACCCCATCTTGTTCACTCTCCCTCCCATTCCAGCTTGTAGCACTCCACTCACTCCAAGCAGCCACTATAAAACCCATCTGTGTCCACCATCTTGTGTCCCTCCTCCTTGTTTTTCTTATAAAAGATCAAAAGCATAGGTGATCAGGTAGTCCAAACAGACTTAGACACTACAGTGGAAAAGAAAGGCTTTCTCCTAGGCCCACTTAAGGCCGGTACTTTTCCCGTAGGAGATGTGGTGTGTGTAATGCCATTATCCTGGAGATGTCATATATCATCCCAGTAAAGGTTTACGTGGACTTGCCACGTGCTTCACTAAAGGGCTAGTGTACCTTCTCAAATGCCCATGCGGAAGCGGTACGTAGGAAAGACGGAAAGAGAAGCTAAGATTTGCATGGGCGAACACAAAAGGGACATTAACAAGTATACAGGGGAACCATCTAGGTATGAGAAGCCTGTGAGCAGGCACTTTTTTGAGAATCGGCATCGAGCCTCCCACAAAGTGGCAAATACTTGAAGTGGTAAAGCCTGATAAGAGAGGGGGTGACTATAGAAAAGAGGCAATCTGGATTGACAAACTGCAAACGCTATTCCCTATGGTATGAATGAGAAAGCAGGGCTCAATAGCTTTATTTAGGCATGGTTTACCTTTTTAGTCCTTATAACCAGTTATTAGACTATTATATTGTGCAATTTGCAGATCAGTAATTGGATATTATTTGTGTATTCTCTCTCAGGTCTAATACTGCCATCTACAGGATGCAGACAAGTATAAGAGTATCATTCTGAGATGGTTTTATGTTTTTTACTCTTGTCACTGATGTCTTTTATTCCTGTCAGTGATACATGCATCTGATGAACTTCACTTATGCCACCTGGCTTGGATATTGTATTATTATGTTGTTTTTAGTGTTTTTTAACGATGATACACACAGCTCTTTGGATTTTAGATTTTATTATGATTCACTTTTATTATGTATTTATACAATCAGCACTTTTTTGCTGCATTGCACGTTGTATTTTTTTTATGTACTGTATGGGCCCCTGTGTTGTCACTCATTATATCACATGATTTGTAGGTGGAGCCGGAGGGTTTAAATGTTTGTTGTGTTGATCATCTGGTTATACTTGAGAAAGGGAAGGGCGTCCCGAAACGTTGTATTGTGTTGTTACAATAAATAATTGTGAATTTACCTGAGTGTGCTTCCCCATATCTTCTTGTGCTAGAGAACTTCTGGCCCCTGGAGTGGAGGGCTAGGGGAACTGCACCAATCTACTTGTCTGGCATACAGCCAACACCGGTGTGCTGGAGTGTTCTTGGACTGTAGAATGATAAGTTAACCATTGATTGATCATGCAGAAATATCTGTCATTAATGTACGTGTTGTGTGTATGTGTTGGTTTGTGGCTTTTGTCTGAATCTCATAGCTGTCCAGCTGTTTGTGTGGCATGTAATTGTTTTGACTCAGTCCCAATTCTGTCTGCATTATAATGAGTGAAATTCTGATGCCGGCCATTGATTGCTTTTCACCCACACTGCCTTTGTGAGAAAATTATTAGAGTAAATAATATGCCTATAACAAGCCTGGCACTAACTTTAGCATTTTGCCTTGCATTCCTGCAGGGAGAAGTTAATTGGACAGCTTCTCTCTTTCTCCCTGTGGGTGAAGCACAATGACGAAGAGGCTGAGAAGCGTGTAACAGTATCTATATAAAAGGTGACTGCAATGTTTCTTCTGCTATTTATTATTAAGTCTATATATAATGTTGATTTTCCCAGAGGTGAATGGTGTGATGCAGCTGATGATGCTCTTGTGCCAGCAGTAGGCCTGGTCCAGAACGAGACTTGGGGGCAAGAGCGTGGTGCTGGTGATGTCACAAATCACAGTGCTAGCAGGAAAAAACACCCTTTATACTGATGTAACTTTGTAAGAATGGGGTACACAACTGGTCCATTCTGGGGGCCCAGCTTGGTGTATCCCCTACCTGTCATGGCCAGTTATGGTCACACAAAAAATGCAGCCAGACCGCAGGTATCAGATCAGAACGAACAAAAACGCAAACCCTTTAAAACATGTTTTAAAATCACCTGTATGCGGATGATACCCAAATTACATCTCTGCCCCAGACCTCCCTACTGACATCCCAGGTCCCCAACGTTTTAGTGCCATCTCTGCCTTCATGTCCTCCCGCTCCTCAAATTAAACATGGAGAAGACTGAACTGTCCACCATCACGTTCTGTTCCACTCCTAGTTATATTAATATTAATGACACACTGATATCCCCCATCTCTCCATGTCTGTTGCCTGGATTAACACTAGATTTTGATTTTCCTTCAAACCCATGTCAACACACTTGCTAACTCGTCGGCTCTATCTCAGAAACATCTCCCGCAATTATCCCTTCCTCTCGAAGAAGACTACTAAAATCCTAGTCCATGCCCTAATCGTATCCCGGCTAACTACTGCAACACAACCTGGCACCACTTCAGTCCATCCTAAACTCTGCTGCCCAGCTCATTCAATTCTCTTTCGCTCATTTAATGCCTCTCCTCTCTGTCGTCCCTCCACTGGCTGCCCATCAAGCAAAGGATCCAGTTCAAGCTGCTTACCCTATCCTATTAAGCACTATCCAACACAGCCCTCCGTACATCTCAGAGCTGTCACAGATGCAAACTCCGCTGCAAATGATGTCTTCCTCATCCACCTTGTCACCTCTTCCCATGCCCATAGCCAGGACTTTGCTTGTGTGCCCCTCTGCTCTGGAGCTCCCTTCATCTGTTTGTCTGTCATCCACCGTCCCTTAATACCTTCAATTGTAACCTTAAAACCCACCTCTTCAGGCAATAATATACCTGGCCTAACTACCTCTCTTACTGACCCAACCAGATCCTAACCGCTCTCACACTCCACTGCTAATATATTTACAGCCTACCGATTCCAGTCATCTTATGTCTCACCCCCATTTCTCCAGACTGTAAGCTCTTTGGGCAGGGTCCTCTCTCCTATTGTATCACGGTATTGCTGCAAGTTACTCATCACTCTGTTCTCATTTATGTATAACATGTATTACCCTGTATGTAATGTATGAATTTGTAATTTTAAGCACCACAGAACATGTTGGCACTATGTAAATCATAATAATAATAAAAGGAGTCTTAAGAGTTATTAGATTATTTGTACCTGTAATAGACCAGTAAAAAGGTAACATCTGGTTGGTTGCAGCAAATTAACAACACAGGAAAATGTTTGTTCCTCTATTGAATGAGCCCCTGTCTAAAGGTTGTGACACACCGGCACGGGGGCTGAACCACAATGCACGAAGTGTACAAATGGCCGTTTCGGCCCGTGTAGGGCGCTTTATCATCCGAAATCATTTGGAGATCCGCTGGCAGATCGGAGGGTAACGATCTCTGAAGATGGCCGGTTCACGTGCCATACACGGGACGATTATCGGGCGAAACAGTCGTTGTACACATTGTGTGTCCCGGGTGGCGCACCGCGGATCGCATGGTGCGTAGATACCTTTAAAATGAGTCTAGACAAAAGGGGCTCATTGAATAAGAGGAACAAACATTTCCCTGTGCTTAATTTACTGCAACCAACCAGATGTTACTTTTACTGGTCTATCGCAGGCACAAATCATCTAATAATACTAAACTATAACACTAGCAAACTTTAGTACTTTTTTAAAAAAGTGCAACCAAAGTGGATCTTATTGGTGCCGTTTATCACCAATGTTTTTAGGATTTTACAATTAATAGAGTTCCCTGAGCATAGCATGTTTACTGTTTTTGGGGAAAGGTTTTTTTTTTCCCAGGGTGAAAATATCTCTTTAACTTTAAATCCATGTACATGATTGTATCTTCTTGAGGGATTATTATGTATGAATTCGTTGCTGTGTATGTGCCCTACAGAGCTACAGGCTTCAGTCCTTTCCGTCTTTGGAAGGTCATGAGCACCAGTTTCCCCCCTACCGTCTGCCTGGGGGATGATTATAAAGCAGAAGGCGTCTGTGTATGATGTAGGCGTGTGCATGCTGCCTGCACGCTATCAATGTAACAGAATGTCAGGAAACGAGTGTGCGAGTAGGAAGTTAAATGTCACATTGTGGTGGGAGGGAGAGCATTGAACTATATATGTTTAAACAATAGCAAGGAAAGGAAAGTTTAATACATTTAGCAGAGCAGTGCTGAGATATTATACCATGTCAGTGAGTCTGTATGGTCAGTATCTATAGATACAGATAGAGACATTGTAAGCACAGAAGCTGTGAAGAATTGTTTGGAAATGATAAAAAAATTACAACATTTACCAACACAGGACAAAAAGATGATGGAGCCTTGATGGGACTCCACCAACAGTACGGACTTATTGACCCTAAATGACTATTACCAGACGCTCTTCCATATCGTAATGGAAACAACCAACTCACGTTCTGTCTTGAATCGCCCCACCTGCTGCTTTCAGGCAGAATTAATATCTAGAACATTCGTCTGGATTTTCGATTGCAAACGTGGGTAATGTGCCATTGCCGTTTAGTTCTGGAGCTTTAACATAGAAAAAGGTGCACTAAGAAGGACCAAATATTTACAGATCCATTTTGGCAGTAAAAGTTAAGCAGGGCTTTAAAAAATATAAAGTCATTACAATAGTATTAAATATATTACCGCCTTTTAATTGAGTTTTCTGCTTTTCAAGCATATAGGGAGTCTGTATCACTACAACAAATATTGAGGTCCCTTTGTTACTTACTGCCGGGGTGATTTGGTCCTGGCTGGTTTTGATCCCACGCCTGCCTTGCTCATCACGTGAGGATTTGCTGCTCGGCGCAGAAGACCCAGGGTGCGAGTAAACAGCGTCATGGCAATTTTGAACTGGCAGGTTCTACCTTCTTTAAATGTCAGGTAAAGTCCAAATTACTGCGTCTCTCTGGTTAGATGAGGGAGTGATCTATTACACCTAGAGCATTTCTCATTGGTGGCTGGCATCCAGCAATGCACAGGTAATGTGATTGCTTGGTTTTGCACGTACATTGATCTATATATATAGACATGGGTGGAGCTGGGGAAAAAAAACAGTAGGTCCTGATTAGCCAAAAGTTTTGCTACCTCCCACAAAAAATATTGGAACAAACCCCAAGAGAGCGCAGTCCATTGCCTCACAATGATTATCACTCTGGCAGTTCTGATCATGGTTAAGGGCGCTGCTGCCTGGGCAGGCAGTGCCGGAGTTAAATCTCTATGATATTACAATTCTTCGCCATGAAATTGCGAAACCGGGTGTGTTTCGCCACAACGCTGTGCAGACTATTGAATTCCTTCTACACTTGTATTTTGTATCTTTTTTACTTTCTTGTACGAGTGTTCCATCCCTTTTCTTTCACCCCTTGTTTAGTGTTGGCTCAGACTTTCATTTCTATTTCTCTACGGTTCGTGCTTAGTTCCCTGTGCTACGGCTTCACTGACATAACCAAGCCTGCAGACTGCAAAGCTTAGCATTGTTTATAGAGGAGCCATAGAAACCACAAGGACAATCAGAATACTGGTCTTGTGATATATTGTCATTGATCTGAGTTCCAGGACTATCTAAAAAAGGAGGCAGAATATTTAAAAAGAAAGTTAGTAATGTTACTTAATGTGTTTATATTTATAAGCAAGATATATTGCTTTATGAAAAATTAACTATTGTATAAAATGTGTGATTCTATAGGTTGGAATTGTCTTTATAAATTTCACAGTTCATACATCTGTTGTATGTTTTTAAATTTTGTATAACAAAAGAAAACTTTCCAACCAGAATGCTCCTTACCTGATTCAATGCCCTTGGCTCTGAGGTCTTCCATGTTGTCTTCACATAAGACTATATTGAGGGTCACAACACCAAATTATGACAATCTGCGAATTTATCGAATTGTTGAGACATACAAATTCTTTAAATACAGTCCTGTCTAGCCTTGCACTATTCATGTTTCCATTATCGTGTCTTTTGTCAGTCAGAGGACCTTTAAATTTGTGTCATGTTGAGATTTCGTCTTTGTGATGTGGACACTGGATCATTACATTTTTGTCTAGGAAGGGACAGCATTGGGACTGCAGAGTGGTCTCTGCTCTCATACAAAATCCACAAACCCTGGGCAGGCTCTAGTAGATTGACCTATCCAGTGGCTGACCACTTTAGATAGAAAGATGAATCCCTGCAGGGATTCCTGCTGCAACATGCATAACTATAATTGTTCTGGCGGCTGCCTCCCTTATAAATTGAAGAGCCAGAAAGGGGTCAGAAACAGATTACAGAATGGAATGGGATTGATACGGTATCTGGCTCTGTGTGGAGCCAGCATCCCTTCTTAATCAGTCTAGTCTGTCTGTCTATGCATAAAAATACAATATACATTAGTGGGAAAGGTGTCCGTGTACTGTTGATTGAAATGTCGCTGCAGCGTTAATTTCCTCATGAATCTATTAAGATCCAGCAAAACGTCAAAGGGATTAGTATTTTTAGGTATGACAAAATTAAGACCCAAATTTAAAGCTGTGACCTCACTTGGTTTCAAAGATGTGTGTGAGATGTTGATAACATTGTCTATATTTTTAGTCCTCAAATTGGAATGTGATTCTGTGGGGTACCTGTTCCATTGGTCTGTGATTAGTATCTCTTCCTGTTGTCCTTGTATCGTGTTCGTTGGTCCTGAGGTCTCAGATCTTCTTTCAGTTTGCTTTTCGGCATGTGTGACCTGTGGCCTTGTCAGGGAAATTTAAGACACACCCCTTATTTCACCAAGTCCCACCCATCAGAAGGATAGATCCACCGCACTCCAGTCTAAAAAAATTGGCTAATCCAGAATGGGTGGAACCACCATTTATTTTTATCCTTACCCATTGCTTTGCCCAACAATAACTGAAGCAGCTCTGGGGAATGATCGGATATCCCTCTAGGAAGGTGTTCAATACTTTGGATTTCTGGGACCTGTGATGTTTACAAACATGAAATCTATGCGGCAATAGGTATAACGCGTGGCAGAGTAACACTTTTATTCTTTCCAGTACGGACACATGTATTCTTTGCAGTCCATATATATAACGAGTCCATCTCCTCTACCCGTAAGGCTAGCGGAGTAGGTGAGGTTGTTAGTTGTGTATGGGTATTCATCGATCTATCTAACTTTTCTCCAGCACAAATTACCCATGCTTGTTGGAACTTCACTGCAAATTCTAATATAGGTTTTATGGCTTGTATATCACCTGGTGGTGGCTTATAAACATTAATCAATACATATAGTATAGATTATATTTCAAATACCACCCCTAAATATCTGCCTGATTAGTCTGTTTTAGCTTGTACTATTTGGTGTATACGTTTTGTGCGTTCAGACTGAAGATGTGTTTCTTGTAAGAAAAATGATGTCAGGTTTGTATTTATTTAGGAAGCCAAACACCAGGGAACGTTTTAATTTGTCGTTCATACCCCTGTTATTCCATGACAAGAGTTAAGATTGCCATGGTTAGCCATATTAAATTTCATATGTAACCTACCACTGTAGTGGATTTCTATGGAAGAAACTGTAAGATTATAGCCTTATAATCTTACAGTTCCAGGAGGAGAAGGAATCCAAAAGCCACAAATGGGTAGGTTATAATAAATAATGCACCCCAAACTGTAAATTAAAGGGATATTAGAAGTCACCTTGGAGTTCTGTGCCCTGTATAAAAGGTACTTGTCCTGCGGCCTTGTGCTTTTATATGGTCACGGATTTTATATGGTCCCGGAACTCCTTGGTGACTTCTAATATCCTTATAATTTACCGTTGTTTGTGCATTATCCACTATATTAACCATATCTTTGTTTTGCTTAGCCCATTTTGGCATTGTATTCCTTAAAGGGTATCTCCACTAATGAAAAAA
Source organism: Hymenochirus boettgeri (assembly GCA_019447015.1). Taxonomy (NCBI): domain Eukaryota; kingdom Metazoa; phylum Chordata; class Amphibia; order Anura; family Pipidae; genus Hymenochirus; species Hymenochirus boettgeri. The sequence goes on along the minus strand of CM033472.1, from coordinate 40,486,501 downwards.
GTTTTTTTTTTAATCTGAAAGTTCACCTTCCCCCTACCCTCCTTCTACCTTTTCCCCCCCAAAAATCAACTCTGTTCCTTTGCAGGAGCCTGGGGAAGTTCTGCTCGTTCCTGGGGGCGTGTCTCCTCCAGTGCTGGGAGTGCTGTCAGTCAATGTGCATCATCATGCTGGCAGGCACACCCACTTGACCCCAGTGATACCTGCTGTGATCAAAGCCTTTCCTCCCTGTCTCTGCACAGAGAGAGGAAATTGTACAATTATTACAAAAGGAATGTAATATTTTTAAAGCTACCATATGGGGAGAGAGGTTTGGTGAGAGACACAAAATGAGTTTCAGAGGGGATGCTGGGAGTGAGACACAAGCTAAAATGGAAGGGGGGTTGGGTAAGAGACCAGATGAATTTCAGAGGGGATGCTGGGAGTTTCACAAAGCTCTAAAATTCAGCTTACTCCCAGCATCCCCTCTGAAACCCATCTTTTTTCTCTCACCCCCTCCCATTCCAGCTTGTGGCACTCCCAGTATCCCCTCTGAAACTTATCTTGTGTCTCTCATCACCCCTCCCATTCCAGCTTGTGCCACTCCACTCCCAGCATTCCCTATAGACCACATTTTGTGTCACTCCCCCTCCCATTCCAGCTTGTGACACTCCACTCCCAGCATCCCCTATGAACCCCATCTTGTATCACTCTCCCTCCCATTCCAGCTTGTAGCACTCCACTCACTCCAAGCAGCCACTATAAAACCCATCTTGTGTCCACCATCTTGTGTCCTCTCCTCCTTTGTTTTCTTATAAAAGATCAAGAAGCATAGGTGATCAGGTAGTCCAAACAGACTTAGACACTACAGTGGAAAAGAAAGGCTTTCTCCGCCCACTTAGGCCGGTACTTTTCCCCGTAGGAGATGTGGTGTGTGTAATGCCATTATCCCTGGAGATGTCATATATCATCCCATGGTTTCACGTGGACTTTGCCACGTGCTTCACTAAAGGGCTAGTGTACCTTCTCAAATGCCCATGCGGGAAGCGGTACGTAGGAAAGACGGAAAGAGAAGCTAAGATTTGCATGGGCGAACACAAAAGGGACATTAACAAGTATACAGGGGAACCATCTAGGTATGAGACGCCTGTGAGCAGGCACTTTTTTGAGAATCGGCATCGAGCCTCCCAACTAAAGTGGCAAATACTTGAAGTGGTAAAGCCTGATAAGAGAGGGGGTGACTATAGAAAAGAGGCAATCTGGATTGACAAACTGCAAACGCTATTCCCTATTGGTATGAATGAGAAAGCAGGGCTCAATAGCTTTATTTAGGCATGGGTTTACCTTTTTAGTCCTTATAACCAGTTATTAGACTATTTATATTGTGCAATTTGCAGATCAGTAATTGGATATTATTTGTGTATTCTCTCTCAGGTCTAATACTGCCATCTACAGGATGCAGACAAGTATAAGAGTATCATTCTGAGATGGTTTTATGTTTTTTACTCTTGTCACTGATGTCTTTTATTCCTGTCAGTGATACATGCATCTGATGAACTTCACTTATGCCACCTGGCTTGGATATTGTTATTATTATGTTGTTTTATGTGTTTTTAACGATGATACACACAGCTCTTTTGGATTTTAGATTTTATTATGATTCACTTTATATTATGTATTTATAGCACTCAGCACTTTTTTGCTGCATTGCACGTTGTATTTTTTTTTTATGTACTGTATGGGCCCCTGTGTTGTCACTCATTATATCACATGATTTGTAGGTGGAGCCGGAGGGTTTAAATGTTTGTTGTGTTGATCACTCTGGTTATACTTGAGAAAGGGACAGGGCGTCCCGAAACGTTGTATGTGTTGTTACAATAAATAATTGTGAATTTACCTGATTAGTGTGCTTCCCCATATCTTTCTTGTGCTAGAGAACTTTCTGGCCCCTGGAGTGGAGGGCTAGGGGAACTGCACCAATCTACTTGTCTGGCATACAGCCAACACCGGTGTGCTGGAGTGTTCCTTGGACTGTAGAATGATAAGTTAACCATTGATTGATCACTGCAGAAATATCTGTCATTAATGTACGTGTTGTGTGTATGTGTTGGTTTTGTGGCTTTTGTCTGAATCTCATAGCTGTCCAGCTTGTTTGTGTGGCATGTAATTTGTTTTGACTCAGTTCCCAATTCTGTCTGCATTATAATTGAGTGAAATTCTGATGCCGGCCAATTGATTGCTTTTCACCCACACTGCCTTTGTGACAGAAATTTATTTAGAGTAAATAATATGCCTATAACAAGCCTGGCACTAACTTTCAGCATTTTGCCTTGCATTCCTGCAGGGAGAAGTTAATTGGACAGCTTCTCTCTTTCTCCCTGTGGGTGAAGCACAATGAACGAAGAGGCTGAGAAGCTGTGTAACAGTATCTTATATAAAAGGTGACCTTGCAATGTTTTTCTTCTGCTATTTATTATTAAGTTCTATATATAATGTTGATTTTCCCAGTAGGTGAATGGTGTGATGCAGCTGATGATGCTCTGTGCCAGCAGTAGGCTTGGTCCAGAACGAGACTTGGGGGCAGAGCAGTGGTGCTGGTGATGTCACAAATCACAGTGCTAGCAGGAAAAAACACCCTTTATACTGATGTAACTTTGTAAAGAATGGGGTACACAACATGGTCCATTCTGGGGGCCAAACCAGCTTGGTGTATCCCCTACCTGTCATGGCCAGTTATGGTCCAACAAAAAATGCAGCCAGACCGCAGGTTATCAGATCAGAACGAACAAAAACGCAAACCCTTTAAAACAAGTTTTTAAAATCACCTGTATGCGGATGATACCCAAATTTACATCTCTGCCCCAGACCTCCCTACTGACATCCCAGGTCCCCAACTGGTTTAGTGCCATCTCTGCCTTCATGTCCTCCCGCTCCCTCAAATTAAACATGGAGAAGACTGAACTTGTCCACCATCACGTTCTGTTCCACTCCCTAGTCTTACTATTAATATTAATGACACACCGATATCCCCCATCTCCTCATGTCTGTTGCCTGGGATTAACACTAGATTTTGATCTTTCCTTCAAACCCCATGTCAACACACTTGCTAACTGTCGGCTCTATCTCAGAAACATCTCCCGCAATTATCCCTTCCTCTCGAAAGAAGCTACTAAAATCCTAGTCCATGCCCTAATCGTATCCCGGCTAGACTACTGCAACACAACCTGGCACCACTTCAGTCCATCCTAAACTCTGCTGCCCAGCTCATTCACTTCTCTTCTCGCTCATTTAATGCCTCTCCTCTCTGTCAGTCCCTCCACTGGCTGCCCATCAAGCAAAGGATCCAGTTCAAGCTGCTTACCCTATCCTATTAAGCACTATCCAACACAGCCCCTCCGTACATCTCAGAGCTGTCACAGATGCAAACTCCGCTCTGCAAATGATGTCTTCCTCTCATCCACCCTTGTCACCTCTTCCCATGCCCATAGCCAGGACTTTGCTTGTGCTGCCCCTCTGCTCTGGAGCTCCCTTCATCTGTTTGTCTGTCACTCACCGTCCCTTAATACCTTCAATTGTAACCTTAAAACCCACCTCTTCAGGCAATCATATAACCTGGCCTAGACTTTACCTCTCTTACTGACCCAACCAGATCCTAACCGCCTCTCACACTCCACTGCTAATATATTTACAGCCTACCGATTCCAGTCATCTTATGTCTCACCCCCATTTCCTCCAGACTGTAAGCTCTTTGGGCAGGGTCCTCTCTCCTATTGTATCACGGTATTGCTGCAAGTTACTCATCACTCTGTTCTCATATTATGTATAACATGTATTACCCTGTATGTAATGTATGAATTTGTAATTTTAAAGCACCACAGAACATGTTGGCACTATGTAAATCCATAATAATAATAAAAGGAGTCTTAAGATGTTATTAGATTATTTGTACCTGTAATAGACCAGTAAAAAGGTAACATCTGGTTGGTTGCAGCAAATTAACAGCACAGGGAAATGTTTGTTCCTCTTATTGAATGAGCCCCTTTGTCTAAAGGTTTGTACACACGTGCACGGGGGGCTGAACCACAATGCACGAAGTGTACAAATGGCCGTTTCGGCCCGTGTATGGGCGCTTTATCATCCGAAAATCATTTGGAGATCCGCCTGGCAGATCGGGTAACGATCTCTGAATGAATGGCCGGTTCACGTGCCCATACACGGGACGATTATCGGGCGAAACAGTCGTTGTACACATTGTGTGTCCCGGGTCGGCACCCGCGATCGCATGTGCGTAGACACCTTTAAAATGAGTCTTAGACAAAAGGGGCTCATTGAATAAGAGGAACAAACATTTCCCTGTGCTGTTAATTTACTGCAACCAACCAGATGTTACCTTTTTACTGGTCTATTGCAGGCACAAATCATCTAATAATACTATAACTATAACACTAGCAAACTTTAGTACTTTTTTAAAAAAGTGCAACCAAAGTGGATCTTATCGGTGCCGTTTATCACCAATGTTTTTAGGATTTTACAATTAATAGAGTTCCCTGAGCATAGCATGTTTACTGTTTTTGGGGAAAGGTTTTTTTTTTCCCAGGGTGAAAATATCTCTTTAACTTTAAATCCATGTGACCATGATGTAATCTTCTTGTAGGGATTTATTATGTATGACATTCTGTTGCTGTGTAATTGTGCCCTACAGAGCTACAGGCTTCAGTCCTTTCCGTCTTTCGGAAGGTCATGAGCCTAGTCCAGTTTCCTCCCTACCGTCTGCCTGGGGGATTGATTAATAAAGCAGAAGGCGTCTGTGTATGATGTAGGCGTGTGCATGCTGCCTGCACGCTATCAATGTAACAGAATGTCAGGAAACGAGTGTGCGAGTAGGAAGTTAAATGTCACATTGTGGTGGGAGGGAGAGCATTGAACTATATAGTTTATAACAATCAGCAAGGAAAGGAAAGTTAATACATTTAGCAGAGCAGTGCTGAGATATTATACCATGTCAGTGAGTCTGTATGGTCAGTATTAGATACAGATAGTACATTGTAAGCACAGAAGCTGTGGGAAGAATTTGTTTGGAATGATAAAGAAATTACAACATTTACACAACAGGACAAAAAGACTGTATGGAGCCTTGATGGGACTCCCACACAAGTACGGACTTATTGACCTCTAAATGACTTATTACCAGATGTCCTTCCATATCCTGTAATGGAAACAACCAACTCACGCCTTCTGTCTTGAATCGCCCCACCTGCTGCTTTCAGGCAGAATTAATATCTAGAACATTCGTTCTGGATTTTCGATTGCAACACGTGGTAATGTGCCCATTGCCGTTTAGTTCTGGAGCTTTAACATTAGAAAAAGGTGCACTAAGAAGGACAAAATATTTACAGATCCATTTTGGCAGTTAAAAAGTTAAGCAGGGCTTTAAAAAATATAAAGTCATTACAAATAGTTAAATATATTCACCGCCTTTTAATTGAGTTTTCTGCTTTTCATTAGCTATAGGGAGTCTGTATCACTACAACAAATATTGAGGTCCCTTTGTTACTTACTGCCGGGGTGATTTGGTCCTTGGCTGGTTTGTATCCCACGCCTGCCTTGCTCATCACGTGAGGATTTGCTGCTCGGCGCAGAAGACCCAGGGTGCGAGTAAACAGCGTCATGGCAATTGTCTGAATGGCAGGTTCTACCTTCTTTAACTGTCAGGTGTAAAGTCCAAATTACTGCGTCTCTCTGGTTAGATGAGGGAGTGATCTATTACACCTAGAGCATTCTCATTGGTGGCTGGCATTCCAGCAATGCACAGGTTAATGTGATATGCTTGGTTTTGCACGTACATTGATCTATATATATAGACATGGGTGGAGCTGGGGAAAAAAAACAGTAGGTCCTGATTAGCCAATAAGTTTTGCTACCTCCCACAATAAAATATTGGAACAAACCCCAAGAGAGCGCAGTCCATGCCTCACAATGATTATTCACTCTCTGGCAGTTCTGATCATGGGTTTAAGGGCGCTGCTGCCTGGGCAGGCAGTGCCGGAGTTAAATCTCTATGATATTACACTTCTTCGCCATGAAATTGCGAAACCGGGTGTGTTTCGCATACAACAGCTGTGCAGACTATTGAATTCCTTTCTACACTTGTATTTTGTATCTTTTTTACTTTCTTGTACGAGTGTTCCATCCCCTTTTCTTTCACCCCTTGTTTAGTGTTGGCTCAGACTTTCATTTCTATTTCTCTACGGTTCGTGCTTAGTTCCCTGTGCTACGGCTTCACTGACACTAACCAAGCCTGCAGACTGCAAAGCATTAAGCATTGTTTATAGAGGAGCCATAGAAACCACAAGGACAATCAGAATACTGGTCTTGTGATATATTGTCATTGATCTGAGTTCCAGGACTATCTAAAAAAGGAGGCAGAATATTTAAAAAGAAAGTTATGTAATGTTACTTAAAGTGTTTAATTTATAAGCAAGATATATTGCTTTAATTTGAAAAATTAACTATTGTATAAAATGTGTGATTCTATAGGTTGGAATTGTCTTTATAAATTTCACAGTTCATACATCTGTTGTATGTTTTAAATTTCTGTATAACAAAAGAAAACTTTCCCAACCCAGAATGCTCCTTACCTGATTCAATGCCCTTGGCTCTGAGGTCTTCCATGTTGTCTTCACATAAGACTATATTGAGGGTCCACAACACCAAATTATGACAATCTGCGAATTTATCGAATTGTTGAGACATACAAATTCTTTAAATACAGTCCTGTCTAGCCTTGCACTATTCATGTTTCCACTTTATCCGTGTCTTTTGTCAGTCAGAGGACTCTTTAAATTTTGTGTCATGTTGAGATTTCTGTCTTTGTGATGTGACACTGTATCATACATTTTGTGCTCTAGGAAGGGACAGCATTGGACTGCAGAGTGGTCTCTGCTCTTATACAAATCCACAAACCCTGGGCAGCTCCTAGTAGATTGAGCTATCCAGTGGCTGACCACTTTAGATAGAAAGATGAATTCCCTGCAGGGATTTCCTGCTGCAACATGCATAACTATAATTGTTCTGCTGGCTGCCTTCCCTTATTAAATTGAAGAGCAGAAAGGGGTCAGAAACAGATTACAGAATGGAATGGGATTGATACGGTATCTGGCTCTGTGTGGAGCCAGCATCCCTTTCTTAATCAGTCTAGTCTAGTCTGTCTATGCATAAAATACAATACATACATACATGTAGGCCAAGCAGGGGTAAGGTGGATGTAGAAATGCACACGGAATGCCTATAATTACATTCATCATTCAAGTAAACCTTCTTGTCTTTATTTTAGCCATAGAATCCTATCTGTATTGCACCAGCACTCTGCTAAAATAAAATATCCTTATTGCAGTCAATGGCATTAAAGTGTCCCTTTAAAATCAGCATGCTGAAAGGCTGGTCTCTATTTCCATTAGAAGCTTAATGCAGGCTTTATTGGTTTTAGTGTGGCCATACAGCATGCATGTAATGAACTGGTTCTAAGCCTTGCAGCATGTAGATTTTATACAGTATGGGGCCTGTTTAAGTGTGCAAAATTGCCTAAGTTGTTAATTTGCAGCAACCAATCGTATTATCAAATGTTTTCTAACTGTAGTAGACCTGTATCATCTGATTGGTTGCTGCACATAAACAGCAGTGTCTTGATTCTGAACTTTTAGCAACATCGTGGTGACAATACCATGTACAGCAATGCTATATGTATTGTGTTATATTGCTGTACTCAGTTGCTGCCATGCACTTTAAACATTGTAAAACCTTTAAACATTTCACTGTACAATTGTTAAAACATTTTATTTCCATGTAGTATTTTGTATATATTATACAATATAGAATTATTAATTCCATGTTTTGTAATTAATTGGATTAGAGAATTTTTCTGTTCTAATGGAATCATTTGTTTTTTCTGCCTTAGTAATGCTGAAACAAACTGGCCGCGTGCATTTCCTGGTTGTAGCTCTTACTAAATTATTCATTTTCTGAAGGAACAAACCAGACTCGTGATTACAGGGCTGTTCCACGAAAAGGAGGATCCAATGAATACAAATATCATAACTAAAGAGTTTGTTGTGTGAAGAGTAATGGGGAAAAAGTTTTTATGAAATATTAATAGAAAATAAAGCTAGAATATAACTTGGCATTGTAAGGAAGGTTTTGGGAACACAACTTTGCAAGCTTCATCCGCAATGCTCTGCTGGAGAGCTGGTTTGCTTTTACACCGTCTGCCCTATCTTCTGACTGCTGTAGAAAGAAGGGTTTGTAATATAAAATGAAATTCTAAAATGTTTGAGAGAAGCCAAACAATTTAATGGTGGCCCAAGAGGACCAGAATAACGAGGGTCATGCCCAACCCTGAAAAGAGACAATGGAATGATGTACTGCAAACTGCAACCACCAAATACTCTTAAACAGAAGATGGAATTGGAATATTGGACATTAACAGGCTTATTTATGAAGAGCTGCAACACTAAATTACATCTAATTTACTAAGTGTTAATATAAATAAAGTATTGTCCAGAAAGTGAGTAATTGGAAATCCTGGCATTTGAGGCCATATTATGCAATCTCAGTACTGACCAGTTGATGTCTCTGTTGCCCAAAAAAATGCTCATGAAACTAGACCTTATACTGTGTACAATTATACAAAACAGAATAGCTATCAAGATAGTTGACAAAGGGAGTACTATTATGTTTATGGGTGCTCATAAATATAAGGCAGAAGCTAGCACTTAAAGGTTTTGAATAATTAAGGACATATATGACATAGCCCTGTGTAAACTAATTTGGCATTCAGTCACTATATACTAATAATTTTATAGAGTCATTCCACGCATAAGAAAAAAACAGACATTAAAGGACAACTATACTCACCTTATTTACTGTCCAACAATGGTTAGTACCCAGGGTGAGGACATAAACCGCCAGTCCACTTAAAAGGGGAACTGTGGTCCAAAAATGACTTTAGGTAAATTGATAGGATTTGCTCCCCTAAGAATTTTTGCAATTTATTTCCATTGTTTATTTTGCATAGTTTTGAAGATATTTACATTTTTGTGTGTGATATGGCAGCAGCATCACCAGGTCCCCTGCACTTCCTGCTCTGAAACTGTCAGTCAATCTGTCCTGTGTCTCCTCCTCCCCTTTGCAGCCCCCCTGGTCCCTCCCACTCATGGACTCCATGGTCCCTCCAGTTGCAGGCCCCCCATGGCCCATTATCTTACAGCCCCATGTGGCCCCGCCCACTCACGGGTGCTGTGGCCCCGCCCACTCGCAAGAGCTGTGGCCCCGCCAACTCGCAAGAGCTGTGGCCCTGCCCACCCACGGTTGCCTAGGCCCCGCTCACTCGCTGGTGCATAAGCCTCGCACACTCACCGGTGCCTAGGCCCTGCCCACACGCTGGTGCCTAAGCCCCACCCACTCCCTGGTGCCTACACCCCGCCCACTCACGGGTGTCTATGTCCCGCCCACTCACGGATGCCGTGGGTTACTTAGACCCCCCCCTAAAGAAAACTGTATAAAAAGCCTTTTCAAGCAGAGTGAGAGAGAAGGGCTGTAGATTCCCTTACTTTCTCTGTCAGGACTTCACACAGCAGAGAGGAGGAGGGACTTCCTGTCTCCCTCACACACTGAGGGAGTCTGAGGCTGTGCTTGCCGGCGGCACTGTGCAGAAGAAGCCTCAGGAATGTCACAAGTCAGCCTCCCACCCATTAACTTTCTGGTCAGTAATTTCTGTATATCTTGGGCTGTGGAGCACGTAGAGAGGTGGTTGATGGCTCGTTTTAAAGGTAGGAAGCTGTCCTTTCATTTAAACTTAACTTGTTTGGAGACCACTGTGATGGAACTACAGCTCTCAACCTCAGACCAAACGGAGCTTTCTCAGCTCACAGGGTCAAAACCAGGTTGAGGGCTGCCGTCACTTACCATATACCACTTACCAGGTATATAAAACACTGCCACCACCCACTCACTAACAGCTGTGGGAACCGATACCAGTGACGATACCACAACTCTCAACCTCAGATCAAACAGAGCTTTCCCAGCTCACCGGGTCAAAACCAGGTTGAAGGTTGTCGTCACTAACATATACCACTTACCAGGTATATAAACTACTGCAAAAACCCACTTACTAATGGCCGTGAAAACCGATACCAGCCTTTATGGCTTTAAATGTAAAATAATACTAAATACCTGTACACTCGCTGCCACACTCAGGCAGGAATAGTACCAGATAATACAATGACTATATGTAGCGTCTCAGAGGACAGGATTCTTACTTAGTTCTGTTAGAGCACTAGGAGAATCAGCTTAACGATTTTATAGAATATCGTTTAATAAAAGAAAACAAAAACGGTGCAATAGTGGTTACAAAAATAATTAATAAACAGACATAAAAACAAGCAACAGTAAAATAAAGGGGAAAAAGGGAAAAATACTTATATGGTGGTCAAAGTCCAAGTCCTTAAAAGAATAAGTCTATTTGATGTAAAAGAGTTCCTTGGCTCCAAAAAGCTAACTCGCTGTAATCCACTTTGATGTTTCATAAGATGTAAAATCAGGAGCTCTCTCCAGTAGCTGTGTCTACCTGTGTCTACCTGTGTAGCTGTGTCCAGTAGCTTATCTACCCCCAGGCCAAAGGAAGGCAAATAATTTACCCCCAACCAATCACCGACAGGTGTAGGCTGGACTGAGGGTGTGTCAGATATGTGATTACCTATGGAAGACACACCCGCAGTGACATTATGTATTACAGAATTCATATCTCTGTGGCCCAAGGTGCTACCAACTGGAAATCACTAAATTAGTTATTGTCATGAATTTACCAGTTGATAGACACCAAAATGACAGATATGGAAAATATAGTTGACCAGAACGACATAAGGTAGTTTTCCAGACTCTACTAAGGCCTACATACATGATGTTTGGATTGTACTGAATGGTCTCACCTACCTGAAACCATATTTCATATCGGCCCACCATATTCTATTACATAGGCCGAGTTATGTATATTTTATAGAAAGAGGAATTGTGCCTTTATCATAGTTAAACCAAAGGTCACATTCCCAGGTCTGTTTGACCTCCTGCTGAGATCAGGAGACTCAAGTCTACTGTATCCTTTAGAAGTAAGCTACAAGGAATAGCAATCCTTGGCATCCTGCTGTGTTTCATGGCACCTCAGCCAAATGGTAGAGAAGTACAGAAGAAAAGTGGGAAAACAATGTACAAATAAATAAAACAAATGGGATCCTACTATTACAGACATTATATAATTAATAACTAAACTAGATCTGCTTACAGCAGGATCCATATCATGACAACCACAGTTCCCCTTTAAGGTGTATCTTCTCATTGTCTGGGATTGCTAAGGCGGAAGTGGAGCCGGAGAAGTGGAACAAACCTATGAAAGTATTGCAGAAGATAGAAGGCAAATCCAGCAAACCCTGGTGGTTTAGGTCCTCACCCTGGGTACTACTGACTGCTGGGCCTGGTGGAACGGGGTGGAGGTGATATAGCTTTCCTTTTAATGAGGTATTTGGATATCTTTTATGGTATGGCCCCAAGGAGAAATGTTTAAAGGGTACGTCTACCCTTCAGAGAAAATTTATTACACAAAACCTTCAACTTTTTGATCCTTCTTGTTTCACCTTCCAGATCAGCATTTCTCAACTAGGGGTCCCTGAGAGCTTTGCATGGGGGGTCCTCATTGAGATTGTGACAGAAACTGTATGGATCCACTATGTGATGAATACAGATATATTTTTCTATTTGTTTATCAATGTTCTAAGTTTGATAAATAAAAATAAGTAATAATGTTTTTATATAAGGGTTCCCTGAGATATTTACATTTGCTCAAGGGTTCCATAAAGGTATAAAAAGGTTTATGAACACTGGTATGGGGAATTGGAGTACACACTTGTTTAAATAGAGATATCTTGATAGATCTGTCATTTATATTTGTAAAAAGGATGTACTTTAATGATTTGATGACAGGGAAAGTAAAATATAAGAGAAATATAATATAATAATAATAATAATATAAGAAATAATATATAATAATAATATATAATCATTATTTTATGTAGGGATTCCCGATACACAAAACTAAAAACACTGGTTGATTAATTATTGCCATGTTAGGCAATAACCTTGTTAACCATGTTAAGCATAATAATAATGTTTGAGGGGGGTCCTGGTTTTGTAAGCCCCAAAGTGAATAAAAAGGTTGAACAAAATATCCCCCTTTAAAATGTAATACTCAGACCAATCATCTTAAAATAAAAGGGGTGAGAAATATGGCAGATTACAAACACACACACACGCGCGCACACACACACACTTTCCGTTAGGAAAAGTAAGAGTTTAGGAAAAGTAAGAGTTTAGGAAACACATCTCTAGTATATAAGAGAAGAGAAACTCTTCCAGGGCATTGAATGTGAGGCATATTATTAAAGGAGATTATGTGAATCATCCATCTACAGGTCAAATCTAATCTTTATGACATTGTCACATGGGATTATATTTAAATGATATTTGTATGGTTAGATGCCCCTGGCATTTGTAGGAAAAACACAAAGGCAAAATAATTTCTGTATTAACCAACGTAAATGGAAAAATCACTAAACAAAAACTTTTCTACATTAGTATCTAAACACCTTAGAGATTAGGACATTACACAGCACAAGTGACATGCAAAAAAAAGGTGCTTTTGTTTGCCCATGTTATTAATTTGAACCAACCAATCAGATCTTATCAAACTGCAGTAACCCAGTGAGAGGTTAATATCTGATTGGTTGCTGCAAATAAATTTTATTTATTTAATGCAAACTTTTGTTTTACACCTTTTATTGCATCACCCCTGACACTTAGAGTAAACATTTTGTCTTGTCTTTTAAAAAAGATGTATTTCTGTGCAAATTGCAGTCCTTGTTATCAGATTTTTTTCAAACCAAACAGTGTCCTCACATAGGGAATACCTTATATTAATAAATCCCCACCCATAATGACATCAGAGCATGTGAGCTTATAAGTTAAAGTGACATACATTTTTTTTACTCGTGTATTAAAACAATTATGGTGCTAAACAATTGTGTCATAGGGCCCTATTTATAAAAGATCGGTATCGTTAATTACCGATAACGACCGGTATTTACAGATAACGACCGGTATTTACCGATATCGTTAAATATCGGTCGTTATCGGTAAATACCGGTCTTATCGGTAAATAATAGTCGTTATGGGTAAAAAATGGTCGTTGTTTTACGATAACGATCGGTATTTTACGATAACGATACCGATCTTTTATAAATAGGGCCCATAATCTCTTGAGATGACATTATAATAGAATTTCTGAATATCCCTTAATGTTAAAGTTAAATAAATAACAGGATTGCAGGATTAATTTAGACTTTTTTTTACATTTTATACAAGGTATGTATGTTAAGCGGGTTTCCTTTTTGGTAACAGAGACATCTACTGGTCAATATTGAGATTGCATTTAAATTGACCCAAAGACAGGATTTCTTGGCCAAATAAAAGTTCTTGCTACAATTTATTTTTGTATGTATGTATGTATTGAGCATTGGACAAAAACAAACATACAAGAGGCTGGGATATAAAGTTTTGTTTATATAACACACTTATTTTGACTAAACATTTTTTGTACTAGATGATTAGGATGGAAATCTTCAGATAAATTTCACTTATTTTGTTGTTCTTTAAACTTTGTATGAAAATGTCTACACTGTGTATGGTTGTTACGGCTATGTACCCTGTGATTGTAAAGCGATTCTGCCTATCAAGGGAGGCAGGGCCAGTCACTCCCACTAGAAAGGATTGTGGTGAATTGTAGTGTCTGATCAAAGAACAAACTAAACATTGTGTGGCACTGTCACATTAAAGCATTTCGCCATAGTGTTGCTGTGGTTTTCTGTTCATTAAAAGGCATGCCCACCCCCCAAACCTATTTTTGCTGTACTGTAGGGAACGCTATCCTGTGTACTTTTGCCATATACTTTCATTATTCTTTTGGAACAGTTATCAAGTTATTTTCATTTTTGTGTTTCTTAAGGGTGTAGCTATTGATTTCTCTCCTCCTATAGTGGTCAGTGTGCGTGTAGTCTATGGATATATGTCCACCAATCAGAAGGGTTTTGCATAATAGTTAAAATAGTACTTGTTCTTTTTATTAATTAAACATGCAGAATCAGGTAAACATGCAAACAAAAGATTTGCAAGTCCCACCTGGGATTCTGGGATTTTACATTAACCCGTTCCCATCATCTGTTGCTCTCTAGACTGGTTTGAAATCATCCCCCTATGCTCTATAACTGACAATTATATTTGGTGAAATATTGGTACCAGATATTCCAATACATCAATAGCGCTGTTAGTCAGATCTCCTGTTTATTTTAGACACTGACAGCCAAATACTGAGAACTAAACTGAGAGTCATCTGAGCTTAGGGCTGCCCATTCAAGCTACCCAGTCAGAATCACTTAATAAGCTTATATCCCAGTACATGCCTTAGTACAAAGACATAACATTGCAAATGAAATGCAACACTGAAACTAGCTCTCCTCAGGGGCGTAGGAATCACTATAGCAACCTTAGCAGTTGCTATGGGGCCCAGAGCCAAAGGGCCCCCCATCCAGGTACCCTGCAGGCATGTCCACCCTCCTAAGAAAAATGTTACCTCATGAAGTTCAGCCACACAAACCCCATTTTTGTTTTACTTAAACCTTTCAAAGATGTCCCCAGGTTTAAGTAAAATGAAAATGGAGTTTGTGGGGCTGAACTACGTGAGGTAATTTTTTTAAATAGGGTGGACATGCCCTTTAAATGACCTTGTTGCAGTTTTGCCGGGTTAGGTTGAAGTGCACCAAACTGATTTTTATGAAGGGGGGCCCCATCTAAAATCTTGCTATGTGATATCTAGCTACGCCCCTGGCTCTCCTTACTGAACATTCACTATTTGTAGTGACTCCAAAACCCAGCATTTGTATTTAGGTTAGAAATTTGCAAGTAGACGGCTGGTTGTTTGGTTGGACTGCAGAAATGAATATTTTATAGCTCCTGGGTTTCTTACCTATGATGTCATTGGGTAGCAGTCCATAAGCAGCACATACATGTTGATATAACGGATAAGTAATGACAATAATAGGTTTTTGAGCTTGTGCACAAGAGACAGGAGAAAGGGCAGCCAATCAGCAGTCACAGTCATGATTGACGTCATGGAGGAAGGGGCCAGCTTTATAAAGCTGCGGTATCGCTTTTTAGCAATACCGCGCCATTAACGATCGGTAAAATGATAGTTAAACCGTTCATTAATTTACAAATGATTTAACTATCATTAATTTCCTGTAGTTAACGGTACCAATCGTCAATCTACTATAACGAAATTGTAGATTTACGATCCCCATAGAATACCATTGCGGTAGTTTACTACCGCATGGTATTCTACGAACGAACATTCGGTAATTAACGACTGTTCGGTCATAAATGTACGATGACAATTATAATTGTCAATTAGTCTGGCAATGTTTACAGATGTTTTCCATCATAAGAGATGATCAGGAACAAAATTCTATTAATGGGAAAATGTGATAAAGACCTTGGCTTGTAGTCATTAGGGCAACTCCCCCAATCTCCACTTTTATACTGTAATAAAGCTAATTTATCCCTCTGGATTTGTACTGTCGGCGGGATTTTCGAATCTCATAATGTCAAAGGTTCTGTGAAGCTTCCCAACATCCTACAGAAGAAAAAGGGAACAATCCCGGGTCCTAACTCTGTGCCTATTTATGCTACACTGCATATTACATTCATTGAGATATTTTCCCCAAATGGTGGGGACTGGAGAGTGTAGCCTACTGGAACCCACAGCTCTTGTACTTGGAAGCCCCAATCAACCATAACCTTCCCCTTTAAGAAGTGTTTAAAACGTTGAAGTTCTAGTTACAAAACTCTGGGAGGGGGGTTTAGCTGGAAGGAATTTTCAAGGACCATAAAATCAAGATGTTCTGTTTTAGATGTTTCAGCGGTTAGAGTGTTGCATGTGGTATTACTTACAGAGCGAATATATAGCTTTGGTTGCCTTTTAATTAACTCAGCAGAGAGCACTAGTTTGCATGGTTTGGACAGTGACAGAACCACATAACATCATTCTGCCAAAACCAAGGCAATCGTTTCGCTTTGATATTATGGCAGTAAATACATTCTTTACAAACAATCCCTTTTCAAACATATAATGGAGAATATGTAGAAAGAACAATATTCTCCCCTTACCCAGTAACCTATAATAAACAATCTGAGGGGTTTTATTCTAACAGACCCAGACACTGACTGAATACTATGGCTTATAAAGGCTTTCTGCATAATGGGGCACAGTTATAAAAATGTATTGCAGAGGTGGTTACTTTTCATGCATAATTTTAAAGGGTATCTTCACTGGGGACCTGTCAGACTAGGTGCTGGGTAAGTTTCTTACCCTCTCTCCTGGCTCCTGCAGGTTATATTGAAGAATGGCAGGTAAGACACAACTCCTTTACCTCCCATTCTTCAATAAAACTAAATTCCCAAAATCTGTTAATAAGAGTGGAGATACCCTTTAAAAATAATCAGGGAGATTTAATAAAAGTTCTTAACGTTTAAAATGGTGCTAATTTTGTACCAACCAATTAGAACTTATTTAACATTTAAAAGCTAACATCTGATTGGTTTGGGCAAAATTAGCACCATTTTAAATGATAAGAACTTTTATTGAATAACCCATAATGTTTATTCTATAAGAGGTGCAAAGCTTTGCCCCAGCTGTTCATTTGCCCTAGCCAATCAGATGTTACCTTTCTATTGGTTTACTACAGTTGATAGCATCTCATTGGTTGCTGCAAATTAAGAGGCAACATTTGCACCTCTTATTGGGCCTCATTTACGTTCGGCCAATACACAAAATAAGGGGTTAAACTCGCTATTGAATAGGTTAGCGCAAGTCTAACTCCTTCATTGTGCCGGCTGTGCCGGTATCGCCAAATATGTAACTGATGCAATGCATTTAATACCGTGTTTGCTTTACTTTAAACGCCACTATTTAACACCAGCTAGTGGCTTTCCAAATCTTGTGTTACGATTGGTCAGCAGCTAAATTTCCTTAAGATTGCCAGGAATCCAATCATATGATACATCTCCATAAATTAGCGAGACTAGAAGGAGTCCCCACTACTTACCTAGCCGAGATCCAGTGATGTAATAAACATTTTTTCAGGGTTTAGTACACACATTACTACAAAGCAGCGCAAAACTTAACCAAAAATGTGTGTTGTATTTGGTGCACCAGGCAGTCCTCCAAGTGATTGTGAAACTAACTTTAACTTGATAGTACATCAGGTAGCATGGGTTTTAGGGCTAGGACACAATAGTCCGTTCTAATGCACAATCCGAGCGCACACAAGTGATGTGGCCTCACTAGGTACGCTGGTGTCCATTGCAATCACCATTTTTGGTGCGACTCACATGCGCTCTGACAACTAATTATTACCGGGATCGCAGCAAAAGCGGACAGAGATGCGCACAGTCACGCGCGTTGTAGTTAGCCATCAGCCTTATGCTCACTATTACTACAATGTCGTTTATTGCTTCTCCTTGTAACTATCAAGTTTACATTTGGTCTTGTATATCAGGAGCACTGACCTACAAACCAAACACCACGTTACTATAAATACACAGGCACATTTATCATGCTTGTGGAACATGTTAAAATGTTCTCAGCAGTTGCACTTTTAACTGTTTAGAACCTGTAGCTGAACAGCTCCAAATGTGGAAACACTAAAGGTGGCCATACATTTATGTGATATTACCTGACCGAGCGCTCACCTGCCCGAACCGCCTCTCCCGATCTTGTATTCGACCGACATGCGATCACAAAATGAATGGGATTTTGCGATTGCATGTCGGTGAAATATAAGATCGAGAGAGGCAATTCGGGGCAGGGTCGATGAACATCGCGTGAACGCTCGGTCGGGTAAGTAATATCGCATAGATGTATGGCCACCTTTAGCCAACATTCACATTGGGAGGTTGATGAATCTTTAAATTTAGGACAGAGACAGGGTATTGTTTTAAACTTATCAATCAGATGTCTTTAGAACGCAGATCAAGGTTGAAGTGGGATTTTTAAAATTATTTTTTTAGATCTTAAGGTTCATGTGATCGCGGATGCCGACCCGCGACACACGATGTGTACAAACCAGCGTCTCGCCTGATAATTGACACGTGTACGGGCACTTTATCGCCCTAAAATGCCATTCGTTTGGAGATTTTTGCCCAATCTGCCAGGCGAATCTCCAAACGAGAGAAGTGCCCATACACGTGTTGTCAATTATCTCCCAAAACACTCGTTCGTACACATTGTGCGTTAAGAGGGGTATAGATTCAAGGGAGAAAATTGATTTTAAAAGAACACGCTTACTAAATCCTGTTTAAACTTGCAGGGAGATTCAATAAAAGTTCCTATTGTTAAAAACGGTCCTAATTTTGCCCCAGCCAATCAGATCCTATTTAACATTTGAAAGCTAACATCTGGTTGGGGCAAAATTAGCACCATTTTTAAAGTTAAGAACTTTTATTGAATAACCCTGTTGGTTTTTATAAAATATAGTTATGGTTGCTTATTTTTTTCTACTAGGTAAGCTGAATAAAACAACCCTTTTCTGGGAAATGTCAAGGTCTAAATGCTTGTTTTGTGTGTCCAGGTTCCCTCCAACAATTACCTTTAAAATAATGTGCTAAAATGACTGTAGCCCTGTAATTAGTTTATTTTAGGATTGGAAAGATTTTATGCAGAAACTGCACAGCACATTGTTTAGTTTTTAGGGGACGTTGATGTGTATGTTAAATTATTAAAGGATAAATCATGTCAGATGAATATCACATATGCTGCAACATGTTTAATATTGTACTGAAACATACCCAACATTCCCTATTCAAAAGGTACATTTAAAGAAACATCATAGTGCAGGGGGTAAGGAAGGGAACTTGATCACAGCACAGCTCTGTGTAATGTATTTTTGATCAGTGTTCCTTATTGAAGGGATTGTTAAAGGGAATTTAGAAATCTGCTTATTTGTGTGACTCATTTTTGTACAGTTTAGCATTTGCCTTTTAAATTTAATTTTCTCTGTTGTAATTTGGCCAGAATGTGCTCCGATAATAGATTATTATGAAAATAGCAGCGCAACTGCATGGTTACTGTACACTGATAGTGTGGCCCCAGCCTAAGGGACGCTGGGTAGAGTAGTTTAAACATCAACTAGGAAAAATGTATACTTAGGCTAAGGAGACACTATGCCGGACAGCAACGCTCTGGAAAAACACAGCCGGTGAGAGTTTCACATGTGATACCTCAGTTTGCTCAATTTTGCATAATCGGAGCGTATTTGTGATCGGGTGAGCTCCGAGAATGGGTCACAGCTACATGTAGCCTTTCTCTAGCGTTAAAAACATCTGGAACTGCTCAGTTGACATCACAACCAATGAATGAATGCTCACCCCTAGCTGCCCACTCTGAGCATGTTCCAGCTCAAAGCCAGCACACTAAATTGCTGAAAGGGGCGTGAACAAATATATCCGTTAACACACACACAAGGCATACAGGAGCACAGCAGGTATATGCTAATGATTCCAGAGGACAATGTAGTCTATCTCAACTTATTGGGCACATTCAGGGTTATTCAATAAAAGTTCTTATTGTTAAAAATGGTGCTAATTTTGCCCCAACCAATCAGATATTGTTAAACATTTGAACGCTAACATCTAATTGGTTGGGGCAAAATGAGCACCATTTTTAACGATAAAATTTTTTATGGAATAACCCTGACTGTTTTTAATAGATGTCAATATGAGGGGGGAGTTTCCTTTTAGGGGAATTGCATATTCTCTAATACTCCAATAACACACTGAGAGTTATATTTTTTTTTTATTTCTCGGTTACAGACAATAATACTTCTGCTTTGCATATGAGATAAGATATTGATATCTTGATATAACAGCTCCTTTAATTAATTGTCTTTTGAACATAAGAAGATGAAATCTAATAGTTTGAAATAAAACATTGTAAAAAGCTTCAGGTTTGTACATTTTACTTAATGGTTGCTGTGTATTGTCCTTTCATGGTAAGTTATCCAGTGTGGAAACATCAGAGATCTATAATTACAGTAGAAATCCGTTATGGAATCAAGTTTCGGTTCTTGCCACATTATGCGTGTTTGGTCGGGAAATAATGGCTCCCCCTTTATTTAAATTTAATTGGATATCAGGAAACACAAATTCAACTTTATTTTTTGTCATAATCACTGTTGCTGTGAAGGCCAAATAACTTTTGTAGCGTATCCACCACTTGTGACAGGTGCACAATACCGATGACCACTACCACCAAGATCAGTATGGGCACGGCGACATTCCACAGTGTGGCCAGGATGTTGTAGCAGCGTGCCTTCTTAGAGTAATACCGTGCAGCTAGCTCATCTCCTTGTACCTTTTGATCTCGAGCCTAACAAGAAAGCATAGATACAAAACAAGGTATTAGTTTGAGCTGGACAAGGTTTGGGTCCATTAGAAACCATTTTGTAAGTGACTGCACTAGCAGAGTGTTGAACTGTGTTAACCAATAATATCATCCACTGAAGGAAATTATTTGTAATGGTTAAACCTTGAGTTTAAATCTAAATGACCCCTGCTCGTAGGGGTTGATGATGACAGCTGGCTAGGAACCTGTACTAATAGGCTAATGCCACCCTTGCATATATTGCAGAAGCTGCTCTTTCAACCCATGCAAGTCAGAGAGTAACTCCTTAATGCAGGCGTTTAGTGACAAAACTTCTACAGCTTCTAAGCTTCTAACAGGAGGTAGAGATAATTCTATAAGTCTATAGCTTATTTTGTTACCACAAGACACTGGTCTATAATAGTGTATCTTACATGGTGTGCACTGGTCTATCACAGTGTATCTTACATGGTGTGCACTGGTCTATCACAGTGTATCTTACATGGTGTGCACTGGTCTATCACAGTGTATCTTACATGGTGTGCACTGGTCAAAAACAGTGTATCTTACATGGTGTGCCAGGGTACGCTGGTGTGCACTGGTCTATAACAGTGTATCTTACATGGTGTGCACTGGTCTATAACAGTGTATCTTACATGGTGTGAACTGGTCTATAATGGTATATTATAAGTTATTTTCATTTTTGTGTTTCTTATGGGTGTAGCTATTGATTTCTCTCCTCCTATAGTGGTCAGTGTGCGTGTAGTCTATGGATATATGTCCACCAATCAGAAGGGTTTTGCATAATAGTTAAAATAGTACTTGTTCTTTTTATTAATTAAACATGCAGAATCAGGTAAACATGCAAACAAAAGATTTGCAAGTCCCACCTGGGATTCTGGGATTTTACATTAACCCGTTCCCATCATCTGTTGCTCTCTAGACTGGTTTGAAATCATCCCCCTATGCTCTATAACTGACAATTATATTTGGTGAAATATTGGTACCAGATATTCCAATACATCAATAGCGCTGTTAGTCAGATCTCCTGTTTATTTTAGACACTGACAGCCAAATACTGAGAACTAAACTGAGAGTCATCTGAGCTTAGGGCTGCCCATTCAAGCTACCCAGTCAGAATCACTTAATAAGCTTATATCCCAGTACATGCCTTAGTACAAAGACATAACATTGCAAATGAAATGCAACACTGAAACTAGCTCTCCTCAGGGGCGTAGGAATCACTATAGCAACCTTAGCAGTTGCTATGGGGCCCAGAGCCAAAGGGCCCCCCATCCAGGTACCCTGCAGGCATGTCCACCCTCCTAAGAAAAATGTTACCTCATGAAGTTCAGCCACACAAACCCCATTTTTGTTTTACTTAAACCTTTCAAAGATGCCCCCAGGTTTAAGTAAAATGAAAATGGAGTTTGTGGGGCTGAACTACGTGAGGTAATTTTTTTAAGTAGGGTGGACATGCCCTTTAAATGACCTTGTTGCAGTTTTGCCGGGTTAGGTTGAAGTGCACCAAACTGATTTTTATGAAGGGGGGCCCCATCTAAAATCTTGCTATGTGATATCTAGCTACGCCCCTGGCTCTCCTTACTGAACATTCACTATTTGTAGTGACTCCAAAACCCAGCATTTGTATTTAGGTTAGAAATTTGCAAGTAGACGGCTGGTTGTTTGGTTGGACTGCAGAAATGAATATTTTATAGCTCCTGGGTTTCTTACCTATGATGTCATTGGGTAGCAGTCCATAAGCAGCACATACATGTTGATATAACGGATAAGTAATGACAATAATAGGTTTTTGAGCTTGTGCACAAGAGACAGGAGAAAGGGCAGCCAATCAGCAGTCACAGTCATGATTGACGTCATGGAGGAAGGGGCCAGCTTTATAAAGCTGCGGTATCGCTTTTTAGCAATACCGCGCCATTAACGATCGGTAAAATGATAGTTAAACCGTTCATTAATTTACAAATGATTTAACTATCATTAATTTCCTGTAGTTAACGGTACCAATCGTCAATCTACTATAACGAAATTGTAGATTTACGATCCCCATAGAATACCATTGCGGTAGTTTACTACCGCATGGTATTCTACGAACGAACATTCGGTAATTAACGACTGTTCGGTCATAAATGTACGATGACAATTATAATTGTCAATTAGTCTGGCAATGTTTACAGATGTTTTCCATCATAAGAGATGATCAGGAACAAAATTCTATTAATGGGAAAATGTGATAAAGACCTTGGCTTGTAGTCATTAGGGCAACTCCCCCAATCTCCACTTTTATACTGTAATAAAGCTAATTTATCCCTCTGGATTTGTACTGTCGGCGGGATTTTCGAATCTCATAATGTCAAAGGTTCTGTGAAGCTTCCCAACATCCTACAGAAGAAAAAGGGAACAATCCCGGGTCCTAACTCTGTGCCTATTTATGCTACACTGCATATTACATTCATTGAGATATTTTCCCCAAATGGTGGGGACTGGAGAGTGTAGCCTACTGGAACCCACAGCTCTTGTACTTGGAAGCCCCAATCAACCATAACCTTCCCCTTTAAGAAGTGTTTAAAACGTTGAAGTTCTAGTTACAAAACTCTGGGAGGGTTTAGCTGGAAGGAATTTTCAAGGACCATAAAATCAAGATGTTCTGTTTTAGATGTTTCAGCGGTTAGAGTGTTGCATGTGGTATTACTTACAGAGCGAATATATAGCTTTGGTTGCCTTTTAATTAACTCAGCAGAGAGCACTAGTTTGCATGGTTTGGACAGTGACAGAACCACATAACATCATTCTGCCAAAACCAAGGCAATCGTTTCGCTTTGATATTCTGGCAGTAAATACATTCTTTACAAACAATCCCTTTTCAAACATATAATGGTGAATATGTAGAAAGAACAATATTCTCCCCTTACCCAGTAACCTATAATAAACAATCTGAGGGGTTTTATTCTAACAGACCCAGACACTGACTGAATACTATGGCTTATAAAGGCTTTCTGCATAATGGGGCACAGTTATAAAAATGTATTGCAGAGGTGGTTACTTTTCATGCATAATTTTAAAGGGTATCTCCACTGGGGACCTGTCAGAATAGGTGCTGGGTAAGTTTCTTACCCTCTCTCCTGGCTCCTGCAGGTTATATTGAAGAATGGCAGGTAAGACACAACTCCTTTACCTCCCATTCTTCAATAAAACTAAATTCCCAAAATCTGTTAATAAGAGTGGAGATACCCTTTAAAAATAATCAGGGAGATTTAATAAAAGTTCTTAACGTTTAAAATGGTGCTAATTTTGTACCAACCAATTAGAACTTATTTAACATTTGAAAGCTAACATCTGATTGGTTGGGGCAAAATTAGCACCATTTTAAATGATAAGAACTTTTATTGAATAACCTATAATGTTTATTCTATAAGAGGTGCAAAGCTTTGCCCCAGCTGTTCATTTGCCCTAGCCAATCAGATGTTACCTTTCTATTGGTTTACTACAGTTGATAGCATCTCATTGGTTGCTGCAAATTAAGAGGCAACATTTGCACCTCTTATTGGGCCTCATTTACGTTCGTCCAATACACAAAATAAGGGGTTAAACTCGCTATTGAATAGGTTAGCACAAGTTTAACTCCTTCATTGTGCCGGCTGTGCCGGTATCGCCAAATATGTAACTGATGCAATGCATTTAATACCGTGTTTGCTTTAAACGCCACTATTTAACACCAGCTAGTGGCTTTCCAAATCTTGTGTTACGATTGGTCAGCAGCTAAATTTCCTTAAGATTGCCAGGAATCCAATCATATGATACATCTCCATAAATTAGCGAGACTAGAAGGAGTCCCCACTACTTACCTAGCCGAGATCCAGTGATGTAATAAACATTTTTTCAGGGTTTAGTACACACATTACTACAAAGCAGCGCAAAACTTAACCAAAAATGTGTGTTGTATTTGGTGCACCAGGCAGTCCTCCAAGTGATTGTGAAACTAACTTTAACTTGATAGTACATCAGGTAGCATGGGTTTTAGGGCTAGGACACAATAGTCCGTTCTAATGCACAATCCGAGCGCACACAAGTGATGTGGCCTCACTAGGTACGCTGGTGTCCATTGCAATCACCATTTTTGGTGCGACTCACATGCGCTCTGACAACTAATTATTACCGGGATCGCAGCAAAAGCGGACAGAGATGCGCACAGTCACGCGCGTTGTAGTTAGCCATCAGCCTTATGCTCACTATTACTACAATGTCGTTTATTGCTTCTCCTTGTAACTATCAAGTTTACATTTGGTCTTGTATATCAGGAGCACTGACCTACAAACCAAACACCACGTTACTATAAATACACAGGCACATTTATCATGCTTGTGGAACATGTTAAAATGTTCTCAGCAGTTGCACTTTTAACTGTTTAGAACCTGTAGCTGAACAGCTCCAAATGTGGAAACACTAAAGGTGGCCATACATTTATGTGATATTACCTGACCGAGCGCTCACCTGCCCGAACCGCCTCTCCCGATCTTGTATTCGACCGACATGCAATCACAAAATGAATGGGATTTTGCGATTGCATGTCGGTGAAATATAAGATCGAGAGAGGCAATTCGGGGCAGGGTCGATGAACATCGCGTGAACGCTCGGTCGGGTAAGTAATATCGCATAGATGTATGGCCACCTTTAGCCAACATTCACATTGGGAGGTTGATGAATCTTTAAATTTAGGACAGAGACAGGGTATTGTTTTAAACTTATCAATCAGATGTCTTTAGAACGCAGATCAAGGTTGAAGTGGGATTTTTAAAATTTTTTTTTTAGATCTTAAGGTTCATGCGATCGCGGATGCCGACCCGCGACACACGATGTGTACAAACCAGCGTCTCGCCTGATAATTGACACGTGTACGGGCACTTTATCGCCCTAAAATGCCATTCGTTTGGAGATTTTTGCCCAATCTGCCGGGCGAATCTCCAAACGAGAGAAGTGCCCATACACGTGTTGTCAATTATCTCCCAAAACACTCGTTCGTACACATTGTGCGTTAAGAGGGGTATAGATTCAAGGGAGAAAATTGGTTTTAAAAGAACACGCTTACTAAATCCTGTTTAAACTTGCAGGGAGATTCAATAAAAGTTCCTATTGTTAAAAACGGTCCTAATTTTGCCCCAGCCAATCAGATCCTATTTAACATTTGAAAGCTAACATCTGGTTGGGGCAAAATTAGCACCATTTTTAAAGTTAAGAACTTTTATTGAATAACCCTGTTGGTTTTTATAAAATATAGTTATGGTTGCTTATTTTTTTCTACTAGGTAAGCTAAATAAAACAACCCTTTTCTGGGAAATGTCAAGGTCTAAATGCTTGTTTTGTGTGTCCAGGTTCCCTCCAACAATTACCTTTAAAATAATGTGCTAAAATGACTGTAGCCCTGTAATTAGTTTATTTTAGGATTGGAAAGATTTTATGCAGAAACTGCACAGCACATTGTTTAGTTTTTAGGGGACGTTGATGTGTATGTTAAATTATTAAAGGATAAATCATGTCAGATGAATATCACATATGCTGCAACATGTTCAATATTGTACTGAAACATACCCAACATTCCCTATTCAAAAGGTACATTTAAAGAAACATCATAGTGCAGGGGGTAAGGAAGGGAACTTGATCACAGCACAGCTCTGTGTAATGTATTTTTGATCAGTGTTCCTTATTGAAGGGATTGTTAAAGGGAATTTAGAAATCTGCTTATTTGTGTGACTCATTTTTGTACAGTTTAGCATTTGCCTTTTAAATTTAATTTTCTCTGTTGTAATTTGGCCAGAATGTGCTCCGATAATAGATTATTATGAAAATAGCAGCGCAACTGCATGGTTACTGTACACTGATAGTGTGGCCCCAGCCTGAGGGACACTGGGTAGAGTAGTTTAAACATCAACTAGGAAAAATGTATACTTAGGCTAAGGAGACACTATGCCGGACAGCAACGCTCTGGAAAAACACAGCCGGTGAGAGTTTCACATGTGATACCTCAGTTTGCTCAATTTTGCATAATCGGAGCGTATTTGTGATCGGGTGAGCTCCGAGAATGGGTCACAGCTACATGTAGCCTTTCTCTAGCGTTAAAAACATCTGGAACTGCTCAGTTGACATCACAACCAATGAATGAATGCTCACCCCTAGCTGCCCACTCTGAGCATGTTCCAGCTCAAAGCCAGCACACTAAATTGCTGAAAGGGGCGTGAACAAATATATCCGTTAACACACACACAAGGCATACAGGAGCACAGCAGGTATATGCTAATGATTCCAGAGGACAATGTAGTCTATCTCAACTTATTGGGCACATTCAGGGTTATTCAATAAAAGTTCTTACGGTTAAAAATGGTGCTAATTTTGCCCCAACCAATCAGATATTGTTAAACATTTGAACGCTAACATCTAATTGGTTGGGGCAAAATGAGCACCATTTTTAACGATAAAATTTTTTATGGAATAACCCTGACTGTTTTTAATAGATGTCAATATGAGGGGGGAGTTTCCTTTTAGGGGAATTGCATATTCTCTAATACTCCAATAACACACTGAGAGTTATATTTTTTTTTATTTCTCGGTTACAGACAATAATACTTCTGCTTTGCATATGAGATAAGATATTGATATCTTGATATAACAGCTCCTTTAATTAATTGTCTTTTGAACATAAGAAGATGAAATCTAATAGTTTGAAATAAAACATTGTAAAAAGCTTCAGGTTTGTACATTTTACTTAATGGTTGCTGTGTATTGTCCTTTCATGGTAAGTTATCCAGTGTGGAAACATCAGAGATCTATAATTACAGTAGAAGTCCGTTATGGAATCAAGTTTCGGTTCTTGCCACATTATGCGTGTTTGGTCGGGAAATAATGGCTCCCCCTTTATTTAAATTTAATTTATATTAAATATTATAATTTAAATCAGGAAACACAAATTCAACTTTATTTTTTGTCATAATCACTGTTGCTGTGAAGGCCAAATAACTTTTGTAGCGTATCCACCACTTGTGACAGGTGCACAATACCGATGACCACTACCACCAAGATCAGTATGGGCACGGCGACATTCCACAGTGTGGCCAGGATGTTGTAGCAACGTGCCTTCTTAGAGTAATACCGTGCAGCTAGCTCATCTCCTTGTACCTTTTGATCTCGAGCCTAACAAGAAAGCATAGATACAAAACAAGGTATTAGTTTGAGCTGGACAAGGTTTGGGTCCATTAGAAACCATTTTGTAAGTGACTGCACTAGCAGAGTGTTGAACTGTGTTAACCAATAATATCATCCACTGAAGGAAATTATTTGTAATGGTTAAACCTTGAGTTTAAATCTAAATGACCCCTGCTCGTAGGGGTTGATGATGACAGCTGGCTAGGAACCTGTACTAATAGGCTAATGCCACCCTTGCATATATTGCAGAAGCTGCTCTTTCAACCCATGCAAGTCAGAGAGTAACTCCTTAATGCAGGCGTTTAGTGACAAAACTTCTACAGCTTCTAAGCTTCTAACAGGAGGTAGAGATAATTCTATAAGTCTATAGCTTATTTTGTTACCACAAGACACTGGTCTATAATAGTGTATCTTACATGGTGTGCACTGGTCTATCACAGTGTATCTTACATGGTGTGCACTGGTCTATCACAGTGTATCTTACATGGTGTGCACTGGTCTATCACAGTGTATCTTACATGGTGTGCACTGGTCAAAAACAGTGTATCTTACATGGTGTGCCAGGGTACGCTGGTGTGCACTGGTCTATAACAGTGTATCTTACATGGTGTGCACTGGTCTATAACAGTGTATCTTACATGGTGTGAACTGGTCTATAAGCGTATCTTACATGGTGTGCCAGGGTACCCTGGTGTGCGCTTGGTGTATAACAGTGTTTCTTCTAATGGTGTGCACAGTGGTACGCTGGTGTGCACTGGTCTATAACAGTGTATCTTACATGGTGTGCACTGGTCTATAACAGTGTATCTTACATGGTGTGCACTGGTCTATAACAGTGTATCTTACATGGTGTGCACTGGTCTATAACAGTGTATCTTACATGGTGTGCACTGGTCTATAACAGTGTATCTTACATGGTGTGCCAGGGTACCCTAGTGTGCACTGGTCTAGAACAGTGTATCTTACATGGTGTGCACTGGTCTATAATGGTATATTACATGGTATGCCAGGGTATTTTGGTGTGCACTAGTCTATAACATTGTATCTTAAATGATGTGCCAGGGTACCCTGGTGTGCACTAGTCTATAACTATATCTTACATGGTGTTCCAGGGTACACTGGTATGCACTGGTCTACAGTATAACTGTGTATCTTACATGGTGTGCCAGGGTACATTGGTGTGCACTGGTCTAAAATGATATCTCACGTAGTGCGCCAGGGTAAGCTGGTGTGCACTGGTATATAACAGTGTATCTTACATGGTGTGCCAGTATACACTGGTGTGTACTGGTCTTTAACAGTGTATCTCACATGGTGTGCCAGGGTATGTTGGTGTTCACTGGTCTTTAACAGTGTATCTTACATGGTTTGCCAGGGTGTGCCAGGGTATGCTGGTGTGCACTGGTCTATAATGGTATCTCACATAGTGTGCCAGGATACTTTGGTGTACACTAGTCTATAACAGTGTATATTACATGGTGTGCCAGGGTACACTGGTGTATGTCTATAACAGTGTATCTCACATGGTGTGCCAGGGTACACTGGTGTACACTTGTCTATAACAGTGTATCTCACATGGTGTGCCAGGGTATGCTGATGTGCACTGGTCTATAACTATTTCTCACATGGTGTTCCAGGGTAAACTGGTATGCACTGGTCTTTAACAGTGTATCTTACATGGTGTGCCAGGGTAAAAATTTACAAAACAAAGTTAATAAAGTCACGTCCGTAAGCTTTTCTAATAGCTATAGGTATAAAGGTTGGACTAGATGGACGTATGTCTTTATACAACCTCCAATACTATGTTACTATGTAACTGTTAATGTGACAACCCACTTTGGTTAATTAAGTGATTGACCCATCAGCTTTCGCCAATGTGACAACCCACTTTGGTTAATTAAGTGATTGACTCACCAGTTTTCGCCAATGTGACAACCCACTTTGGTTAATTAAGTGATTGACTCACCAGCTTTCGCCAATGTGACAACCCACTTTGGTTAATTAAGTAATTGACCCATCAGCTTTCCCCAATGTGACAACCCACTTTGGTTAATTAAGTGATTAACTCA